>UFQX01000639.1:20404-136403 GCA_900497675.1 Arapaima gigas
GGGGGGGGGGGGGGGGGGGGGGGGGGGGCGAACGGCGCGAGACATGTGAGAGAGACCCGCCGAGCGCCGCGTCCTTGCATCTCAACACATCGTCCCCTGTCGTCACCTCCGTGTGTGTCCCCGATTAAATTGGCACAAAAACACCGTAATCGCCCCATTTGTCACGTCAGCATTTCCATCCTTAATAAATCTCAGCTCCTCACTGGCGCCCGCAACAGGTAAGCGAGGCATAAAGTCACGTTGATTCGATTCGCCCCACGGCGGGAACCCGGGCAGCATCCGAGGTGCAAGCGGGTCCTTCCGAAAGCTTCGTGTCGTGTGACAAATTGAAATAATGTTCATATAACAGCAGCCCGGGCTATAACTGGGTGTGACACGAACCGGGGGGAAGGCGGACGAACGAGCGCGTGGTTGTGGGGTCCGGCGACACGCTTCAGGAGGAAGACGTTCTCCTCAGGGTTAGGGTTGCCTTCGGTTCGGCCCGGGAAAAGGGGCGATTAATAATGGACGTGTTTACGCCAGGTTCACGCAGGCGTTTGGCCTTCGGCCCTCGCCTCTGGAAGACTGTTGCAAAGGCACACAAGCGCGAGCGGGACGTGCCAGACATGCAGGGGTGCGGATTTGCTGCGGGGGGCAGAGAGACCTCCGTGGGTGCTCGACTGACCTGTGAGGCTCACAGTAATACCGGTTATTAAGATACACGGTCGGGGCACCGCGGTACATCACTGTAACCGCGGTACGCCGAGCTGAATGAAGGAAAACTAGCCAACAATTGGAAAACAAATCGTACGACGGAAATGAAAAATATCCTTCCGGCTGAAAGGTTTCCAAATCATTAGCGAGCGGTTGGTTAACGGTCGTAAATTGTTTCTTAATGATGACATAATCATTATTAGCAAATGCATTGGAGCCATGTTTTGTGTAAAAAAAGAAAAAAAGCCGGCAGCGACTGTTTCTCTCGCTGTTTTATTACTTGGAGGTGCTGCGGTTTGTTAACAAGCTGCCGTCTTCCTCTCTCCTCCCGGCTCCGCGGGACGCAGCAGTGGCATCGCACACATGAATCCAATGGCGCAGCTGTACTACAAGAAGGTGAACTACTCGCCGTACCGCGACCGCATCCCGCTGCAGATCGTGAGGGCCGAGGCGGAGCTGTCGCCCGAGGAGAAGGCCTATCTGACAGCGGTGGAGAAGGGCGACTACGCCGGGGTCAAGCATGCCCTGCAGGAGGCCGAGATCTACTACAACATCAACATCAACTGCATGGACCCCCTGGGGCGCAGCGCGCTGCTCATCGCCATCGAGAACGAGAACCTGGAGGTGATGGAGCTCCTGCTCAGCCACGGCGTCTATGTGGGAGATGCTCTCCTCTACGCCATCCGCAAGGAGGTGGTGGGGGCCGTGGAGCTGCTGTTGTCCCACCGCCGGCCCAGTGGGGAGAAGCAGGTAGGGTGAGAGGAAAGGTGCTGCAGACCATCCTTCGGGTTTCGTTTCCCTCTCCCGGTTTTCGGGATGGAGGCTCGGGGTCGGCAGACTGGGGCGGGGGGGTCTGACAGCCCTCGGATCAATGCCAGCTCTCTCGCATGGGGCCACGTGACCTGTAGCGTGTAAAAAATTAATTGGCGTGGCTGAGATCTCTTTAGATGAACGGCACGACCTGGTGGTAGGTGGTGGGGGGGCAGCTGAGATAATCTGGCCAAGTGACCTACCCCACATGGCAGAGCTCCGCAGCTGCGGGACCCCGGTTGGCTCTTCCCTGCGGCTCAGCTTGCGCTCGAACCGCGGTAAGAGCGGGAGCGCTCGAGCCACACTTTGCGCGGACGCCTCGGCTAATCGGTACGCTGGAGCAGCGTTTTCGGAGCAGATATAAACCCCCGAGGACAGAAATGGTTTGCAGACACTGGGCCGCAAGACAGCGGGCCAGATGGACTGTTTAGAATAAGTCGACCGCAGCCAAAAGCAAAATGAAAAAGGAAGAGCGACACTTGAAAAGTGCCGTTTGGGTAAAACACGGTATTTGAGCGGCGGCGCCTGGCTCGTCGAGGGCCATAGGGTGGAGTCCGCCTCAGGCCGTGTGGGTCTGCGGGCAGGTTAGTTGGCCGCGGTGAGAACGAGTGAGTGTCCGTGTGCCCGGCGATTCCGGAACGTTCTCCAGACCTCAGCCTTGGCGAAAGCGAGCGACTCTAGTTTACCCCGCGTTCCTGTCGTAACAGGGTAATAAAGGCGGGATTTTAAAGCTAATTTCACCGTGCGACTTGGATGTGTGAATATTTGACGTGGACATTTCTCGCTTTCGGAAAACAGCTCTTCTGTGCGAAATCTTCCCATACTATTAAAATGAATTCTTCATAATTTGTTTGCCCGCTGAAAATGAACGATTATGTCCAAATTTATTCAGCACACAGAAGACTAAATCATGGGAAAAGATCCCATCCCAGATTGTCTGCTGATACTGTGTCCTCATCGCCAGGCCCCTCGCAGCCCATAACTGCTATTTTCTCTCCTCTTTTACATAATGTAAAAGTGCCGTTTTGTTCGCAGCGTGTCAGTGAGGCAGAGCCGCCGGGCGGCCTTGTGGCGGCTGTCCGCGAAACGCCACGCTGTGGCGCTGCAGGTCATCCGGGTGTTTAAAAAGCTCCCCCCCCGCAGAAGCTCTGCAGGTCTACAGACTCTCCGGCTCACGTCGGTTCTCAGCCGCGGGTAACCGTGTTCTGTGCTTCTGCGTACCGCGGTACCAGTTGGCTTGATGGGCCCACGTCTGTCCTTAGCTCTAACAGACAGATCCAACCTGATGCTCGGTGCACCCCTGAGAGAAGAAAGTTTTTTTTTTTTTTAACACAAACTGTCTAATTTTACAAAAACAGGACTCACTGCAGGGAAATGAATAAAACCATTGAACACAAAAACGCCGTGGGTGGTGGACTGAATAAGTATGTGAGTTTGGGAACAAAAGGTTGCTGGTTCAAGTCTCGGGACCCCTGGAAAACGTAGTTAAGACGAACTTGCTTGGTAAAGATGGTTAGTGCTACAGATGATGCCAAAAACAGCATTTTGTGATTAATCTGTACAAATAAGTGGAGCTCGACAAGTAAACATACAAACGGCCGCCGTCCACAAAAAAGCAGTCAAACCTTTAATTTTTTTTTTTTTTAATGGAGAGCAGTGCTTGTGCAAGATTTGTTTGGTGGAAAAATTGTCAAATTTAATCTGTCAAGTTCTAACCTGGGTGTACTTTCTGTCCACCCTTCCTCCCATCATCCCCCTCCTTGCCGGTGGGCCCTCAAGGTGCCTTCGCTCATGATGGACAGCCAGTTCTCCGAGTTCACGCCCGACATCACGCCCATCATGCTGGCGGCCCACACCAATAACTACGAGATCATCAAGCTGCTGGTGCAGCGCAAGGTGACGGTTCCGCGGCCGCACCAGATCCGCTGCGACTGTGTCGAGTGCGTCTCCAGCTCGGAGGTGGACAGCCTGCGCCACTCCCGCTCCCGCCTCAACATCTACAAGACGCTGGCCAGCCCGTCGCTCATCGCGCTGTCCAGCGAGGACCCCATCCTCACCTCGTTCCGCTTGGGCTGGGAGCTGAAGGAGCTCAGCAAGGTGGAGAACGAGTTCAAGCAGGAGTACGAGGAGCTGTCGCAGCAGTGCAAGCGCTTCGCCAAGGATCTGCTGGACCAGGCGCGCAGCTCCCGCGAGCTCCAGATCATCCTGAACCACCGCGACGACCACAGCGATGAGCTCGACCCGCACGAATGCCACGACCTGGCCAAGCTCAAGCTGGCCATCAAGTACCACCAGAAGGAGGTGGGTGCCGCGCTCGCCTGTGCCGCCCGTTACCATGGGAATGGAGGGGAATGAAAAATAATGAGCACTCAGTGCCTGGTATTTGGTCTCATTGCTGAAAATATAGCTTGTTTTGGTATGAAGCTCCCCAAAGGGTCATAATTCATGACAAGGAGGCCTATCCAACGACTAAACCATCCATAATCCATAGTTAGACGGGACATTTATTAAGAAAAGCGTTATAATCTATCATTTTGGTTAGCTGGCTCCGCTACAGTAATACAGTAATGCACACGGTTAACTGACAGTGTTTTTCGAATGGCTGGCTGGTCTTTTTAAGCACAGTATGAAAGAGCACCTGGTTTTCTATTCGCAGTTTGCTGAAGACCCCCAGCGCAGGACATTAAACCCCCGGCGCCTCCATTCCTAGGCCGTGCGTTAGCCGTAAATCTAAAGGTTCCTTTATTCGTGACGAAGGTTTTAAAATAAAAGCGACGTTCCGCCCGGGAATCTTGCCGCGTGTGCGTGCGTGAGACGCTTGACTGCGGCGCCTGACGTTGTTTCGCTGCCGAGCATTTCTCCCGGATTGTATGGTACAAACGGAGCCGCTCGTGCTGTTTGCTGGCTTATCGTATACTTAGTGGGGCTGATAAAACTGCAGCTGCCTGAAAACGCGCTTCCTCTGCACAGGTGTGTAAATGTGCTTGTGCGCGAGTGCCAGTCTGTGTACAGTGTGAGCAGAGAGAGGTCTGTTGCTGGACAACCTGGGAATTCTCAGAGCCGAGGTCCTGGCCCGGAAGACAGGACAGCACAGCGTCAGTTTACACCCCAGGAGTGGCTGTACTGTTCATCCCCCTTAATGTCAATGGCTGCCTTCAGAAATCTGGTCTTATCTGGAAGCACACAGTAGCGCTAACAATCCTCAACAGCAATGAGTATCAAAAAGCTTTGCTATGTGGGGGTGCCTGGACCTCCCTCTTGAAACTCATCCCGGTTGTCAGAACCGGGGGCTGGAAGTGGTATAGAAACTATACGTGCTGCCTGTAGTTCCGGATGTTGCTGACACGGGACGGTCAGCTCCGTTCTCCACCTTCTGGTCCACGAATGATTCCCGCCCTGCAAAATGTCCATTCAGAGACATCAGATGCAGATTAACGGGGTATTTCTGCCTCGGTTATCACGGACACACAGGCCGTATTGTTAGGCGAAGAGAAGAAAGAAGCATTCCTCAGATTGAGTGGAAGCAATTAGAATTTTATTCAGCAGAAGAATATGAAGGAATTGTATCGGTTTGTGTGGGGAAGGCCTCAGGCTTTTGTGCGGTTGCAGGGTGAAATGTGTGAACTGTACCGGGACTCTATGGGAAAGCGCTTTAGACGCTGGGCAAATATGGAAAGAACGGAACACAAATTATAACACGTAATGAAGAAAAGATAAACGTATCTGCCGGATATTGTAGAGGAACAAGCAGGAAAGGCCAGTTATATTTCATATGCAGCAAATGAACCTGTAGCCTTGGCAAAGTCTCTACGGGGAGGTTTAGTGAGACTGTAGAGACTGTTGCTGCTTCTGAATACAGACATAGCTCCACAAGAGCAGCAGGTCTGAGATGAAGTCAGCCTGACCTCCATGTATCAGGCCTTTGAGGATCGATAGTAAAGAGCCAGAATCGGCTGACGTGAGGTTATGAAGCCTGGAGAGGAGAGGTGACAGAGTCTCAATGACGGACACCTCATGCAGGTTTCTGGGGACTTTTTCCAGTCTTACTGTTCCTCTGTAAATAAAGGTAGAGAAACTGCTACAGGTTCCAAATCCCCTTTCTGGGGGCTCAGAGCCCACTTCTGGCCACTGGTCTGTGAGGAGTTTACAGCTGTTACTTGTAATCGAAAAGTTGCTGGTTTGAATCCCGCTGTTTCTGTACCCTGAACTGCTCGGGTACCATTCCAACCCGCGGTAAAAACGGGTACATACTTGTAAACTGACTTTTACACAAGATAAAAGTTTATTTTTCCATTTTAAAGGGTATGTAGATCCTGGGGGTGCCGACAGTTCTCCTCTTGGGATGAGAGTGAATGAATAAGAATATCGAAGACAAACAATCCAGCTGTTGTCCAAGCAGTAATAGCTCAGTTGAGAAGAAATGCTGATGTTCAACTAAGGTGTTGAAGAACCTTTTTGTTGCAGAAAAGAACACCTATAGTTAGAGGTGGTTTATGATTAAACAGGTTTAAATCTATGTTAAGCTCAGGTCCTTGTTGCTGAGTCACAGTGTGTGTGTGAGACATGGCAGCGTGGAGAATGTAGGTAAGGAGATGAAGGTCGGATTAACAAAGCTTTACTGACGCAGTGCCACCCAGTCCGGCCCTGGATTTATTCTGCCTAAAGGTTTCAATTCAGAGCTGCTCTGCCGTCCCGACTAGGTGGAAACCACACTGTGCTGGTGGAAGTTCACGCAGCCAAACCCAGATGTGCACTGCATGGAGTTGGGGGGGGGTGGTCTGCAAAGGGTAGATACCCCCTGTTGACCTCTCAACCCCACACCTTTTCGTCAGGAGTCCAGGAAGAACGGAGGCCGTCAAACCACATGCCGTCGGGCTTTGCTGCAGTGCAATACGTTACCGCGTTCCCCTCGTGTCGCTTCTTACGTGTAAAAATTGCTTTTCATGCTGTCGCTTCAACAGACAAGCAAACACAAGACAAATGACTGGAAGGGTGACGTTTAGTAGCATCTATTACTTAGATTTATAAGTTCTCTGCTGCCACTGACTCATGTCCAACTTACATCTTTCTTGGGTGGACACCATTACTCCAAGAATGCCTCCAGCAAAGCGAAAGGCGGGGTTTTGGGCTTTAGATGAATAGCTTTATTTATAACAAATAAAGCAAACGTGAAGCAAAATAATGTTTACTTAAAAAAAAATTCAGGCAGAATGCAATATTCTGGAATAAGATGCAGCAGCTGGTTCAGCTGAGGAGGATAAAGGGCCTGGTGACACAGCGCCGCAGACGGGAGGGAAGCAGCCGGAACGTGGACCTCAAAACTAACATCTGCAGCTGGTGAACCTCGTTGCTCTTTAATGATGCAGCGCCGAGATCCCTCGTCTCAGCCGGCGGGCTCGTACCCCGGCGTGAAATCTCCAGGTTCGACGGGGTGGAGAAAGGCCTGCAGTGGGGCAAGGACAGCAGCTGGAGCAGGTGACACAGTGTGACAAAGGCAGATGCCACCGAGCTGTGCCAGCGTGTGACGTGGAAAAAAATCAGCGCTGCTGCTCCCGTTCCTGGCCTGTTGTTGTCCTGTTTGGTCAGCATCAGCACATTATTAAGCATTGAGTGTTGAATTTCTGCACAAATACTAGGATTATTGAATAATATAATATTATTATTGTATAGCTGATGCTCACAGCAAATATTCCTTTGATGACCAGGACCTTCATTTTTGAACTAACAGCAGGAAAGCAGCGAGAGGCGACTTGCAGGGTAACTTAGTGCACCTGGGTGGTGAACAATTGCTGTTATGAATAATGACCACCAAGTACAGTTACAGTCTTTTGCTGGGAGGGTCTGGTCAACGGGGGTTAGAAAGGAGCACTTTGAGTTTTGCCACCTATTCGCACAGCCGCAGCACCTAAACACACATCTTTGGCCTGTAGGAGGAAACCAGAGCACCGGGAGGAAACCCACATGGGCACATGCGGAACTCCGCACAGACCAAAGCCACGTGTCTGGAGGGATTTATTTACATTTCTGTCTGCCCCCCCCCCTTTGCCATAACATTAATGGGAAGTGTTTACAACACACACACACACACACACACACACACACACACACACACACACACGGCACTGGGTTCTTTGAGCTGCCAGATGACATCCCACCTCGCTGCTACAAATTCAATCGGCTCCTTTCTTTTTCCATTACAACGAAAGCGCCTGAGCGGTTTGGATGAGCTCTTATCTCCCAATTTTGTTCTCAAAATCCATCTCAGCCCTGACCCCTGGTCAGTCCCGCGTACGCAGTCGACATCGGCCCGGGTTCCGCGCTGCACAGGGGCTCCGGATCTTCGCACCCGTCCCGCCGGCGTGCCTCCCCCCTCGGCTCAGACCCGCGGACCTCCTGCAGCACATGAAAGAGCGCCAACCTGGATCTGCTCCTCTGCTTTCCTTTTCAACATCTTCAAAGCGCTTTTCTTCCCCTCTCCGTCTCTCTCTCACCTCCAGCCGCTCGTACAGTCGCTCCACCGCAAACTTGTGGCCAAACAATTGCTTGATCTCCCCTGCAGCCGGAACGCCGACGCCGCCGGGGGGCTGTACCGACAACAGAAGTCTCCTCCTGCCTCCAGCAGTACCAGATGCTCCGGCCCGGGGGGGCCGCGCGGGGCAGGACCGGCCCGGCAGCCTGTGTGGCCCATTTCCACAGAGAGAGACTCGGGCTAATGACGCCGCGTTCCTGTCCTCCGTGCTGCAGGCCCTGCCGCCCGGCAATTGTTTAAAAGCGGAAAATGAGTTTGGCGTCGGCTCAGTCCCTGGCGGTGAACTAGAATAATATGCACGCGTGCCTTATTGCTGGCAAATGCGTAGCAACAACGTTCTGCGTAATGTCACAAAATGATCATTTCTCCCCCAGTAACAGAAACACGGAGTCGTTGCGCTAATGGAGCCAACATGTCGGCCATATCGCGCTAACCGCTCTTCCCATCTGCTGCACTGAAACATTTACCTTTCAGTTGTCAAAGATACATTTGCTTGATGGCTTTATGTAAGTGAGGGGAGAAAAAGAGTATTTAAAAGACAGTGTAGGCGGCCGGCGCCGAGTGGCAATAATAATAAAGATAATTTCTAAGCTATTGGAAACAGTGGTATGAGTTTGCAGCGTTGCCGTGTTTTACCGCAGGCTTTACTGCGCGTTTGCGGCCTTGCCGCGGTCACCTGCCGCCCCATGTCCGCGGGGTCAGTTGGAACGGCTTGGCGTTCCAACAGTAACAGGAGAAAGTATATATCTCTTTTTTTCCTTCCCATGACAAACTGTTCTCTTAAAGAATCTCCACTTACACAAGGAGTAAACTGCAGGTATTTCCGTCCTTACGACTGTCGTGTCGGCTCATGAGGTGACACCTTCTAAGTGGGAGATGTAATTTCCATCAGTTTCAATGGTGAAAAGTACATGAGGCCACAGGGTCACTGCCACAGTTCCTCAAGTGGCACCAAAAGCCATCAAAACGGAGATGACTGACAACACTGATACTGAAACACACGTCTCCTTTCTTTAACCCTGCGCAGCAGCGCAGTGGGAATAACAATATAGAAGCACTCGACATCTCGCAACTTCATCTCAGCTTCACACGAGAGTCACGGAGCACCGGCTGAAACGGAGGTGAGGAGACGGCGACTGTGGACCAGAACGGGGGGCTGTTGTGGCCCTGTAGGCCCCTCACAGCACATAACAAAAAGGGTTTTCAAGACCTTTACTGAACTCCCAACACTGCAAACACTCACACTGCTCTCGTACTGTCTCTCTCTCTCTCTCTCACACACACACACACACACACACACACACACGTCCAGTCAGGACCAAAATATACCGGCGATATTGAACCAAACAGACGTAACTAATCTATCACAGATCTGCACAACAGCAGCTGCCGGCAGCAACTTTAAAGATTCCCGCACGACCGGCTGTTTTTACTCATAAAGGCAAAAAATCTGCCTCATATTTGGTCGTAACTCAGAAAAGAGTATTAAATAGTTTCACCTGTGTGGGAAAACTTATAAGCGAAAGATTTGCGTGTCGAGGGAAACCCCTGTGTTCTTCTGCTGGAATCCACCACTGAGCAGCTACTGTTACAGTGTCCGCAGCAGCAGCAGCAGCAGCAGCAGCATCCAGAACGTCGATGCCGGCTTCGACTGGAGATTTCAGAACGTGTCTTCAGACGTTTGCCTGAAATGTGAGCCAGCAGGCGGTGTGGGGGTTACAGCTGCCACTTCACCCCTCACGGGGGCCACAGTCACCTCCCTGCTTCTCCTGTACTGCCCTGGAGGATGGTACATCACCCTGAAGCAACATTTTGGGGGGATATTAAGACAAAGCCTTGTCCACCACATAAAAGCCAAATAAACTCCCAGTAACCTTAACGCTCCCACAGGTGCCGTTTTCAACCGCTGACCTCCACCCTCCTTCGGCCAGAAGTGTCCCGGATGAGGAGGCGTCTGCGTGGAAATTGCACAGCAGACACAAGCACTGGCTCATTCGCACTTCAGTCTAATACTTCTAACCTCTGAAACCGAAAAGCAGCATCAGCTAAACGAATAATTAATTACTCATTAATTTTCACCATTATCCCATAAGCATAATCCGGCGGCCATGGATACTTGAACATTACATCACATGAGTTGGCCTCCTTTCGGCGAAAAAAAAAGTGGAGTTTATTTGAGAAGAAGTCTGACTCACTGATGCGTAATGTATGTGTCTGGATATTGGCCATAATAATAAACAGTAAATATCTTTCTGAAGGACTAAGAAGAGAAACGATACGGTTTCTGGTCAGTTATTCACCCGCCAGAGCAGTACGATCTCAGCGATAAAGACCGAGGAGGCCGAGTTTGTGCTGATGTTTTCTGTCAGTCAGCGAAGTTGGAAGCTGCAGTTGGTCTTCTTGGTGGTCCACGCTAGACTTTGCGCTCCTGGTGGACCCGGCGGTTCATCGGACAGCTGACTTGAGACGGCTCAGCACTTTCAGGATTGATAAAAGGTCAGACAAGCACCCCCAGAAAGGCCAACTAAAGTTCCCCTTGCTGTACGGAGAGCGTTTCTTCTCAGAAAGCTCACGTCTCCAGAAATGCAGGGTTGTGGATCTGTTCTGCATGAGCTTTGCTTCTGGCAGGTTCCGCGGTACAACAGGAAACCTGCCAGCATCGCCTTCACATCTGTCTCCACTTTGTAGCTGGGATTTGCCTCCTTTGCACGCGTCGCGAGCAAAGAGTACAAACGTCGCTGTAAATCTCACACCCATCCAAAGCGCTTCCGCAGCGGCTCCCTCTCGCTGTTGATGTGTGTCGCCTGAACCCCCCAGGAGGATGACTAACACACACCTGAGGTGACAGCTGACTGTGATGCTCAGGGAAGACTCCGTGGTCCAGGGCTCTGTGGGCTCTGCCGGCCTACGGGCGCCCGGTGTCCGGGACGAGAGGGCGTGACGCGCCGCAGCAGACGGGAATGTTGGCTGCAGCTTTAAGGGAGGCAGATGTGAGGCGTATAAAGGTGGACGATGCTGGGAAGACGTTGCGGTGGGTGGCATGAACCTGGGCTTCTGACAAAACACTTGCCAGTTGAGGTGTGATTTATGCAAACTTGATTTGTATAACAATGCCTGTGAATCTGACCGGAAGTGGACACGTACACATGAGAAATTGAACACAAAGCACAGTGGATCAAAAAAATAATAATAAAAATTAAATAATAATTATAATAATAATAATAAAAAATCATCTGATCCCCTGGCCAGAGACAACTTAGGCTGCAGTCACACAGTACAGTAACACCTCGATCAGCAAGTGTTTTTGGGAAATTTATATTTAAATACTGTTTATTTACTATTATTGCAGACATACAGTACTGTGCAAAAGTCTTAGGCACCTGTGGGAAAAATGCTATAAAGCGAGGATGGTTCCAAAAATAATGCCATGAATACTTATTAACCAATAAACCTTCTAAAAAGTGCAGGAGACCAAAAAACCTCCATCAGATCAATATTTGGTGGGACCACCCTTTGCCTTTAAAACACCATCAATTCTCTTATGCAAACTTGCATGCAGTTTAAGGTGGCGGTTGGTAGGTTCTTCCAAACATTTTGAGGAACTGGCCACAGTTCTTCTGCACACTTTGACTGTCTCTGCATGTCCTCCCAGACTGACTTGATCATGTTGAGATCAGGGGTCTGTGGGGACCAGACCATCTGTTTCAGGATTCTTTCTTTTTGCTCAACATAGTTGTGTATGACTGAGACTGGGTGTTTGAGGTCATTCTCAGGCTGTAGAATAAATTTGGGACCAACCAGAAACCTCCCTGATGGTGGATAAGAATCTACCTGTACTTCTCAACACACATTGAAGTTGCATGCCTAACACTTTTGCACAGGACTGTAACTAATCTATTCTGTATTCCGTTGCGCATGTGACACTTTTCGAGCCAGACTTATGCAAATGCTGTGTTACTGACCTCTAAGGTGCGGGAATTATTATTCTTGAGAACACATCTGAAGCGCTAATCCAAGTGTACAGCAGTGTAAAAACGCAGTAACCGCCAGTCAGAGACAAGAAACAAATTCAAACTGAAAATATGAAAGTGTATCAAAACTTGAGAGAATCAAATTGTGAGCACGAGTGTGAGAGTATGACAAACATGAGGGAAATTCATGTCAGGTGTAAAAGTGACGCACCTGAAATGATGGCTTTTCATAACACGCTTTGGTCGTAGTGAGAGACAGTGGGACGCGGGAGATCCGTACCAGACCCGGTCAAACGTCCAGGCTGAGCACAAAAGCCACAAAAGGCAGACGTCAACACACACTTGTTCCTTCTGGCCCCTGGAGGAACGTGGCAGGTGGGACTAGATCTTACAGCACTTTGCATCATATATTGCATTTACCCAGCGAAACATGACAATAAAAATATAGCACAGGACTGTGGAGAGGTGTGAATGAGTACGTGCAACATGAGTAAATGTAACATTTAACAAAGGGAACCCGACCAAATGCACAACACAGTTTTTAAATTATTCATTTATTTAAGGAACAAAATTATCCGACACTCATATCACCCATGTGAAAAAGTAAAGGCCCCTTTAAGCACAATAGCTGGTTGCACCACCTTTAGCAGCAATAGCTGCAACCAAACATTTGTTATCAGTCTTTGTCTGAAGACCAGAAACCATTTCGGGTGGCAAATATGCAATAATGGGGGATGTCAAGAAGGGGGTGGAAATACTTCACTTGGCAGCGCTGTACATATTGTGAAACAGACGCATCTGCAAGTTCTGTGATTTTTTTTTTTTTTTGGATGATTTATTCGCAGCTACATTTTTTGCAGCTGCTAAGCAGTGTTTGGTACTACAGTAGAGGCTGTTGTGTGCCGTTCCACTTTATGTGACACGGCTGTGCAATGTGAGCTATTTCGAGGCTGCGTCTCATCTTCGATATTTCCGGCGGAGGGATGCCGCCGCCGTTTCTGTCCATCTTGGTTTGCCCGTCGCCGCGGGGATAACCTGCTTGTTTGGCTGTCGCCGTGCAAACGGCGGTTGTGGTTTATTTTTCGAAAAAAAGAATGGCCTTTTGCTGCGATCGAGTCGAAATGTGTTAATCAATTAAACAAACAAACAAGATTTAAACCGGACTTCCGTTCGCTTCGAATTTCTTTCATCCACCGTTTTCATTTTATCCGGTGTTTTCCTTCGTCTGAACTGCCGGTCGGTACCATTTACATTAGCTGGTGTGTTTATTTAAGGCAAGTTACCGTGTTTAACCCAGTTATACCTGTTACCTTACGCTGGTGCAGTCTGGGGAAAGTACCTGCAGAAGATGCAGGGAGTTGCACCTTGTTCAACAGGGCAACGGCACTGGTTCCGCCCAGGACTTGGGGATGGTGGCATCTGGGTTTAGAGCTCACATCTTTAACCACTTTGCTACCTTCTTCACCCTCGCAGAACTTCAAGGATGACATGCGCGGTCTGCTTTGACAGGCTTTCATCTGAACCTGCCCCGGGGACCGCGAGCTCCGCCGCGCTCCTTCACGGCTATTTTTATCTGAGCGGCAAAGATGGCAGAGACCTGCTAGGGAGTGAGGAACTGCCTCTTAGCCACGCGGTACAACGTCTCTCAGCTGGTGTGACTAAGAGAGCTGGGTTTGGAGACGTGGAGATTGTACCATCCTTCCCCTCAGGACCAAACGCAGCTCCGACTGTCACATCCCTCCCTCGTCGGTTTTGATTCGGTTTCTGCTCACTCGGCCTCCGAAAACACGTGGCCAGCACATGTGAGTGCTGATGCTGGGAAGTGACAGCGAAGTGATGGCAGCTTCTGTTCAGGCGGGAAACGATGGAGGTCGAAGGAAGGGCAGAAACCTGGTACCTGATGGTGCTGCTCCCCAGGGGATGTGAACCGGTTAAAAAGTGACCTTATGACCTCACGCGGTCACGTACACACTTAGACACTTGTGGGCTGGGCTTCCAGTTCACTCCGTCACTCTGGCAACAGCAACTGTATTGTACTGTAAATTATTGCCACGGATTTTTGGAGAAATGTTAACATCAACGTGTCATCCAGAGGGGCGTTGAAGATACGCTACTCTCAGGCTTCACCTTTACTCCCTGAGGGGTGAAAGAAACTGAGTTGAGAAATATGACTTTACATACAGTACTGTGCAAAAGTCTTAGGCACCTGTGGGAAAAATGCTGTAAAGTGAGGATGGTTCCAGAAATAATGCCATGAATACTTATTAATCAATAAACCTTCTAAAAAGTGCAGGAGACAAAAAAACCTCAGTCAGATCAATATTTGGTGGGACCACCCTTTGCTTTTAAAACACCACCAATTCTCTTATGCAAACTTGCATGCAGTTTAAGGTGGGGGTTGGTAGTTTCTTCCAAACATTCTGAGGAACTGGCCACAGTTCTTCTGCACACTTTGACTGTCTCTGCATGTCCTCCCAGACTGACTGGATCATGTTGAGATCAGGGCTCTGTGGGGACCAGACCATCTGTTGCAGGATTCCTTCTTTTTGCTCAACATAGTTGTGTATGACTGAGATTGGGTGTTTGAGGTCATTCTCAGGCTGCACAATGAAGTTGGGACCAACCAGAAACCCCCCTGATGGTGGATAAGAATCTACCTGTACTTCTCAACACACATTGAAGTTGCATGCCTAACACTTTTGCACAGGACTGTAACTAATCTATTCTGTATTCCGTTGCGCATGTGACACTTTTCGAGCCAGACTTATGCAAATGCTGTGTTACTGACCTCTAAGGTGCAGGAATTATTATTCTTGAGAACACATCTGAAGCGCTAATCCAACACCTTTGCACGGTACTGTATATATGGCCATATTTCCAAAGGTTTAAAATAACAAGAATGTGGCCATAAAAATATTTATAATGTTTCAAATATGCATAAACAGCACCGACATCAAATGTTGATATTTCTCTGCTTACGAATTTAGCCGCCTGTTCTTCTCCGCGTTCCTTTCATTTATTTATCTTGAGTTCCGCCAGAGCATCATCGCAGCGCGGCGCAAATGTGCGTAAGTGTCGGTTGTATAATTTCGGTTTATTAGACTTTTATTATTTGCTTGAAAAAAGAACCATCGGTACTTTATAAGCTGGGAGACAGAAAGTGAAATAAAAGTGACTCTTCCTTTCACAGCAAGTTCAGCTTCCCTTTAATAACAAGGAGCAGTAAAAAGGGAAAATGATGCATCAAACAGTAAAGTAAATGGAGAAAAAAACAATAAAATATTGGCGAAAATAATCGGTTTACTGATAACCTATAAATGGGTGTGAAAGTAAAGAATCGAGGATTATTGTCTAATACAATAAGACAATAAGACTAATAAAATTGATTTATAGGGAAATTATACTTGTATTTTCCTATTAGTACTTCCCCTTCCCTTTTTCACGATGTCTTTCTTTGCGTGGAGTTAGATTTTGGTTTTACTAAGTTTCCTTTTCGAAAGGAGCGCATCGACGACTTACGTTTGCAGACATTTTTCCTTCTTTGTTTCGCCACTTCAGCGTCTTCTTTGCTCCTGGCTTCGCCGCGTCAGCACTTTCGAGTCCTTCTGCTGAGGAACCGACGTTTCGACCCACGTCTGCAGCCCTCACCGTCCATTCCAACCCACCGGGCGAACCTGCAGCTTGCTAGTGACAATAACTGATAAACGCTCATTCGCGACAAATTCTGAAAAGTATTGGAAACGTCTGAGTTTCGCCTGATTTGTGTACATAGGGAATAATCCGGGGGAAAGACTAGAGGTTGTGCTTTTCTGCTCCGGGGAATTTCTACGACCGGCTTGTTTGTCCATCTTTACACCGGGCGTCGCGCTGCGATGGCTCTGTTTCTGGTCGGTGCTCCGGCTCACGGGGGGTCAGCGCTGTGAATCGTGGGGCTCGCTGGAGGAACCCGTACGGGAGGTGGAATCTGGGCTGCTCTTCAGCCCGTTGTAGTAATTTCCACATCAAAGTGCAGACCTCACGTGTGCGGAACACGGGCGCTTCATTTTTGCCACGTGTGCCTCTCTGGGCGTCAGGCTGCAGAAGCTCCTGCAGCTGATGAATTTGTTTAGTGGAAAAGGAGAGCATGAAATAGTGATGAGGCTCCTGAGTTTAAACAGCCAGGCCTTTGTGGGAAATTACATGACAACGGAGGTCTGAGGCCCTTTAAATGTGCAACACACACTCATGCACAGTTCGTTCCGCTGACACACACACACACACACACACACACACACACACTCTGGCGGAGTGGATAACCGCGATGCACATAAATGCCTTTGTGTTCCCGTAGGGACCGACGTGTCCCCTGTGGGACGGCAGTGCGGACGTTTTGGGGCCTGTGGTGTAGATACTCAGTGAAGAGCTTTTGGATGCACTGGAGACAGCTGTTGTGACCTTACTGTGGTAAAATACGCTCTTCTGTCTGCGCTGACTAGAAGACAACCTGGCATTTTAAACCTGCTGGAGAACAGGAGCCCCCACGTCCACCCGGTGTCCAGCAGACCCAAGCAAAACAAACCCGCAGACTTACCCGCCTCCGAGCCGTGGCAGAAACTCCATCAATGTATCGTTTCCTAGCAACGGCGACATCCGTGAGTCTGGTAGCTGCATCAGTCGAACAGTCTATGTCACCTGTTGAGGGGGAGGGGTAGGATTTGCTGCGACTGACCACGTCTGTGGACTTGTACCGACGGTTACTTGGCAACAACGGTCACCTGTGACCAGCGAACCCACGCGGATCCATCAAGAATCACTCGCCTACGGTGCGCGCTTTTGCCGGGTTTTCACGGCCCTCACGTGAATGAAACGCGTCTGCGCCTCGACTCCAACAGCCTCGTCCAGCAAGACATCATATTCGGCGCGATTGATAACACAGTTACCGCGCGTCGCCGCGTAGCATAATCCTCACTTGTTTTACATCCGCCGTTCCTGCTGATACAACATTTTCGCTTCTCTTTGCTCGCCGTTTGTTTTCCGCGTTGCCAAGCAGTCGTGGGACGGAGGATTGATACCCATACAAATAGCTTTTTCCAAGCCTTCGCCAAGAGAGGCGCGCGACTCACGCGGTGGCTTTGAGGTCCTGTTTGAGCTGCCGTTTAACCAAATGTCCCGCCGCGAGATGAACACTGAATGATGCCACCTTATGAATAAATGAGTAACCGAGGTCTCGCATTCATCATTCTGCCTTTTGCAAGTAAAGTTGTGCTTTATTGCGTTTTGAATAAACTCTCATGCAGGGATGTGGCCTGGAGTTATTAAACCCCCTCGTGTTTGTTGTGAAATCCTGTTCTGGATGACCGGTTTAAGAACGTGCTACTGTCTGTGTGTGTGTGTGTGTGTGTGTCCAACCCCCCCACCCCATAGTTTGTGGCCCAGCCCAACTGCCAGCAGCTCCTGGCCACCCTGTGGTACGATGGCTTCCCAGGCTGGCGGCGGTGCCACTGGGCCGTCAAGCTGGTCATGTGCTTCATCATCGGCCTGCTGTTCCCCATCTTCTCCGTCGTCTACCTGCTAGCCCCCAAGAGTTCGCTGGGTCTCTTCATCAAGAAGCCCTTCATCAAGTTCATCTGCCACACAGCCTCATACCTGACCTTCCTCTTCCTCCTGCTGCTGGCCTCCCAGCACATCGTGCGGACCAACCTGCACATGCAGGGCCCGCCGCCCACCGTGGTCGAGTGGATGATCCTGCCCTGGGTGCTGGGTGAGTTCACACCGAAGACCAAACCCAAACCCCAGTCGATCGCTCACACACGAGTGCTGGATCAGGAGGATTTCAAAGCTGTGCTAAACACGCCACACCTCTGGTCCTCTACCTTCTGGCCTTTAGTTGGTGCTAAATTGTGCTTTCAGAGCAAAAGGTTTTGGCACAACAATTGAACAGAAACAACGCTGGCATTTTACGCTCGTAAAGACGCCCGAGGAGACGTGGGCGTCAAGTGGCTGTCGCTCCTCATGAGTCTGTCGTGTGTCTCCCGTTCCAGGCTTCATCTGGGCTGAGATTAAGGAGATGTGGGACGGCGGTTTCTCCGAGTACGTGCATGACTGGTGGAACCTCATGGATTTTGCCATGAACTCCCTCTACCTGGCCACGATTTCCCTCAAAATTGTGGCGTACCTGAAGGTTAGTGAAACCGGCGGGACAGCAGTCAATCCGTCTGCGTTGCCCGTTTAAGGCAAGGGTCGCACCGGCTTGGAGTGACGCCGGGTTGGCGCCCAGCGCTTGTCACACGATGTCTTTGGTTTGCCGGGAGCTGCAGCTAGAAATGAAATGTGGGCTTCAGATGGGAAGTCGGGGCTGATTTCTGCTGCAGCTCCGCACCCCGATCGCTCCAGACTGCACGGCCACCTGTCACCGGCTGAGTCACCCTTCGTCCTGCCCGCCTTCCCGAGAAGCCGGCGCACGCGGGCCTGCGGCTTGCTTGGAGAGCTGTGCGTGTTACTCTGCAGGGCGGCACGTGGGCGGCGTGTGTATCACTCCAGCGGGCGGTGTGCATGCTGCGTGTGTGTTACTCCAGAGAGCAGTGTGCGTTTCTCAAGAATACGTTAGTGCTGAAGTTAGCGTGTGAGCCCATCGGTGCTGGAGAGTTTGTGACTTACCTGCCCCTGTTGCTTAAAGTGGGATTCTGGCCCACGAGCGTCGAGGAACAGCTTGGTGAGATGTTCACCTAGTTCGCCTAGTTAACCAAAAACCTCAGGAGAAACAAAACCTGCTTGGGCAAATTCATACACACCTGTACCCCGGTGTTGAGTGTAACCGGTTCCGAGAAATTCCCAAAAACTGAACCGTTATGTCGGGACCTTGGAACCCGGGAGCTGGAATACTGGGCTGGAGGTATATTTTGCACAACGTACATTCACCTCCGCTTTGCACAGAGAGCAATTCTCCTGAGCGTAACAAGGCTCCAGCTGTAAAAAAGGTTTGTTTTACGCCGCGACGGGCTAATAATACGTCTATAAATTAACGAAAAGTTACTCTATTTCGGCCTGCAGAAGTGAAGCTGTTGATATGCTTTGGGCAGCGTCTGCACCGCCATGTACCGCGGTTTAGCGGCATCGCTGCTGTTCCTCCTTCTGCTCGGGGTGGGGTGGGGGGTTTCTGGCGATCAGTCCTCTATGACCCGTGTTTTTCCCTTACCGCACTCCACAGTACAACAGCTCGCGGCCACGGGAGGAGTGGGAAATGTGGCACCCCACGCTGATCGCAGAGGCCCTCTTCGCCATCGCCAACATCTTGAGCTCGCTGCGGCTCATCTCGCTTTTCACAGCCAACTCGCACCTGGGCCCGCTGCAAATCTCGCTGGGCCGCATGCTGCTGGACATCCTCAAGTTTCTCTTCATCTACTGCCTGGTGCTGCTGGCCTTCGCCAACGGCCTCAACCAGCTCTACTTCTACTACGAGACGAAGGCCTCCGACGAGCCCAACAACTGCAAGGGCATCCGGTGCGAGAAGCAGAACAACGCCTTTTCCACGTGAGTTCCGCGGCCCGCCTCCCGCCACACGTCGCCCAACGCAGCTGTATGTCGCAAAAGTCCTAGCAAACACTTCAAAATGCTGCTCCGTTTCCAAAGTAAACAGGTGCCGGGATTGAGAAAAACTGCTCCACCAGTAAAGCTGATCGTATTTAGCGCTCGGTTTCTTTCCAGATTCATTTCGGCATTTAAACAGTTCAGGCTTTTCTCATTTCTGTTCACACTTCAGGGGTGCTTTGGGATCCCCTGCTCCACCGCCACGTATCTGTATCTAATCCGAGGCTGAACCGGACGGTTTCGTTCAAATAAGCAAAATTCCATCCAGCTAAATATAAATTCACGATTTCCCTCCCTCCCAATAGCCAATACTCGTACTAACAAAACAAGATTAACTGATTTTATGTCCGTGACGACGTATTTTCATCCAGGACCACCGTGGCCAATACGCAGCAACTCCCCACTGGTTCCGAAAGGCGAGCTATTAAAGCCTTAACCTTAAAATCACCTGCAGATGAATTAAAGAGGAAATGGCGGCCGTTTAGTGACAGAGATTCAAGCGTCTCGGCGTTTCTTATTCTGCTTGTGCTGCCAAGGCATGTTTTCACATCCTTCTGCCTCCTCTGTCTGCCTCAACAATACATCACCTCCGAGCAAATTACGCCTGTCTGTGAAATATTCAAATCATTATATGTTCACCCCCCTCCTAATGCTCCAGTGATATCATGGTATTGTAAAGAAGGATGCCAACCTCCTCTTCTTCTCTTATTTCCCCGTTTCTTTATTCTCCCTCAAATGCCATTTTCCATGACACTGATGTGGGCTTGCAGGTTTTTGTTTAATATTTCATGCGACATAAAGGGAAATCTTCCCCGAAGGGAAGCGCGCACGAGTCTAGCCGGAACCGGGCCACACGTCGTGCCGTTACGTTTCCTCTCTCCTGGCACGTTTATATGTTTATATAGGCTTGCTGAGCGGTGATACGATTTACAGCAGTGCCGTTGTGTCGAGCGTCACGTCACGGGGCGTCACTGCCGGTTCATTCCCGTCCGATCCCCGACCGGCCTGTGGTTACCGCACCGAGGTAAACGTCCCATAGCCGTTGGATGGGGATTCGAGCGTCGGCTCTTTTTCCCTTTAGTTTTAATGTTCACGTCTCTTTTTTAAGCACTTCTTGAAGGTGCTCTGGATAAACACTTCTGGTTTCCCTTTCTGGGGGACTCGCTTTAAGGATTCAATAGCAAGGAATCTGACTACTGACTCGGAAGAAAGTGTTTGTCGGTACCGTTTTCGGACTGAACACGCGGGGTACCGTCGCAGCTCTGAAAACAGCCCAAGTCACTGGTGCAGAGGAATGTACTGCTAATAATTTTAAGACTATTAATTTGTAAATCGAGAGGCTTTTCTACAAAAATCAGCCAAGCTTATAGTGGTAAGGAAATGCTTTAAAAAAATGTTATTTTATATTTTTATTAATTTCTAAAACATTTAAAACTAATTCAAAGTCACTCATAAAACAGCAATTTAAACAGCGCTGTTTTGAATGCAGATCATATGACGTTTGTCAGCTTCTAGTCACTTTCACCTTATATCAATAAAGTATGAATAATACAGAGGACCCTCGATTTGTCTGTTGGTTCGGTGAAAATCTCGAGTACAGCTACAATAAAAGTGCTTCGAGGGACTTGTTGAAATTTACGCTAATTTACTGCGTTAAACTTACACACTTCATTATTATTTTTAAACTATTAACTATTTTGCAGTGACTGAAAACAAAAACATTCTGTTCCCACAAACTCTCATTCGGTGCCAACTGTTTGACTGCATGAACATGCATCTTATACAGTGATCATCACCAGACATAAGCTGAGCTGCTGCCCCCCCCCAGACCCCCCACCTGGCCGCACACACTCCTACTCCATTTGCATTTTGTGGCCAACTAGTGTCTCGACCTGGAAGTGCAAGCTGTCTTCACTCTGCAACAGTGCAACACTTCCGAAAGCCTCTAAAAGAAAAAAAGCATAATTAAAAATAAATACATGGCAACATGTTTGTTTCTTTGAAAAAGTTGCAGCTCAGACATTTGTAGCACGAGGCACCTGTGCAATTGGAGTGACTTCAACAAAGCTGGGAATTTTATTTAGACGCAAGTCACGGTAACAAAAGTGATGGTAACAGTGTGGCCCAAGTTACACCGAGCTGGAACAATGGATGATTTCTGACATCACTTCCTGTGTCCCCCCCCAGATTGTTTGAGACACTGCAGTCTTTGTTCTGGTCAGTGTTCGGCCTGCTGAACCTGTACGTGACCAACGTGAAGGCGCGCCACGAGTTCACAGAGTTCGTCGGGGCCACCATGTTCGGGACCTACAACATCATCTCCCTGGTGGTGCTGCTCAACATGCTCATCGCCATGATGAACAACTCCTACCAGCTCATCGCTGTGAGTCACAGTAGGCACACGGCAGTTGCCGTGGCAGCGATGCCAGCGTGTCTGTGCCACGCTCCTCCCCGAATGTTTTGTTTGCTTGATGTGCGAGGCTCGCTGAGCAACCCACAGCCCCCCCACAGAACGGTTTGGCAGCGCCGCAGCATCTCGTATTCATGTCAGTGCCGTTTCCCACCGAAACTTGTCCGGGCGAGTTTTACATAAGCCCACATTCGAGGACCTCATCTGCCCACATGAGCACCTTCACTGGGAAGCACACGGGGCCACTCGGAGCTTATTGCCGGTGATGCCAGCATAGGGTCTGATCGCTTCACCTGACCTTCTCTGCAAAACATAACACAGCTGAGATTAAAGCTTTAGTAAAAATCAGGGGAACGGTGCAGTGCAGCTTCTCCTAAAGTCACAGTTATTAACTTATGATAAACCAGCTGGCTGCTGTGGAGAGGAAAACAAAACTTCCCAGAGCAAAGAAGGGGGGTGGGGGGGCACTGGGGGTCCAAGTATCTGTCGCTGCCCAGCCCTACTGGGTGTCCGTCTATGGCGAACCTGGACCTGTGGGAATATGTCTAAGACAAAAGACAAATACGATGAGCAAAGCGCAACCCCTCCTTGCTGGAACTCGACTGCATCTTGTGCGTCTCCTCTGCAGGACCACGCCGACATCGAATGGAAGTTCGCGCGGACCAAGCTGTGGATGAGCTACTTCGACGAGGGCGGCACCCTCCCTCCACCCTTCAACATCATCCCCAGCCCCAAGTCAGTGTGGTACCTGCTCGTGTGGCTGCACAGGAAGCTGTGCAGGACACGTCTGCCGCGAGACGAAGACCAGAGGAAGCACGAGAACCTGAAGGAGTTCACGGTACGGTGGATTTGTGCACTTCTGTCCTCGAGACCTGTCCTCACAGCCAGATCCGGTCAGAGCAAACAATTAAGGTATTAAAAAAATAAATGTAGTATAATAATAGCCATGCATACTTGTAAAGGCCAGACAGAACGACACCCATCTTCCTTCCACAAGAAGTTTCTGCTCCAGAACCCCATCTGTGTGGCACTGAAGACCTTTGTTTACGTGCTACTGTAAAATCTGGGAGTGGAAACTATTCTTTACATCTTCACACCTCTTCTGTTTCCACCACCAACGTGTCGCTTTTCACTGAAGGCGCAACACTGAAGTCGGTCGCTGACAAAGCAGCATTGTGTTGACGTTGCACATTAGCTGTACGCTACTGTAGCCAGCAGATACACACACTGTTGGTCCCCCATTGCGAGCAGGTGGGCTCTTAATGTCGATATCATTTCACAGACACTTCAGAGCGGTGTTGGTTTCCATCTACTGTTAGTGCAGGTGGTCGATGCTGCAGGAGACTTGGGGGACGTCCGTTGAATCGTACTGTTAAACAACAGTGTCACGGAAAGCTTTGCTTTCATCTGGCGGCGTTCCCCCTCAATGACAAAACGAGCGTGTGGCCCCCAGCGGCACGTCTCCTCACAAACCAGATGAGCCCTCACCATGCTCCGCCGCCAGTCCACGGCACCTGTTTCAGCACGCACTCCCACGGGCGCGGGCACCGACGCTGCTGTGCACCCACACGCCTGCAGCGCGCTGCAGAAAAACGGTGGCGGCGTTACATAAGGCAGCCCACTTTTGTTTCTCGCATCGGGACTATTGCCGCGATGGCAGAACAACGAAACGGCGCAGCTCCCGTTGTCTGAGGCTGCGAGGGTCGCGAGTTTCCCCACGGCCGCTACCGTTCTCACCTTTCCCCCCTCTGTTGTGTTCGATTGCAGGAGCGCCACGCCGACAACCTAATCCAGAACCAGCACTATCAGGTAAGGGACCTCCCAGGACCACAGCTGATGAAACAGCGTATAGAAAGCCCTGGCAAAAGGAGGCCAGCTGCCGCCGCCACTCGGGCCGAATCAGCGGATCCCGCCGAAAGGACGTCGTTCGCTTGATATTACATAACTGCAGAATCACACAATGGCTGCGTGTCAGATGAGTTTCCCGAAGCGGCTCGTAGTCGGGCATCAGCATCCCTGTGATGTGGAGAAGTTGGGAGTAGAAGGCCCCCCCTGCATTGGACACATTTGTTTGCCAACGGCTTCCGCACAGGAGTAACTACAGGGAGCTCAACCAGGCCCCCTGCTGCTCGTGCTCCTGGAGGGGGGGTGCTGTCAGCAAGCCAGGTCAGGTGGGTGGGGTGGCAGAGACTCCAGCTGGCACAAGCCGCCGCTGTTTAACAAAAGCGTCGGATCAGAAGCTGCAGCTGCTCCCTTTCCAAACAAATGGCACGAGGGAACCGGCTACAGGACGAGCGTGTTGTCACTCACGGTGACACCCGGGCAGACAGGGTGTCCAGTTTGTGTTCCCGTCGCCCACCTTCCCAGTGCTCACCCCGCAGAAACACACTTCCATCGATAACGTTGCCTTCGTTTCCTTATATATGCAAATCCAGATTTTCACCTCCAGCTAACACGTGTTCTCAGCCTGTGGGGGGGAAACGACTTTTCCCGACTCGAGTTAAAACGCAGATTTCTGTATGTAAACATATCCCCACAAAAAAACCAAATCGCCAGCTCCTGCGGGGATATCGAAACCGCCAAAAATAGGCGGCAAGGAGCAGCGCGTTTATTCCAGGAATGCGGCGACATCTCGGTGCCTTTTTCCAAATCGAGTCGGTTTTCCCACGCAGAGGATGACATGTTGACGCTGGTTGCGCGTCTTCCTCAGGAGGTGATCCGAAACCTGGTGAAGAGGTACGTGGCTTCCATGATCCGCAGCGCCAAGACAAACGAGGGCCTGACAGAGGAGAACTTCAAGGTAAAGGCTGAGCTCCAACCAGCACTGTGGGTGTCCCCACCTGTAATGAATTAAACCCTTTATCTCATTACATTCTAAATGTCCGAGGTCACTTTTCATTAGGTCCATGACACCGACTCGATCGGCTCATTCCGTTACACGTGTAAAATTCTAGATGAAGGCTATTGCACAAGCTCACATTCACGGCCTGTAATCGATTTGATCTGGTGGAATATATTTTTTTTAATTTAAGCAGCACACTGCAAATATTAAATTTCAGTTCCATGAAAAGAAAAGCTCCAGCCCTGGAGTTGAGACCATTGCCTTTTCCCGGGTCCCCGCACCCAGCCGTAGTTACGCTGTCGGTCTCTTCCGCCCCCCAGGAGCTGAAACAGGACATCTCCAGTTTCCGCTACGAGGTCCTGGACCTGCTGGGGAACCGGAAGCCGCCACGGAGAACATACTCCTCCAGCAGCGAGGCCACCCTGAAGGACGAGGCCAACGAGAACGAGGACGGGGGGAGGGGGACGCCGGGCGACGGGGACGGGAGCAAAGCGAAGAGCGTGTCCTTCAGCCTGTCATCGGCAGAGCGCCGGAGCCGGGAATCGGCGTTCAGCGTCTCCGCCCTCTTCAAGTCAATGTCGGGGATGGATGTTGCGGCAGAGGACAAACCAAAGAGCAACGGGCTGAAGAAGTCCTCCTCCTCGTCGACCTCTGCGTTCCGCCATGGGAGGCGGCTCCAGCGCCTCTCCAGCTCCAAGAAAGACTCCATCAAGCGGCTGGGCCTGCTGTTCTCCCGCATGAACGGTCACGTCCCAGAGCCCCGGGAGCAGCCCATGTACAGCATCTCCGACGGACTTCTGCGGCCGCCCAGCACCTGGCAGGACCTCAAGTTCACCTCCAACCAGCAGGTGACGCGCAGCGAGGTGAACCTGAGCCAGCTGGGGGTGGCAGAGAGCCAGCCGGGCCCTCCCCAGCCGCAGCGGGCCAACGGCCGGGACAGCCTGACGCTGCGGCCCCCCGGCTGCACCTCCGCCCCCCTGCACTGTTCTTCCAGCTTTGCCGCCTCCAGCTCCCGGCTCCTGGACTCCAACGAGGACGTGTTTGAGGGGTGGCCGGTGCCCTGTGATGGGTTAGAGTCCTCCCCCTGGGGGGCAGACCAGGAAGACTCAGTCACAACAAAGCTATAGGTACACGCAAGTGTCCGAACGGCGAGACACGCAAGTATCTTACAGAAATGTGACGACCTGTATGCTTAATATAAGCTGATCATAAACTGTCTGCGCTTGCACTGCAGCACGGTCTGAGAGAGAGGAGAAATGAGCAGGAATCGGGGCTCGAGGAGAAACACTTATCTAATACCCAGGGCTCCTTTATTACAAACTATTATTAGCTTAGAGGGGAAAAACTGGAAAACGGAAAAAAAATAAGAGCTTAGTTATTGCAATAGTAGTTCATATTAATATAGTTGAATCCCTGTGTGAAAAGGGTTTCATCTTTCTGCTGCCTGCAATTTTTTTTCTGTAACTCAATTTCCATCAGAACAAAAAAAAAAAAAAAAACAAAAAAACCAAAAAAAAGCAGCATCGTGTCAAACCTCTAGAAGGCATCACCTTCTCTGTGCTCACGGAAAGCCACCACTTCCCCTAAGGTCAGGGGGCAAGGAACTCCAGACCGCGTGTCGAGGAACCTGTTGGGGCCGATGGGGTCCAAGGGCGTGGGGGCACCTGGTGGAACTGGGCTCGAGTCCCAGATGGCTAGGAGGAGGCTCCGGGACTGATGGCTGGGTGGTCTCTGTGTGCGAGGGAGTGCTGGACAGACAGGAGCAACTCACAGGGAGACGTCTCTCCAGGAAGCAACAGCTGAGAAGACAGACGGGCATTGTACGGAGACAACCTGAAACAGGCCGTGTCAGAACCTGAAGTTCAAAGTTTATTATTCGCTGGATTTCTCTCTTCCATCGAAACCTTTTGTCCACACTAACCGCAAAAAGAACGTCATCCTGATCTTGTGCCAAAGTTCCCTGGCTAGTCGCACATACCATCCTGCCCCCCAGGGCTTCTCGAGCGAGAGGGGAACGCACTCAGTTTGCCACCGTCTAGCAGCTCTAGTCCCAGCTGTACAGCACAACCGAACACACGGAGTCGACCCACATCAGTTTCTCACCTCCCTGGTAGTGGTGGGGGGGGGGGGTCCACACTAACAGAACAGAACATCCAGGCAGCAACAAGTCTCAACGTTCAGGACCATTGTTTTGCTGTCAGAGCACCATCTCTACCAAAAAGCAAATGAAATCTGTTGTTCAGCCTCCTCACTGTGTTAGTTCTCTTTGGATGAATGAATCTTAAATTGAACGAAGACCACTTTTCTTAGTTCAAGTGAAGGGCACCTCAAGCCGATTTCCCCAGGCTGCCCCCCCACCCACCCCCCATTAGGGATGTTTGTAAGGAAGGCACCTCCTAATGCTGGATAATTTGGTCTCACGCTTGGAGAGATGTGGAAGATGTAAGGGAAATTTTTTTTTTTGGCTTTTTGTAACATTCTCTCAACTGGGAATTATTCCAATTTTCTCCCCTCGTATCACTGCAGATTCAGAATACACTGGATTAACCATTATTGCCCTTTTGCAAAAACTTAAACATCGTAACTTAAGTTTTTTTTTTTTATGTGACCATCTAATAAACAGCAATGAGGCCCAAAGCTTCCACATTTCCTAAAGCTGTACCAAACAAGCTAATTTTACATCTTTTTTAATTTGATGAACAGCACTGTTAAAGTACGTTGAATAAAAAGATTTAAACGTATCTGATTGGCTTTTCAGTCATCGCAGAGGCCACCTATTCAGGACATACTGCGGAATGGGCTCACCTCCAGTCTACATCCATGCACTAAACCTGCTGAAGTCTGATACAGTTGAACATCTGAAAGGCCAAAACTGACTGCTTGCGTTGCCGTTACAGCAAAAATATTTATAGCATTCCCTGCGTTTGAGGTATCTGGGGCTGCATCTTCCACATCAGCTGAAGATGAATCTCCTCTTGCTATGTACATCTCTCTCTCACTCACACACACACACCTCCCATCTCTACGTTTGTATAAATACACGCAGGAGGCAAAGAACACGAGACAAGGGGAGAAAAGATGCTTAGAAACAGCAGTTGACCTGGAGAAGTCCTCCCTCCCCCTCCGCTTCATCCAGCCTCCCCCATCCAAAGTCTTTTAATCTCACTGGGATTTGTGGCACAGGTCAGTTTGGTTCTCTTCTCACCCAAGGCACTTATTGATCTGCGCAGGATGAAGCAAAAATCCTTGCCGCGAATCTGAAGCTGCGCGCGGGCGGCACTGGGACACTCGGAAGAGACCGGCCGAGTTGCGGGCACAAAGGAGGGAGGACGTTTTATAACTTCGCCGTCGTGCGTTTAAAAACCACTCGGCTGCTGCCGGGAGGAGAAACGGCATCGCTCGGCAGAACTCGGCCAGAGAAAGCGCAGCTTAATGTGTCCAAGTGCACTGCTGGGGTTAACTTGGCTTTCTCCACATTTCTCGCCAGCGATGCACAAAACAATGTCTTGTCCTCCTCCTCGTCGACCTCTGCGTTCCGCCATGGGAGGCGGCTCCAGCGCCTCTCCAGCTCAAGTGGACCGCAGGTCCTAGCAACTTGTCACTGCAGCTGAGACTTCCTGAAAAGGTGACAGCTCCATTAGACATCCAGGAAGCACCTTCACCAGCTGTCAGGGTGACACAGGTGTCCACATTGCTGTAATCTTTTCCTCTTTGCACACATACATCCCCTCAGCGAACCCATAGCTTCTGTCAATCAAGCGACAGGTTCGAAACCCCAGGCCCTTTCGCAACATGCAAACCCAGCAAGTTTGCATCATTAACCGTGTCCTGTTGTAGGCATGATGTTTGTGATTCAGAAGCTCTGAGGGACCCTTCTTTGCCAGGCCCGCAGCCGAGATGGGGCTACAGCCTGCCAGGTGACCGGGCCCTTCTGTACGTCATCTCCATACAAGTTTAATTTCTGCTGGCACTTTACCGATTTTACCAATATTGCGGCTGCTCTCACAGCGCTATTACTGAAGCCGAACAGAAGAGCTGCAGGAACAGTCGACGAGAAACGCACGTGCGTTGCAAACGGGGTGCAGGCGCCTCGTACTTAAGAGGCTTTTTCTTTCAATCGGCGTCTCAGTCGCACTTGATTCTTCCCAGAGCAGGCAATAAACCAACAAGCTTATTTTGCGAAGGGATGCAACAAATTCTTTAAAAAAAAATTCAAATTACGCAGCTGCAACCCAATAGGGAAACAACTTTAATGCAAACTTAGAAGTAACATACAAAAATACACAAACGTAAACATCCCCCAGATGGTGGGATTGAAAGGGAAAGGTGTGAACGGCCTGCAGTTTGGCTGATAGCAGCATAGAGCAGACAGACTCGTGAGAAACGGTGACAAACGCTGTGAACAGGAGTGGGGAAAAAACCTGTGAGAAACTAAAACTTCTAAAGGCATGAGATGGTGGTGAGGGAGAACGCTGTCCACCGGGGCGGGGGGTCACTTATAGATTTGGGGGAACAAAGTGCCCGTGGTGGGCAGGCGCAGTGATGTAGCTGACTGCATGGGAAGAGTTGGGGCAGAAGGAGGCGTGCAGGCGGGGCTGTGCGGGGCCTGGGGTCCAGGGCGTGAGGTAGTGGTAGGTGGCGGGCAGCACCGGGACGTAAGGCTCATAGGTGTGGAGGGGGGGTTGACTGCACTGCTCCTGCACCAGGGGGTAGAACACCGTGCCGGGGGCAGCTGCAGATGGGTGCGTGTCCAAGGGCAAGGGGGTGCCTGACGGGAGGGTCGAGATGGAGGAGAGAGGTTACGGAAGAGAAAAAAATGAATAAAGACACAGTGACCAACAGAAGCAAAACATCTGGCAGCAAAGTCACATGTTTACTCCTATGCTGATGTCCCATTTCACAGTGTGGAAACTGAGTAGCTTGTAATGGTAGGAAGCATACAAGCGGCGCTGACCATTAGTCGCGACATCCCTTGCGCCATCTGGCACCGGCCTCCCCGCTTCCGGATACGGTTGTGGCACGTTGGGGTCAGGAGCTGGGGGACCACCAGGATACTGCTGGAACTGTGGCTCCACTCCAGGCTGCTGGTAAACCTGCTGCATCTGAGCCACTGACTGCCAGTAATTCTGCTGGTAGCACTGCAGGAACACAGAAAGTCCCACACCAACCACTCCTGTACATCTCCCTGCACTTCTTTCCCTCCCCCAAGACCCCTCCTTAAACTGGGATGTTTTAAAAAAAAAAAAAAAAAAAAAACATCTTCCAAATCTTAAACGTTACCATCAAACAGGTACCATGTCATTTGTTTTGCAGGCTAATTGAAGTTGATTTCACCTTAAAATGCCAGACAGGCTCTTGGCTAAATAAAGGCAATTGGTGCACAGTTGGACAATAAGCATCATTACTGCTAATAGAACAAATCAGTTCTGTCACAGGAGCCTTATTGCGTCCCTGAGCCGCTTCATTATCGACAAGAAAAATGGGTAAAATCTTGACATTTAAACAAATGGGTGGAAACGAGGTACATAAAATGTATACTCCCAATTACTTTTTCTACCTTTCTTCCCTAGAGTGGAATAAAAGCTCAAACTACATGTCTGATTTTCCCAAACGTGAATGAGCACAGCTACAAACTGCTCAAAAGATACAGAAGCATTTACAGGTACAAACAAATACGATGTAAATATTTGGCCATTGTGCGGGATGCAAAGAATGTTTCTAGAAACAGTTTTGAGAAGCACGATTCAGGTGTTGAGACCCTTATAACTTTAAAAAAAAGTCACTTTTGCTGAGCGCTCTGAGAAGAGCAACACAGGGTTAGATTTACTAACCTGTCACTGCATTAGCAGATTTGTTTTGAAATTCTTAGTCTAACATACTTAAGCAGTTGGAACAAATGGCCCAATTAAAAAAATGCCACATTTGCAATTGCATTAAAAAATGACATAAAAGCCAAAACGCCAGGGCTGAAGACTACTTGCATTACAATATATGCCAGTGTTGGTGCTTTCTTTATAGCTGGAGAACGTGTTCCACTTAAACGCACTGGCTCAAAGTCTGCCTGCGTGGCACTTCACCAGACATGAGGAGGCGGCGAGCAGCAGTCGAATTTGTCAAGCGACCGGGGAGCCAGAATACACCATCTGTATGCCGGAGACCAGGACGCAAACCCAGTAGCACATCGGCTTTTTGGGGGGAAAAAACGATTGAGATTAAACTTGCATTTAGTTCTCGCCACACAAGAAACCGCTGCGGCTGGACCCGTATTAAGTTGTATGAAATGACCTTTAAACCCAGCACCTTATTCAAAACAAACTGACATCATGCTACCAGCACTGATCTTTAAAAACTATACATTGAAAAAAAAGCCTGTTTTAAGTTCCACTGTCAAATTTAATTGTCAGAAATATAAAACAGTGATTCTATGCAGAAGTCATGTTTGTTAAATTGAAGTGCTGTTAGACAGGCTTTACTTCTCCAGCCATTAAAAATAGCAAGCTCAAAGTGGAGTCACTTACTTGCACTCCTAAATTAAAGTAATACTGAAGCACTTTGCAATCTGGAAGGGGGAAAAGAGGGGAAAAAATCCACTTCAATTGAAACCATTACATCTTGTAATGGAAATGGCAAGTTATACATTATAAAATCAATCTATAGCACTCAACATGAAAATAGACTGGTATTCTGACCTCGTGGAAGGTCGCTGCCATTGGGGTCATACGAGTACGGTGGCGGGGGGGCCACACTGACCATCTCCCCCATCTCATTTATAAACCAAGGCGGGGTGGGAGGATACGGCACTGAAAAGGCTGCAGTGGGAGGAAGACGAGACCTGAACTTAGCAAGGATCGTTTGGGTTTACTTGAGCAGACATCCCAACCCCCCACAATGGATCCAGGGATTTGATCCACCCACCTTTACACTGAAAAGTTTCATCAAGATACCCAGCATCAAATGTGGTGGTATCCTGGGGTCGGAAATAACCCCGCCACACAGTACCTGGCTTGCCCACAGAGTGGGTGGGCAGGAGAGTGGGCTGCGTTAGGTTTGAAGGCGGCAGCTGTGTTGTTGGCGCCTGGGTGCTGCCTGATGAGGAGGAGGAAGATGACGAGTTGGAGGTGAAGATGGCTGCTGGAGCCGTGTTTACTGCAGGAGAGGAAGAAATGACTGCTGACTTCACCACCACCTAAAGGGGGGAGGGGGAAAAAAAAACCTGATAAATTTGGCGTGACACTTTGGCAGGGTTGACAGGGGGCACTTGCAGCGAGGCAGATGGTGGGGGGCCTGCAAGGTGGCTACCTGCTGCGAGTAGCTGTAGGTGGCGACGCCCTCTGGTGGTGAGCCTGAGCGAGAACTTCCCTCCTGAATGGTCTGCAAAGGGAAGCCATGGCACACACCCTCAAAACTTTGTCCCTCTTTCTACAACTTCATGACAAAACAGGCCACCCCCCCTAGTACATCAGGACGCAAAGACTGAGGAGAAAAACCAGTCAGGAGTTCTTGCTTTCCTTCCCATTCCTGTTGTCCATTTCCCCTCGCAGAATGTGGTACCACGTGGCCGAGACGGGGACGTACCAGGTTGGCAGTGGACTCCGCAGTCGTGTACACAGAGGGACTCTGGTAACCGGGATCTGGAAGGAACAGAAAACTAACTGGTTTGGGATACGGCAGGCAGTTCAATCAAAACACCCTTCAGTTTCGTTCAGTTGCATCACTCAAACAGGGGAAGTGTGCACCAGTCTGGACACATCTGGTGTTTTGATTTACTTGTTAAAATAAGACCAGACATTACATAATGTGCAAAAACAAATTAGGAGTTCATTTCCAACATGCATTTCATGTGGATGCACTCACCAGGTGAGGCGTAGATGTAATCCTCTGAATATTCACCTGGAAGAAACGTTTACCTGAAGCTGGACTGTTACATACATAAAGTATTTGTACCTTATCACAAAGTCACCGCCAAAATCTGTTTCAACAGGATTCACAAGTTCATGCTCGATTGTGTACTTAATTTTGACCCCACAGGATCCAGGGAGAGGAAGTGACTCATACCAGATGGACACCTACATCACTGGGAGCCCCATATCCCAGGGATGGAGGAGACTACCCAATGGGGACCCCCCCCACCCTGCTTACCACTGTTGCTCCTCTCATCTGGGTCCTCCTCAGAAGAGGTCACGGTCTGCTTTCCTGCTGCCGGGATGGGGCTAGGTCCGCTCTGGACCCAGAAGGTGGTAGGTGCTGGTACCATGGGGTTGGGGACAGCTTGGCCCTGCACACATGTTATAGCATCCACTTTCCTGCTGAACTGGACAGTGAAACAGCCCATCCCCCACAGTCCTTTTTAGCAGCCAAAAATCCAAAGAAATCCCCCCACCATATCAGGATAATGATGAGAATCTTTCTCAAGCATTCCTGGCCTCCTCCCTTCCAGGTCTATTACCTTAGCAATTACCCCTGGGGTTCTTAGGTGAAAAGTACACCTCATATGCAGGAGTCAGGACAAAGCAGTGGAGGCCCCTTACAGTTCAATATGACTTATTCCTGTGTAGGGCTCTATCCTGAAGGCAGACCCAGAGAACTTTCACAGATTAAATCTTACAAACTTGTGTAAAAATAGATGAATGAAACCTATAAAACAGGTGTTCTTTAAAGGTGACAAGAGTGACAAAAAGCAAATTGACCAGCTAGCAATGAAAAGAAGGAGCAGGTCTCCACAGTGACAGTAAACTGGGGGGGATTACAGCAACAGCAGCTCATTTTGTAGAAGACAGGAAGAATATACACCACTGTAGAAGTTCTATTTCTAAAGGACATTGTAACTTTGAAGTTCCCCAAGTTGGGACTTCTGGGACTGAATTCAGATGGCATACGAAAAGCACATCTGCCACGACTCTGAATGGGTGTAGAAAATCGCTCCACCATGAGGAGACAAACAGATCACTATGGACAGCGTCACACAAAGCACAGGGGAAGCTCCTTAACACGCTTACTGTACTCAGGGCTTTTAAGTCATCTTCATAAGGGAACATTTAAGAAGTTCTGTACAGGATTTCACATCTCACATTAATAAATACAGAGCAACACTATGGCCAACAGACCTTCACACAGTCACATCTCAGTAGGGGTGGAGGCACCCTGGAAATCACCACTTCCTCCATGTACTGAAATCGCAGGCCTTTGTACCAAGTGCTGGCTAAGACCAGTCAACCCACCGGCAGGGGAGGGAAGGAGGCCTCGTCCCCCTCCTGGATCTCATAAAAGGTGATTGTTCCCTCCATGTCTGGGGGGTCTTCACTAGCTTCAGGGACAAAGCTGAACTGGCACTCCTTGTTGACAGAGTGCATCTGGCGCCGGCTTCTGCCACAGGCGCTGCGATATAAACCAGCCGACACGGGGTGCAAAGAAGCCAAGGTTAAACAGCAACAGGTCCACAACACCTTCACATCAAGAGTACAATTGAGACAGGAAGTCTGGGATGGAGTTGTTCATAAATCTACCTGCTACATCACAAACCATAATAGTTTAACCGCTTGATTTTGTTCCATTAACGACTGAAAAGTTGTTCAGATCAGATACAAAAGCTGCTTACTTACCGTGACCTATAGGAGTAGTTATCAAAACTTTGGTAGCATCGTTTCCCTGGGTTCGAATAGTAGGCAACCTCTGGTCCCATTAGGTGGTGCCTGTTGAAGAAACGGGGCCATAGTGACATGAGGGATGAACCAAAAGAGTAAAGCAAGGGAAAACAGATGAGGTGCCTTCAAAGCTAGAAAAAGAGCAAGATCCAAACAAGAGGAAAAATGGCTTAAAAAAATTCAAGCCATCATTCTATGCTACCATGGAAACTAAAACAATGACCTGCTTGTTAATCTGATCACACATCAATAACTGTAAAGTTAAATGTCAGGCTTTGAGAAAACCTTCTACAGCGAGCATGAAGGGAAGGAGAAAAAAGTTTAAGTTTAGCATCAAGCGTAATGAACTAGACATGCATTTAGGAAGCATTTTTGTTTAAGTCTCTGAATTTTAAGTAAATTTCAGACTTAAACGTGACCAAATGCTAGTTGCTTTCATAATTCTATCCAGCGTGGAGGTGTAAGTTCAGAAAGGCACTGAAAACCCCAAAGCGAAATGCTGTAAAACCATAAAAATTTGAAAGGCATGTTAAGAAAAACCTTTGTAGTTTAAATTTAGTGCAGCACAGTCAACACCTGGAGACGCAGGCTGACAAACACGGCCTCCAATCACAACCATAAAGAAAGCGTTTGCCATAGAACACACCTGCGCATCTTGTACTCCCACACACACTGAAGGTGTCCATCACTGACCTGGCAGTTCCATACCCACGGGGTGGGCGGGGGCCTGGGTGCGAGCGATAGTGATCATACGGCAGCCCAGAGGACGGGCGCCCCGAGGCCACACCACCAGGGTTGGGCTGCAGCCGGGGAGGCAGACCAGGCTGGGAGCGACTATAAGACACTGCCAGCAGCATCTCTTTCCCTCGGGCTTTCTTAAAGAAGCGCCGTTTTCCTCTGTCTGAATCTGGACAGGACGACATCCACAAGTGTGACACAGTGGTTACATTTCTACAGCACAACTTCCAGTGTGTCATGATTCAAAAATACACCTGTCATGTGACTGAGGATAAACCTATACAGTTGACAACACTTCACAAAAATACTGGAAATGTGCGCTGCATCTCAAATATTAAGGCTTAGCACCAACAGTGTAGTTCAGTGCAAAAACAGTCCTCTAAATGACATGCGAGACAAGATCCCCCTATTTACCCTCCTATTCCCACCATCTGTGATGGCATTTGGCCTAAGCTCTCGTAATACTGCACAAACTGATAGCAGTAGACGCAGCTAAAAATGTTTGTTGTTGGCACAGATCGCCCTGCCATTTCCAGCAAACCCAAACAAGCGAAAAGTTACATGTTGAAGTTCAATGGCCGCATGTCGACAAAACACGGACGGGCATCAACGTTCTTCCCACTGAAATCATTGAACTCAACCGTAATGTTCAGGATGGTTTAAATTTAACTTAAATTCATCATTTCTTTTCAACACCATCTTTTACAAAATATCAGGTGGCAAAAGTTGTTTAAAATACACCAAAGGCAGCAAAAAAAAAAAAAAAAAAAAAAAAGCTGACAAAGATGCCAGGAGGGTGAACAGACCTATTTCAACACCATATGGGTCACATCGGCTGAAGGAGGCTCCCTTCCTGGTCGAGGAGATGTTCCAGGCAGGAACCGGGTTCACTGGTTTCAAGTTGGTCAGGGATACCAGATGCCTGTCCAGAGAAGCAAAACAAGGAGCAACACGAAGACATGAACAGCGCTTCTTTGGCCCTTTAAGCGCAACAAAGCTGCTCCAACAGCAAACATGACTGTTGGTCAGAGAAGTATGCGCATGTCTCACTTCTCCCCAAGTTCTTCAATGAACACGGTCACAGCGCTGGAATGAGTGCCCACTTCTTGTATGAAGGCATTGTAGTACTTCCCCTTGGGGTCCAGGCGCACCTGTAGACAACCAGTTAGCTACTAGCTGCTGCACGCATCTGCACACAATATGCAAGTATTGCACTGAAATATTGTCAAGCATAAATGTACTTCAAATCCACTTCAAGAAGGTAGAGCAATTGCTATGCCTGCTTGCAATGTTAAGTAAAAGCAAATGTCAGTAAAGAGTCTATCAAAACAATCTGTACCTGACATTTGTCCCCCAAGTAGTAATGCCTGCCTGCAAATACCATGTAGTCCGTTTTCTGCAGTTCTGTCCGAGAAAGGAACACAAGCCAACATCACGACAGCTTCCAGACATAAGTTCTCCCATCTTAACACCACAGCAAGATGGAATAAAAAAAACCTTGAGTTTAAGTGGGGGAAAAAAAAAGGTTTTGACCTTGTCTGTTTTTAGAGAACAAGGTTCTTTGTGAATCCCTGCACCAGTCAAACAAAACACGTCGGCACTTCCTTTGGTAAACCTGTCATTTTCTGCCCATTTATCATTTAAAGTTTAACTCCCTATGAATGACATTACTACACTTTCATTAAAGCCTCTGTAAATCCCTGTCATCCAACACAAAACAGCACAAAAATAAAAAGCTTTTTACTACCAGACTGCCTCAGCTGTACAAGATTAGATGGCAGATCAGAGGGGGGCAAATCTGGCCCACCAGTCAATTTAAACAGCACTTTCTGGTCAATTTTTTTTTTTTTTTTTTTTAATAAAGTTTGTCAATATTTGCCACATCCCAACTTTAGGAACTTCAGGCTACATGTTAAAACTAAGTGCTGCTGTGTTCAAAGAACAAAATCTCATTCAGCATTTTGCTACCAAACATTAATCTCATGCGAGGAGCAGCTAGATGGAGCTTCTGAATTATCCATTTCTTTACAAGTTGAGCAAAACGCATTTTTCCGCTCCTCTAAGAGGTCAGCGCAAAGACTGGCTACCTGGTTGCTTATAAAACTGCTTAAAAAGCTTGAGGGGTACATATTAGAAACTGCCCAGAGAGCAAAAGCAAACGTGAGAAAAAGCTCATTGCACAGAGGTTGCCCATTGTGTCAAGATGACTGGTAAAAACTTGGCTTGAGTTGAACGAGACAATGGAGAACGTCAACTTTTATCCCGTCGAAAGTACCGACAAAGGGCACAGCTTCTATCATTAGTTCTCCTGACAAGTTAGAAGATCCTCTAACTGACACCATCATTTGAGTCTAAAAACAAACCAAACCTATTATATGTAAATCAATTAAATCTATTAAAACAAGCATGAGGATCGTCAACAAGTGATGTCAGATCACAGGTGTGTCGACCACTCGAACCGCGCATTACGGCTCACCGTCACTTGTCAATGGACATAAGTGGTCAGTTCCAGGCCTTCCAATAATGAAGAGAAATGTTGGGTTTTTACTCATAGGTTATTAACTTTAACAAACCTAATTTGAAATTTAAACAAATAGCATATATGCCATCTGTGACAGCAACCTAAAGCGGCCTGCTATTCAGTTCTCAAACTTAATGTGGCCTTTAGACCAAATAAGTTTGCCTAACTATGCTAGAACATCTAAATATTTGACTAGCAATTGTCATTTCCCTGGTAGCCCATGAAATCAAATAAAAATAATGAGTCAAAATTATGTTTATGCCAAGACATCCTTTGCTGTTTTTGTCACTATTCAAACTGGGGGGAAAAAGGTCATGGCCATCCATTTAATCACAAATATAGACAAACTTTCAGACAAAAAAAAAAAAAAAAAAAAAAAAACAGCGCACTGCAACGTGCTTCCTCCCACAGCACTGAAGTAGGNCAAAAAAAAAAAAAAAAAAAAAAAAAAAATCAGCGCACTGCAACGTGCTTCCTCCCACAGCACTGAAGTAGGAGCAAGAAAACAGCTACTGCTCAAATGTACGTACAGACGGCTAAATTCAAGAGCTGCTGCCATAAGAAAAGGCAATACGGACAGGTTGCTCGGGGGGCATTTTCAACCATCACAAGCTATTGTTTGGTAGACTGTGTTCATGCTGAGCTCATAACTGTACTACTGAATGCAATAAATTGAATACCAAGTGTTAGCTGAGGAAAACTCACTACCATTTTAGAGTAAAACCATTTGACAGCTGGAATACTACGTTTAAGGAAAACAACAATAGTAGGAATACAACAGTCTTCTAGGTAAGATCTAAATTGCATATTTATATACATTATCTAAGGTGTTAAGAAATAAAACAAAAACTAAGCCTGTAGCCAGACCAGATGCTGTGTACCTTTCCGACCATCATGCCAGACATCAAACTCCACATTTCGATACATCTCAGGGTCCAGAGATTTAAGCACCTTGTAGGGGAAAGAAAGCTTTGCAGGGCCTTCTGGAGCCTGAAGGAGGAAAAAGGTTCAAAACTGAATTGAAAACTAGGATTAAAAGATCAATAAAGTCTTGCACTGCACTGGAAGTTGGATCATCTGACCTTTGGATCCTCTGCTGCAAGTTTAGCTTTGTCCTCCAAACAGTTGGGACCATTCAGCTCCCAGTCCTCCCTACAGGGGTTTAATCCCAGAGACAGACAGACAGCATTGGAACACAAGGGTTGCACACCTCAAGGATTTCGGACAAAGCAGGTGGAGGTGGATTTCAGCAATCTCAAAAGCATTCGTTTCTCAAACCAAGGTTAAATATTCTGGCTGAAATAGCCAAGTTCAATAACAGCTATACTAATGGAAGAGGGAGGAGTTCTAGTTTATACCGCTAAAGCGTCTGACTGCTATCCAAAGAAATGCTTCCATTAAAAAAAAAAAAAAAAAAACTCTCAATGACCATTTTACTCTGCATTGTCAAAGAAACTGAAATTATGTACTTCAGTTTTATTTTGACAGCTTGACGTAGTTTAAGTTCAACCCAACAACTCGCAAAGCAAAACTAGTCAAAACTCCTCTGGCAGCAAACATCAAAATTCCAGTAATACTTATTCTAAATTGAGAATAAATATTTCAACTATTCTGCATTTTCTCCCTTGAGAAGACATATTACTACTTGAAGGGTAAACATTAATATCAAAATATTTTATCCAGAGGGGTAAATGAATATAATGAAAATACTGCATTGCATGGGGCCTATTTTCCCCCTAATCAGAAAAAAAAAGCCTGAAAAATGTGTGTACAGCAAAAACTATTAGGCTCACATATCTGATGTCTAATATTAGGTGGCAGCTCAATGCGAATAAATTGTTAAAAAAGCTAAATAAAATTACTGGTCGTGCAGGATACAGTGGTCCCGAACCACACGGCTGAGCTCAGAGCGGTTAAAATTCAAAGGTACGACGCATGTTCCAGAACAATCCAAACACTCAACCAATGGTTCAAGATGTCTGAAGCATAAATGTTTCTTTTCCTTATTGCACGTTCTTCCCTACAGCGCCATCACAGACAAAGTGACAAAAACAAATTGTATAATAGCACATAATTTTGGCAGAAATACTTAGAATTACTTAAAACTACAGCAGATGTACTCAACTTGTTCCTGAGGGCTGCACTGCATCAGTTATTGCATATCAAACAGGAAAAAGCCAAACTGCAACCATTTAGTCTATTTTCTCAAATTCATTATGATTTGTCTCAACTTTGATGGCGGTTGACACCAAATTAAATAAGGACAAAAACGAGGCAAAGGATGCGGAGCAGGAAAGAGAAGCCCAGGTCTAAGGTCAGCTTCACGGTGCAGCACCTGCTGACCATCAGCAGCACACGGCTGCAGCTCAGCCCACTGACCTCGGACTCCTGTCGTCGGGGGTGTCGTAGCCAGCGTCCTCGCTGCACATGGAAACGCTGTTCCGACAGCGACGGCCGCCGCAGCGGAAGCTCTCCAGAGCGCCGTGCAGCTCGCCCTCCTCAACCCCCATCACTCTGCAGTACAGCAGCTCATAAACCAGCGCTGCACCAGGGACAAACCCCACACAAGGTCACTCCAGCACCACGGCACAACTTGCACACTCCACTCGCAGCCTTTTTTTAAACACAATGTTGGATGAGGAATGAACTCCAAAGACAAGTAGCTTAAGAAAACCATTTTAAATAAATGGTGTGATAGTTTTTCTTGAACCAAGTTTAAATACTTGATGAGCTGTATTAAGGCTGAAAGGGAGAACTTTGCGAGTTCATCCATGCGAGTGCCTCGCAGCGCTTACCCTGGCACAGAGCTGCAGCCGCGGGGAAGCTCCGCGGATAGACAATGTCGTAATGTCCGTTGTTGGAACAACAGAGCAAAATCTGAAACGCAGAACCTTAAAATTTTAAGCAAAGCTCCAAAGTTGTGAAATTTCCCATTAAATCATTAATCACAGAATTACAATTTCAACTTGCAAAAATGAATAAATGCTTGATGTGAAGTGACAGCAGGTGGAATAACAGCATAGTCTCATTTTAAAGTCTGAAGGCTGTTGGTTCAAATCCCAATGCTTGTTGTACCCATAACCCTCAAAGCCTGATGGGTGAGGTCCAGACCCCAGTTTCCCAAAACAGCAATTTTCAGGTCTGAAGGCAGGATAAGTGTTGGACGTTCCTGGTCATTTTATCTAAACTTTATAAAACTTAATCGATTAAAAATAATTCATCATCTTGACTCATTTCTTTTGTTAATGAGACATAAATTGACATATAAAATCTATACAATTTTGAAGTGCCTGAAAACAATGCTGAAATGTTAAACTTTTTTCCAATCCAGACATTTTTTTAAAGAATTTTAAAGTAGCACAAAGTCGCATGTGGAATTTAAATATGCCAAGGATAAAGCTTACAAACGTTGTCATTCAACACAACACAAAAATTTGGAGACGTGTAGGGTCCCCCCCCAAAAAAAGTGTCTGCCCACCCAGAGGGGCCACTGTGCGCCCTTTGGCCAAAAGCATCGGGTTGAAGTGTAAATTTAACGGGAGAAAAGCTAAATTAAAGTTCTGGCGCCATCAACCGGACAAGGGGGCCCTGCAGGAGGTACCTTCTCGGCGAAGTCCCCCTCGGCGATCTCCGTGGGCTGTTTCCCGGGGTACCTGTATATGACGAAGGTCCGCCTGTTGGAGGGGGGGGCTCACGTTAACGTTCATGCACACAACACAAACATCTGTCTCATCGCGATTTAAATATTTTACATTTTAAAACCACTGCTCTCCAATAAGTTTTCTGAAACTAAGAAAAAAATATTGTTACAGGAGTCGAAAAGATGTTTTGAAACGGTTACCTGTATAACAAGGAGAGGGCTTTGATCTCCACCTGTCCGGCCGTCTCCTGGTGCGACATCACAGGTGTGTTAAAAACCCAACTAAAAATCGCAACAGGAAAATGACGATTGAACCCGCTCTCAACATACCGTTGGGTCCTCCAGACGCTCCAGGTACTTCTCGAAGGAGCCTTCGACAAACTGTAAAGTTAAGAGAAGAGAAGGGAGAGGTGGTGGTGGTGTCACCTGGCGTTCCTGCTACCTGACGAGCGGGCGGGAATCGTTGGACACTCACGGGCTCGAAGTTGCACCTGTTGGCCCGCATGAAGGTGACGGTGTCTCGGCGGATTTTGTGGTGGTACCGCTGCGAGAAGTAGAGCTGGGGGGGTTCAAATGACAAAGGCAATGCTAAGGTGGGTCACAGTGACACGCCAATTTCAAAACGGTACCCAGAAATTAAAACAAAATGGCAGCAAAAAGAAAGAAAAAACGGAATTAACATTCGTAAAGACAGGTTTACTTTAAACAGTTACATGCGCAGCGCAGAGGCCGAACGCAACAAGCCGCCCGCAGGTCTGTTCACATTTTCCAAACGTTATTGACAAACATTCGTGTCCCACCTGCTCGGAAACGGCTCTGAAGAGGCACGAGGCGTCGCGCGCCGTCATCTTGCGGTACAGGCCGATGCCGGCCAGGTACTCGTCCATGCTGTTGAAATACCTCTTTAGCGCCTTCTGCATGTCGGCTACCGAACGCAGCGAGTCGGAGTTAAAACAAAACGACCGCCGTGCCGAGCTTCATAACTCCCTGCGGTCCCGGGAGGGAAGAAAAGAAAAAGGAGCCTGAAGGTGGAAAAGTCTTTCCGAGGCGCCGCGAGGCGCACGTGCCGCTACTAATAGGCTCTGATTAGCGCGCGCAGGCGGCCCCTCTTCCTCCTCATCTTCGTCATCGTCATCGTCGTCATCGTCCCGCAGTAATTTACCCGACAGTATTTGTTCAGACGAAAATCCTAAATAAAAAAAATTCGTAAATATTTAAATAAAGACATTCCGTTCGCAGGCTGTGGGAAAAGGCGGGTTTAAAACATTTTGTCGGAAAAGAAAGCGGGCAACATGAGAACATTTTATTACTGTTAATCCTGCCCGGTTTTTTTTTTTTTTTGAAAAACCCGAATAAAATAAGATGTTAAGCTATCTGAACGGCGGTACGAAGCTGCCGTGTGAGGAACTCCGCGACACCTGCAGAAGTGATGTGTAACAGAGCGAGATACTTAATCCATGTCAGTTTTAAACTAAAATTTTATATGTTCAGTGTCTTTAATCAGTCAGCAATATCTTGCTTTAAACTGCCTGTTTAGGAAGAAGTGCAACCAACACTCAGTCCTCCATGATCGGAGGCCATTTGTCCAAAACATACAGAAGGCCTCCAATAATCATTAAACAAAAAAAAATATATATATATATATATATATATATATATATATATATATATATATAAAAGTGTTTATCTATAGAGGCTGAAAGCATAATAAGGAAACAGACAATTATTTAACTGGACCATCCATTATAAAGAACCACTTGCCCAGTGCAGGGAAGTAGTAGGAAACATGGAGATGGGACATCTCTCTCTCTCTCTCTCTCTCTCTCTCTCACTCTCACACACACACACACACACACACTACATGCAGTTTGGCGTGACTAATACAGCTGAAATACCTATCTTTGGACTCTGAGAAGAAACCAGAGCACCTGGAGGAAACTCACACAAACCTAGACTTGAATCCATGTCTAAACACGCAGCAAAGGAGCTGGGTCCAGCACTACCTGCTGTTTCTGTTGTGGCCCCAAAACTTTCATACTCTGTCAGTTTCCAACAAGCCTGATTTCTTCAAGTGGAAATGAAGAAGTTTAGATCCCTCCCTCAAATTTTACTCATAGGCAGTATCAGCCTATCTGCTATGTTCAAGGCCATTTATATGGAGTCATCTCTTCATAAGGTTTCTAGGACCATCCCTACGTTTAGTAAGTTCAGCAATCCACAATGAGATGAAGAGAGGAGATGGTTGGTCTTGTAACACCCATTTACTCTCACCTCCGTTGTTCTCAGACGCTTTGAGCACGTTTCAGCAGCACATGAAGTGTATATATATCCCTTGAGACAGTGAAGATGATATTACTTTTTAGGGGGGGGGAATGATCTACTGACTCAAAAGTGATGCCATCAATACCAGATGACATTTTCTGTCCAGACAGTGATTTAGCAGGTCCTACACACAGCGTCAGGTTCCATTTTGGTTATCATGTCATTTGTTACATTTGTCTTTGCTGAAATTGTTTTCATCCAGAGTTACTTTATCTTCAACAAAGAATATTTAGGTCTGTCTTATCACAGTAGTGGAAATAAATCATGACTTATTCTGGGGGACGAGGACTAGCTGTCATGGTGACATTACACCCAAACTTCCGGGAGCTGTGTAATAATTTTCATACCAAAGTTGTACTTGCTTGTCTTGACCACTCTTGTGTAGTCATTTGAGGAAGACACCAAATATTTTTGAGGCAAGTAAAGTTTGTACTTTTCATAGGTTACTTACTTTTAATGTGTTTTTGTAATAAAAAGCAGTTGTATACATTTACACATAAATTTAAAGACAAGAGCTTTAATTGAAACAACATTTCATTTTAATTGAAACAAAGTTTCTAGGTCAAGAGAGATGGAAGGTGGCATGAAGGTCATCTTAAGTGGTCAAATGCAGCTGTTTGTCACACATCGTTTCAACAGAAGTTCTGCATGTTGTTACATTTACCTTAAAGTTGATGTTCTTTATTGTGCAAAAAAAATTAAGGAGAAAAGAGGGAAAACGCATACACACCTAAGAAAAAGTCATGCTTAAAAGCCAGAAATAACTTCCAAACAAGGTGAAATTTAGAATTTTGAAGAGGAAAAAAAACTATTTTGCCTAATCTTTATTAAACTCCGGTAAAATATCATAGCATTACATTTCCAATAACACCTCTAAAACCCAAGCAGTTCAAGTAATTCTTCTGCCCAACAATCCTTACTCACGAAAAACTCAATTTAGGATTTTCACATAAAGTACATATCACCAGATCCCATCCCACCAACACAAACAAATCACATATTCGCAATTCTACAACCACAACTGGCATCACGTACATCATACACATAAGAAAAAACGTAACATTAAAACCCACATTCGAAATTGTCCACACATTAATAATTTATCACTATCAACATTCTGAAAACTTACAAACTCATACACAACATCCATAGAAAAGTAAGTTAATCCAACACCCATTACTATAAACAACCGTAAAACACAAAACATACAAGCATATGTATGTATGTATGTATGTATGTCTCTCTCTCTCTCTCTCTCTCTCTCTCTCTCTCTCTCTCTCTCTCTCTCTCTCAGTCAGTACAGACGCGTAAACCGCAGCGCAACACCGACTCCCTTAAATACGTTTCCAGCAGCCGCGCGTGGCTCCTCCCCCCTCATTCCATTGGCGGAGGAGCAGCCACTCGCTTTTCTATTGGTGCGACCACCTGTCAGCTGTGCGGTGCGTCGTTTCACTATGGCGGCGGCGTGAGGCGGTGCGGTGAGGTGCGGCGCGGCGCTGCGGGGTGTCGAGAGCCGACTGCAGGTGACTCGATCGCTGCGAAGGCAGCCTGCTGTCGGCATGAAGCGGATGGTGCTTCTCCTCTCCATTGTTCTGTCTGCGTTTTCCGAAGCCGGCAAAAAAGGCGACGATGGCGAATGGGTGCATTTGCCAAATAAATGTGAAGGTAGGAGATGACTGTCATAGCTCCTACCAAAATAAAATAAAAATGCATTCACTGAGTATGCTCCCAGCTGGTGTAAACAGTTGGAAATGTTATATATTTTTACATTTGTATGTATTTATTTACATTTTTATATTTATGATTCATAAAATACATTTATATATTTTACAAAGCCTATATATAAAATATATCTAATATCATAGGTGCAACAAGGGTTTGTGGGTACTGTGCATAAGCAAACTTATTTCAGCCCACCAGTATTGGTGTACAACTCCTCAGAGTATTTTCACTAATATTTTTTTGGGTGCTCTAATAACTGGCAAGTTGTGTAACTGGTCAGCATGCAGCTATAAACCTCCATTTATTCTTCTGTTTAAGGAGCCTGCCAGCTTCTTTAAAATAAAGTACAGTTTTACAGCATTCCAGATATTTCATGTCATTTTTCTGCACCGTTACTTACACATATAAGTATACTCTCATATGTAGACTAGGTTGTTGACTTTATTCCCCACCTGTAGTTTGAGTCCTTTAACCATAACTGTCTTCATTAGTGTGCAAATTCTTGAGTATTGAGATGAAGTCAGCTTTTGAAGAAACTGGGAAGACCAAGGAAGTCATTGACAGGAACTACAGGTTCTTGGATGACAAGGGAGCGCCGCCTATAAGATATGTCAAGTCGTAAGTTTGATTGTTGCCTGGACCACAAAACCACAAAAGCCTGCAGATGTGTAGCAAACCGACTGGCTTATTTTCCACTTGTGTTTCCATGCTTGGCAGGGACCTCCGGTTCATTGAGGTGCTTGAGAACGTGTGTCAGAGACTGCAGCAGTATAATTTGCACAAAGAGCGAACAGGCAGCAACCGCTTTGCGAAGGTTAGTGTGTGATCATCTCATGCAGCAGCAGCAGCTCTACACTTAAGCAAGTCGTACTTTTCAAATGGAGTCCAACAACACTCGACGTAAATAAGCTGCCCTGCTGTACACATCACTTCCCTGTAATTGATCACAGCCATTCTTTCCATTGTCTTGCCTCCCTACTTGACTTCCTGTTTGCTGGTCTCTTCAGGGTATGTCTGAAACCTTCACCACTCTCCACAACCTAGTGCACAAGGGGGTCAAAGTGGTAATGGACATTCCTTATGAACTCTGGAACGAGACGTCTGCTGAGGTGGCTGACCTGAAGAAGCAGGTACATCAACTTACTCATGCCACAAAGCTGCCAGAATGAAAAGGGGCAGTCGATTGAGTATTTTTTGGCCACGTTTTCATGTTGACACACTATTTCAGGTTCCTTTTCTAAGTACATCTAGATTATTCAACAGCAAAACATGACTGCAGCACTGTGGTCATAACTTGCTCCTATAGACACTCCTCAGGTCCATGGAGACACGGCCTGAATTTACTGGCAATACTGAGTTTCTTTGACAAGTTGGCAGAGCTACAGAATTAATCAAAATAAGTGCCCTATACATTTTGAGGACAGAAAACATGAGAAGAGCAGTAATGAGTCATTTGTCATTTTGAAAAGAATGACAGAGCTTGATAACGGAGTGCCATTGCTTCCTTGTTCAGAGAGACCCTTTGAATAGGACGGCTGTCAACCTTTCCGTGATGCATTTGATTTATTTTTTCAGTGTGATGTCATGGTGGAGCAGTATGAAGATGTCATTGAAGAGTGGTACAAAGGCCGCCAGGAGGAGGATCTCACCACATACCTATGCGAGAAGCATGTCCTCAAGGGCCAGGATACAGGTGCTGTTTAGTACTGTGAAACATTTAGGGCACCAGCCTCGATGTAGATCAACTTGATATTCCCACCCTTAACAAAAACACCACAAAAGTGTCTCTGTGGCAAATTGCTTGTGTGCTAAATCCAAGATGGGCTTTCTAGGTATTTGTTGTTTGTAAAGACACTTAGTATTATAAAAAAATCTAACAAAGTTTAACATTAGGATTTTTCCACAGCTTGTTTGAGTGAGGAGTGGAGTGGAAGAAAATCGATTGCTGAAGAGAAAAAGAAGACCGCTAAAAAGAGTAAGGAGGGAGCCAGTGGCGGCCAGTCGGGTACAACCAAAAAAAAGCAGAAGAAAAATAAGAAAAGCAAGAAGAGTCACCCTAAAGATGACGCAGAGGTGAGGGAGAACAAAGATGGCCTGCTTTTAGAAGGAGATCTTAAGGCGCCCACCCCGCATGGGGCGAAGACTGAACTCTGAGTGGGGGCACCACCTCTTCTTCACTTTGCTTCCACCTGTTCCTCATCAAACATGATCCCTTTTGTTTTTTTTTTTTGTTTTTTTGCCCTTTTCCTACTTATTTGTACATTGACGACCTGAAAGAACGTCACTTTGTGTGGTGGAACCAACTGCCTATGCATCTACTAGCCCTGTGTAGATTACTATAAATGACATTTCTAAGGTTGTCCTGTTTTCGATAATAGTCCACGACATGTGGATGGACCACCCAACGGGCAGTACTTGGGCCAATAAAAGTACACATACTGCGTGTTTAGCTACGATTAAGAATTAATTATGCATAAAGGCCACATCCATAAAACCTCAGTGGATCGTGTATCGCTTACAGTTTCTGATTTTTAATTTATTTTTGTCAAAGGTTTCATCTGGATGTTAGACATGCTGGTTAGAAATGGTTTGCGGCTTGATTGTCTGTTGTGGTTATTACTTGTTAGGCCACATTTAGTATGCAGTGTTTTGTGTGTGCAGATGGTCTTGAATAAGTAATTCCTTACATAACCCTTTAAAACGTACTGTGTTACGGTTGTGTTTAGTTATGCTGTTATTCTACCGAGCCATCAAGACTGGTTCAGTTTGTATTCTTGAAACTGTAGAGTTGTAAAACTGCTGCTGTGAAAAGGATTTTGTACTTTGAGTGTTTGATATCCTTTACACCCATTTAAAAAATAATGGGGATAATTCATTCCATGGCATCACCCTGATAGGTGAATTACTGTTTTGAGGGGGTTAAATTACCATTATTTGTTCTGTAAAAAATAAGCAGTTCCAGTTCCAGCCTTGTCTAAAATGAAATACAAAAATCAATATTGTATTTTTCATGCATGAAAATGATTGCGCCAACATATTATATATATATATATTTTTCTATCTTGTTATAACAAAATTATTTGCACTGTGATAGACTGGCGTCCCGTGTAGGCTGTATCTTCGTAGCTGGGCGTCCAGTGATTCTGGGAGAGTTCGGCCCACTGCCACTGTGACCAAGATGAGTGGTTAGTGATAATGAATGGCTGAATGAATGAAAATTAGTTTTAAATTGTCTTTCAATGTTATATTTTCATTAATTCATTATCAGTAACCTCTTGTCCAACGCGAGGTCGCAGCGGTCTGGCTTTTTACGTTATTTTAAATGTGATTTGGCCATCAGTTGAAGAAACGGCTATGGAGCTTTTTCTCCATTGGTGGAAACCCCATATAAACGACAGAGGACAGCAGTGTGTTTTAAAATGTTGATTACACTTTTTGTTTATTTATATCTGTTTTGAAGAAAGCTGTTTTAACTTGTTGCTGTATTAGCGTGGTTCTCAGTTTGAAGAGGCTCTTCACCGCTGGCTGTTGTTTTCCTTTTTTGAATTAAAAATACCCTGGTACTAAAGGCGTCTTTTCTGCGGCAGGTGTGTGTTTCACTTGGTTGTAAAGGCTTTCCTTAACTCATTTTAAACTGTTTGGAGGACACTTGCGGTAGTGGCCCAAGGTGAGTGCGATATTCGTGAATTAAAATAACAGCACTTGCAGACATAAAAAACAGGGTCTCTGTCCTCTTTTCAAAAGAGCACCATTTTAAAATTTTAACTGTTTTATCCTGTTGTTCTTACACCAGTCTACAAGTGGCCTGAAAGCTGTAGAGCAACTTGAGCTGCTCATGCAGTGAATCCTTTTCCCTAAAGCTATTGGTTGAAACAGCACAATATGGTTAACAAAATAATTTCTTATTGTCTGCAGTTTTTGTGATCATACCCCTCATCAAACTGTTGTGTAGCAGTGTGGGATGTGCCCTAAAAGCCACTCGGCTGCTGCGTCACACTGGGACCGAAGGGTCCGTTGTGAAAACCTGCCACTGGCTGAAATAGCAGGACAACAAAGGTGACCTGAGATAAAACGACCACTTAAAAGAACTAAAATAGTGTAATGCGGGTAATAAAATAAAATAGTCAGTAGCGTAACTGAAACATATATACATACAGTACAGTGAGTTATATACAGAAAGCAATGAAGAAGGTGCTGATATGACTGGGTCAGAACGCAGCTACAGGGGGTCCAGGGAACACATTACTGCCTTCGTGGAATTGACAATGGAGACGGCTGGAAGGTTCTTTACTGAGACACAGCATCAACATTGTTTAAAGCATTGTTTTATGCATTAATGAAGTTATGCAATTTTTGTATGCTTAAAAGCTGTTTTTTTGTATGATAATGCTGCACTTTAGACTCCGCATTGCAGTAATCATGCTGGGTAAGCAATTTAGCAAAATGAATAATATGTGCATTACTGATTTCAGAAAACCGTCAAAAATATTAACATATTTTAAAAGCACTGAATTCACAAATTCACACTAAAACATGCAAATGCTTAAAATGGTTATTAAGTATTTTCTTAAGCTGATCAATTAATATGTATCTCTAACTGCATTAACATAAAAATTGGGATATATGTTTCCTTTATTCAAATGTTCTAAAGTATTTCTTTAAGTGATCTAAATTTGTTTCCTAACATCTAGATCTTCACCTTCCACCTCAGAAAAGTTGTTTTTAGCTCCTCTTGGGTGTTGCTGTCACTCTGCAATGGGTTAAAGTAAAAATAATAATTGTGAAACCACTATAACACAGTAAGTGTTTATGGTCTCTTGAACTCCTTCAAACTCTTAAAAAGATCTTAAACTGTGGATCTTAAACTTCTTGGCTTAGACTTAAGTTATGAGTTCCACAGTGGTGGAAATTTGGCATTGTTTGTCCATAACAGGTTTTCTCTGTAAAATATCCATAAAATGGCTTCCAGAGGTGTGAACTGGAGGATTCCTGGCAGGAAAGTGAATATTCCTGGCCCTTCCTGTAACTATTCAACCTGATATACAGATGAAGGAATAACAGTCCGTGGAACATCAAAGTTGAAGTCCAAATATAAACCGCACAGGAGCCACTTGTACCTATTTGCCCTATGTAATTTGTCACCGCTGTGTTATTTTTAAAAAATTTTTTGTAATGTTATGTATGTATGTTTGTATTTAAAAATTATTCCAGGAGTTTAAGGTAATGAATTGTGTCGAGGGCCTGCGAGCCCCTGCTGGAGGGCTCGCGCCTGCTGGTGAGCGAGGTTGTTGAGCCCCTTCGTGCGACACTCTTTGTAAAAGGAGAGATGGGGTGGTGTCGAGATGCAACGTGAGCATGAGAAGAAGGCTTTGTGGGGTTTTTATAGCAATGCCGTAATTCATTGGTGGGCATGTTTCAGTCCAATACTCCTCTCCTGAAATTTTGTTGCTTCCAAACTTCACTTTAGGGTGATGTGGTGGCACAGAGGGTAGTACTAGATTGTCAGTCTGCATGGTCTGTCCCTGTGTCCCTTTGGGTTTCCTCTAGATACTCTGGTTTCCTCTCATAGTCCAGAGGCCTGTGACTCAGGCAGTGTGGTTTTTTTCTGTGGTGTGTATGAGTGTGTGTCTGTGTGCGTGTGAACGCCTTGCAGTGAACTCAGGTCCCGTCCAGAAGGTAATCTGGCTCTTGATTTAAAGATAACTTTAAGACCACTGTGACCCTGTGCTGATCAAGTAGTTGTTTCAAAGGACAGACGGATGGAGTAATAAATTGTTAATTCAATTTATTTCTTACCTCTCCATCTTCTAAGAGTATTTTATGCCTTAATAATTACTGGAAGTTAATTTCCAGTTAATTTATCATTTGAGATGCCATTATAATTAAAGCTAGAGGTTAAATGTGTTTAAATATTATCTTGCAGTAAAATGAAGGACTGACTACTATTATTCTTTAAGTTTTAATAATTTATGATAACTTTACTGTTGTGGTCTGTAATTGTCCTTCACATTTAGTCAATTTCGGATGCCTTGCAACAGATGCAGTGCAACTTATTTCTCAAAGTTTTTGCTGCCTTTTTGTCCTCATATTTCCATAACCCAATGTTGCTGCAAAAAAAAAATTATTGGAGGTATTCTGTAGAGAAAATGTGTAAAATTGGGAATAGAAATAATATACTACACTCAGGACCTTAAAATCAGGACCCTCTCAGGGGCGGTTCTGAGTGTCGAAGTGCTGGAACAAAGCTGAAGGAGCAGGGGAGTCAGACATCATTAATGTCAAAGTCTTCCTCCGCTCCCTTCCACCATCATCAAAGTGCAATTACTTGACAAACAAGTCAGATAAGTGCTAAAAAATGTGGAATTCCAAATCAAACCAATTTGCATAATAAATCAAGCACTAATTTCATCTTTCGTATTATACTTAGCAACTCAAAGAAGGCGCTGAGACGGCTCATTAAAGATCAAACGCGTTTCTTAAGGTTTTCACAAGAACACTTTGCAATTAATGTGTTTATTATGAGGAACAGGCACCAAATTATTGTGTTATGATGAATTTATTTTACATAAGTTATTAAGGGCTCAAAGTGAGCGGCCTTTTTATTAGATCCTCACTGATTAATAGTAAAATGTGAATTCAAAGTAGAGTCTATATTGTGTTTTTTAACAGTAACTTTACCCATATTGGTGCACATTCTGCACATTTATCACCTAGAAGGTGAACATGCTTTCTGAACCAGGAGTGAGGTGCGGGACCCAGAAAAACCTACATTTACTGCTGTTCCACGCTGATCACGCAAAGACACCCCGAGTCCCTTAGATGGCAGCAAAGGCCACTAAATAAAGGACTTTTCGTGGCGGGGGGGGGGGGGGCAGCGTGTAGATCGTGCACATATGACTGAAAAAATCTCCGTAGAGCGATGTGTGGTTCCACAGGGAAAGTTATTTCTGTCATACATCTAAATTATATGTTTATGCGTTTTTGAAAGAAATGGAAGTGCCACATCTTCGTTATTCCACCTTTAAACCAGTTACTGTGTTCAGAAATTATTTCAACAAATGTCCAGGGTAGGATGATACTCAATACACGAGAACTGCGTGATTTTATTTGTGACTCAATTTCCTGATAAACTTGTAAGGAGGTTCAAATTTATCACCGACCTGGATGTACAGTAAAAGCCGTACTGTGAAATCAGTCAAATAGTTCAGATTTTAAAAATAAAATAAAATAAAACTCCCATCTAAGATGATTCATTTCATTATAGTAAAGCCTCCGACTTTACAGTGCGGACTGCAGTAGCATAACAGAAAAAATGTAAACGCATCACAATGTCAGCGTTAAAATGAATTTATTTTAAACAGCACTATATATAAGAAACAACAAACAGGCTGAGCTCCACACCAAATGTCACAGATAAATATTGCGCGTCATGGTTTTCTACGCTCCTCTCTTTGCAGTCACTCCTTTCCCATTTCTTATTTACATTTTTTCACTGCTCAACCCCGCTGTGCAGGAATACATACTTAAGTCTTTGCCCACATAATGAACATCTGGCAACAAGGTGTTTAAAAGTAAGAAAAGAGGAGGAGGAAAAAAAAACAACTCAATAAAACTTATGCCCCTTATTTTTTATGACTTAGATGTCCTGCCCCTCCTCACATCCGTCCGGACCTAATGCATCTATTGAAATGTTTTCATGATGTTTCACAACGAACATTTTTAGACTCATAAATACAGTGCAGTTTCTTTAAGACGCAGAGTGGAACATTTTTTTTGCGTTTATGAAACAATTCGTTTACTTAATTAAAATGCCGCGCTTTGATCTCGAGGTAAAAGGTTTAATCGTTCTGCTTATTAGGTTAAATGGACTTTTTTTAATTCAATTGTCTCAAGATGGTTTGTAAAATTCCTTCACCCCCTCTCGCGGAGTACTTGCCAACTTGGGAAGTAACATAAAGGGAAAAATAATTATTTTAAAAGTATATTTACTTTTATCTTTCCAAAGAGGCTGATTGGAAAAAAAACATCCAGATTAAAGCATTTTTCTCTTTTATCTGATATAGGGGTTTGAACACCATTGTACGGTCTTCATGTCTCCAATTCTGCAAAACATCTCAGATTTTACGTAAATCACTGCATTTCACTGCAGCATCTATCGCTTCTGATGGTGAAAAAAATTAAGGTGGAGATTAAAAAAACGTCATACCTACCATAAATGAACCGTTCATTTATAACATGATGATTTTAAAGCATGAATGCATAAACAGGTTGATACACAGCGCAAACAACTCTGACATTTATAAACTCAGGAGGACAAAGACTGTAGGCTGTTGTTAAGAACGCAGATTTTAACTGTTAGTATACAGTCGCTCGCGTATTACTCAGTTTATATTATTTTAATGATATATTAGCCGGTTATAGTATTTACACTGGGGGGGGTCCTCAGTTCACATCTTTAAAATCTGTGCCACAGTAACGCAGCTTGAGCACGTGAAGACACGCGCTGGTTAAGGTTTGCGCGCGAAAGCCGGAAGTGGAATTGTTTTTGGCGCCTGCGAATGTGTTTGTTGTGTTGAGCGAAGAGGGTCGCGGTGGGGTGTGTTGCTGTACTGTGTTGTACCGCAGTGTGTATTTGTCCGAAAGCGATTTCCCACGGTGCAGTTACCGTGACGCGACCCTTCTAATGAAAATACTGCGTTAATATTATTTTCTTATCTTTCATTGTCATTCAAAGGTGTTTTTTTTTTTTTTTTTTAATCGGCCGGGCACAGTTTTTGCCTCTTCCTCCTGCAACATGCCCCCTTTTATTTTACAACCTGCCGTTTGTTGCACGTACACATAAAAACTGTTGCATTTGAACAGACGGTTGAGAGGGAAAACGGGCGAAACGTTGGGGAGGCACGTGCGGGCTGAAGAGGAGAAAAGGCGCCAACGTGTTGGCGCGCGCTGGAAGTGGTGGTAAGGAGCCAAAGTCGACCGGAGAGTCGGATAGAAAAGTGTTTAATTCCTCTTTTTATTTGTTATTCTCGAACCGAAAACGTCTCTTCGAACACCTGGGATGCGCAAGAGGTCATAAGAAAAAGTACGATTAACCTCACCCGCTTGGTTAACGCTGAGGGACGTATTTTATGAAAGCGGCCACGTTACAACTTAGGCGGTGAGTTATGAGTTTACTGTATCCCTTGTACGGTGAACATTGAGTCCTTTGTTTAAAAAATAAAAATAAGAAAAAGTACATGTTTATGGCAGTTTTTATACCTGTAGAGAAGGAGAATGACTATGAGGGACAAGGTCAGCGACACCTGTAGGCCCTATTTGCTCTTTCAGGCCTTTCAGTTGGTTAATCCTAACCAGAACCCATTTGTTTAACTAAGCAGATAGACAAGTTAACCAACCGTGTTACATTTCCTTTTACGCTCCGGTGAAACAGAACGGTGACTGGAGCCGCTCTGCTGAGAAACAATTAATGTGCAACAGTTGACTGAAAATGACAGATATGCTCTTCTTAAACTCAGTATACTAAGTAAAAATGAGCAGTTTGACACTTTCTAAGTAGACGACTGACAGAAGCAACTTGTGGTTCCACATTTCTGTTACATATCAGCTACATGGATAGTTACAAACTTCATCATCTTATGCTTTGGTGAAAATATCCCCCCCATTTCAGAGCCTGACCAGAACCTGGGAGAAAGCTGAAGGTATAAACTGCCTCAGCCCCATCAACCTGAAGTCATCACAGCCCACCTGGCCTGGACAGGTAAACTATGTTTTACTGTAATACAGAGCGTGTTGTGCAAAAGATATAAGAGTCTCACAATATCAGTGTCCCTTCCCTCAACAGTGTTGGTTATCATACTTTATCGATACAGTCCATTAAGACTTTTTATATAACATATGTGCACAGGATTTTACTTGTTTTAAAATGTATTTTATAGCACCACATTAGACATGCAAAAATTGCTTTCCTAGTGCACTTAATACAGGAAAACATATAAATCGCACACATATTTATGAGCTTTGCATAGTCTTTAATTGACCAAAAGAAAAATGTTTGACAAAACTCCTCTTGGCAACAGATATAGAAAGACCATGATAATGATGAACTGTAGAGGTGCTTCAAATCTTTATGTTGCTGCACTTCACATTAGGGTTTTGAAAAGGTATTTCTTATTAATAAATATCATACAGACACTAGCCTAAGAATGGCAGCTTAACAGGCAGTCACATAAACTAAATTGCTGAAAATATGTTAAAATTGTGTTCCTTTGTGAAAAGCCTTATGTACAAAGTATAAAAGTTATCAGTCTGTTTCATAAAATGCCCTTTAAGTGTTGCTGTGAGTGATACTGGATTGCTTTTGAAACACTTTTGACCTAAAGAAGTGTTACGGGGAAAAAATACGGGGAAGTCTGTTTGAAAATTATGGCTACACAAAAGTGTCTGTAATCACTGATTCAGTACCATTATGCTCACACCCTAAGACTAACCTTAACCTCTGCGGACCAAAGAGTAAACAGAATTGAGTTTCAGTGTCTAGGAGCAATTTGTGCCTTTATCCCAGTTTGTGACATACATAGCATTTCTCCAGCAAGTCACTCTCAGAGCTGATTGTTAGTGCAATCTGTATTATTTACCCTTCGACATTGGAACCTCCAGCTATTCCCTTGCACAAACGGATCCCGATGAATAATTTAGAAAACAAACATCCATCGGCCAGGGTGAAAACCTTTATTCACTTCTCAGAAAGGATGGCAAGGGATTTTATCATATCTGAAGCCTCATAATTTATTTTCTTTGTAGACAAAGAAAATGGAGAATTTGATGCCTGTAATCTCTTTGAATAAAAGTGTGGTCAAAAGCAAAATATTGATCTAGCAGAGCTTTCCTCATCTGGTGTTATTTCCTTTGCTCGTGTGGAGAATGCAAGGTCAGGTCATAGAAACTTCACAAAGATTCAGATTTTCCCCCTGTCATTTTAAAACAACCCCCTCTGTGTCCTATTATTTTTGTGTACTTTTTAATGAGATGATTAATGCAACCTGCAAAGTATCTGACACAAGGAACATGCTTCATGAAGCTCCTGATGTTATTGGCTCATATTTAAGAATGTGTAGTCTAAGTGAGTTGCATTGCCAGAATACAATAAAGTGGGAACTGTTTGACAAAGACTGCTATAGTGATTGGCTTATACAAAAACATCACAGCTGGTGAGGTTTTTGATTCACAAAATATATGTCTACATTCCCAAAACCAAAAATCTAGGCAGTTATGAAGCAGTTTTGAAGAACACATGACCCCACATTATTACTTTGTGTCTTAGAGTGGGCGAAGAAAGGGATACGTAGCAGAGTCAGGAGACCAAAGCCTTCTGGGTTTTATATTATTCTTTGTGAAACAAATTGGTGAAGTAGAGAGAAAAAAACTGTCTCTGAGGAGGAGAAATTCACAGACTTTTATGGAACAAAAGAGGATGTGTTAGAGTACTGTGCACTTAAACGCTACCTACATTTTAATAATTTACTAAAACAAGCAGTGCTTGTTCACGTTTGCTGGTTCTTATTTATTTCTTTTGCAGCAGCAACCCTGTCATACTTTGATGTCTGTATCCGGTTGGCCTGTTCCAAAGCTGCACAAATAACTTATTTAAGACAAATTCATCATTGCCATTACGATTTTCCCCTTTCTGCATGTGGCAGTGACATCTGCTCGTATTGCTTTTATCTTGTCCCCAACCCATTGCTGAACAGACACTTTTTGCTTTTCCAACTGGTGAATTTTTTAACAGACATGCTGGCACTTTTGCTCTCAGTTCTGAAGTCCTACGATCTTCCACAAAGAAGCAATCTGTTTTAAGATTGGGGGAGTGAAGTAACATTGACTTTGTAGGTAGAAAAAGACGGCATTATTTGAGAGACACATATGTCCGTTATAATTACCACCCTTTCATTACTTGTACTGCCTGGATAATACAAACTTTTCGCAACAGAAATAATTCCCTTTGTTGTCTATCTATCTATCAATCTACCTACTTGCCCCAAAAATACAGCAGAAAAGGAAAGACAGATTGGAGGTGAACCACACAGATTTCATCACAATGATTAACAGCAATGTCATGTGCAGTGGGACAGTGCATGGGAAGATACAGGGCTTTCAAAAATGACAACTTCAGTGCATCCTCTGTGCAAACATAGCCTTTAAGTGTTGCTGGGACACATGTCTTGATGGATGAGTTGACCACTAAATTTACCTTGGGAAATAGGTAATCTGTTTGATATTCAGATTCCTGTTATCTTATCTCAAGTCACTTTAAAAGCCATTTTTTCTATGCCCCTGTGGAGTAACAGTATTAGTAATCACTACTAATAAAGAGGATCATTGCAAGCAGACAGTAGTGATGTTGGTGGTGGTGGTGGTGGTGGTGAGCAGTCCCCATGACTTCCAAAATCAAACAGTCTCAGAGTTTGAGAGCAAAAGCTGTTCCTAAGCCTGCTGGTGTTGGCCCATAGGTTGTAATAGCATCTTCTACACAGTAGGGGTGGAAACACATGGTGGGGAGGGTGAGAGGGATCCATGGTGATGATATGAGCTTTTTTGACACACAGCTTGTTGCAGGTGGTGTGGATGGTGGGCAGTGAAGTCACAGTCCATGGACTGAACAGTCTTCCAAGTGGGTCAGGGCCAGATGTACTGCAGTAGTTATGGCATCTTCCATCTATTGTGGCATACTGGTGTGGGTCTAATGTGGAGGGTGGGATGCAGCCCTTGATGTGTGACATGATTAGTCTCTCAAAGCACTTGATGATCGATGAGTGCTACAGGATGGTGGTCTTTGAGGCAGGACACTGGTGATTTCTTGGAGACCTGGGGTGATGATGGTGAATTTAAAACACTTGATTACAGCACCTTGAGCCAAGGAGGTGTAAAGCAGTGTCTGCTTCTCAATCAAATATATCTTCAGATCTTCAGACATGTAAGAAATATTTTTATATGGTCAGTGTAAAGAAAGATAATGCAAAATCAATGAGAATACAAAAAAAAACAAACAAATAGTGCATTATTGGACCCTCAGAAGCTGCTGCATGCTACCAAGTGGCCATCTTCCTGTTATCTGGTTATTCCATACAATTGGAAAAGAATGTAACCTCCTGTATGTGGGGTACACACGTCCCAGAGTGTGTCAAACTTTTCTGTAAAAAAAGATTAATGGAGACTGGTGAGGAAAGAGGGAAAAGATGTGCTTAAATCTCCTTCCTTAGCTGTAAAAGGTTTAAATAAATGGTGATGAGCACATTCACTTTTTCCTTTGTGCTGCCTTTGGTCTTACACAGTCACGGTCACATGCCCACAATTGTATAAACAGCAATGATAACCTGAAAACCCTTACACTAGAGTAAATAAACTTTAATCTTGCGATCAAATAAAGATGTAGCATCACCAAATTGATTGTAATGCTGCACAGCACCTCAAACAACATATTATCCATGTGCCTTGCAGCACGACACAGATAGTGTTCTTGGAAACTTAATTCGCATTACCGATATTAATGATGTAAAGAAAACACCAGAATACAGACATTAATACACATGTTGGTTTTGTCAGTGTTGTGTGTAGAAATACCTTTCCTTGTTTTTTTTACATTTAGTTTTAGGTGAAAGATTTTTGTCAAGAATTCTATAAGTATTTTTTTAATTACCTTTTTTAAACTCCAATAAAATATTAAACCACTCCAGATAAACATCTGAACAACAAACTACATATGTAAAAAAAAATCTGACAGTTCGTCTGACAGAACCAAAAAGACTCACACTTTGTTCATAGAAATTCAACATAAGTAAAGGTTCCCATAAAACATTCAGATAAATTCCATATCACCATTAGTGTGTCATTCAGAATTTAGAGTCCATCATTCTTATACAGTTGTAATTCTGATGAACTGCAAAAACAAATCACTTGTTTACAACAGTCCATATATCCACGCATAATATCACTTACATCGGATACAAATGACAAAAACACATTCAATGACATCCCACATTCCAACTCATCCATTTGTCGAATAATGATTTATTAGGAAGAATAATGTAAATTCGATTCCCCTCGCAATGGAAATAGTTAAATGACTAGCAGTTGTATCGTGCAGCCATTGCTTGCCTAACAGAGTTAAATTATTCTATGATGTGATGCTGTAACAGTTAAAGTAATTTACATAAAATGCCATATATACCTTAAAATGTTGCAATTAAGACTTAAAGGGTTTGCTTTTTAAGAAATTGTCTCGATTTCTGAGCGCAGAATTGCTTGTGGCCAAGAGTGGATGGGGCATCATGGGTAATTAGAAGAAAAGACAAAAGAGCAGGTCAGTGAGCCATGGCTTAATGTGTTGTTGGGTCTGGGAAGTGCGTGTGCCCCACAGCTCTAGTCCTATCCCATTATTAATGGATGACCTTTGCGGATTTTGGTGGTTACAGAGTGAAATTAATGTCTCTGATCATTTGTTAGTGTCACATTCTCTAATTCTGTGAGAGGGTGAAAGGTCTGATGAAAATTTTTGCAGGGGGCAACAATTTTTTCCATCTAAAAACTACAGGAACGATCAACATCATCATCGCTTGCAAAATGGGTCTCAGTAAGACTTAGTGGAAAGATGGGCCAGATTTTGGGACCCAGGAGAACAGCTCACTGCTGCTGATCCTTTACCCACAGTGCACTGCTCATCATAGTGGGTGATCTTTTCTGGCATGTACATGGGTGAGCAAGAACAGGAAACTCCGAGCGCTGACAAAATGACTCCAGCATGGCAGCACCGCTTGCTGCCTCTTTGTTGTTGTTTTTTACTACTTTTTAGGCCCCTGGAAGTAAACAGGTAGTCAAGCGGTTCGGTGCTTCTAGAAGCCCTTGACAAGCATGATGTGAGACACGACTTACTTGCTACTTCAAAGGGACAAAAGAAAAAACCAAAACTGTACAGACTTTCCTACAGAGCCTTGTTAAGTGAATGTTGTACAGTAAAACGAGCACTTCAAAGAGGCTCACTGCTGACTGTCTTGAAAGCAGCATGATTGTTCTGCATTTTATTGCCCTGTTTAGGATATTAATCCTCACTGCACCTCACTAAATCTTAATTAGTCTGATGCTAAAAAAACAAGACAAGACCACAAGGGCAATCTCATCAGAATCATGTATATATCGCCCAGTAAATGAGTCGGTGAGTTTACTATTCCCTGTGTTTATTTTCCAGTTACATGTGTAAAGTTTCACTGTCTATTAGGTGACCAGAATATGGTAGCATTTAGCAGAAAAGTGTTGCAGAGGTGTGGGTACTGTACTGGGTTTCTTTGTTTTACTTGTGTGAGAAAAATTCATTTTTTGCCATCAGTGCTGTGATCTTGGGGTACAGAAAATGGAAAATCCCAGTGCATTCTTGATGACACACAAAAAAAGAAAAAAAACATCTCAAAGTGTTTACATGAATACTGTAACTGAAATGGAAAATTGAAAGCTTGTAAGCACCTTCCTAAAAATAGCCACTGGTAGTCCAGGGTTGTTTGAACATCTGCAGTTTCATCTTGGAATTTATTCCAGTGCTTAAAAACAGCTACTCAAAACAGTTCTGTTGCAGAAGAACATGAAATAAAAACAGTTCACTCCCCCGTTCGTCATATTTTCTACAAATATTTCCACAAAAGGAAGGCATTTGTAAGTTTTGGTGTGATGTCTAGTACGATTATAGGAAATCGGAGTGCTTTCTATTAAGTCTGGGATACAACCCATTTGTTATTGTTGGTTTCACTTATGACGTTTGAGGTCACAACATTCCACTGTGAGTTTTGATTTATATCAAACTGTTTTCCATTCAGAATATACTGTCTTCACTTCACATGTGATACAAAAGTGTGTAAGTCTACAAGAATTTTATACATTGAACACAGAACTGTTCTCTTTTCCCCAGTGTTGTCTTCCTGAACCTGCCTCTTTTTCCATAGTAGAAGAGCTTAGTTTTGCTGTCTGTGAACCAGGGAATATTTATAGCATGTAAGTTATGTATGTTCTCTTTGTTTATAGTTTTTGTAGCATTAATTGGAATTGATGTTTTTTTATGTTTTATAACATGACCAAATGATCTAGTTGAAACATATTGCATATAACACAAGGTATCAATATTAAATGAGCATATTAAATACAGCGCAGATTTAATGTTTTAGATAAATAACCGTATATATTTACAGGTCCTCCTCTTGCTTGTCAGTTCTTCATTAGCTAAATAGAACATTTTTGTGTACAAAATTATCAAAGCTAAAAAGTTTTCTTCCAGGAAAAGTGCTTCCAGGGAATGATTGTGAAGTAGGAATTCAGACACATGAGAGTTCTTTCCATGTGGCGCTAGAAATTTCCAAATTATTAAAATTTTATTGGTACCATTTACTCTTAAGCCCTTGTTGTCACATCTGTACTTATGCTTGCATATAATACATTTACTGTTTACAAGAGTTTCCTGATGAGGATTTATTGTCCTCACAAAGATTATTTTTCTCCCTGAAGTTATTTCCCATGTAAAGGAGTTCCAAATGCCATCAGCAGAATGTGAGGGAGGTGGTGGTTGCTCAGTGTATTTTTCCTGGGTGAACTTCATGTTACATTGCTGGCCTACATGGTGATTCTCCTCAGTGTCTGTGTCCCTGTGAATGGTTTCGGAAGAGCTTTGTTGTGAACATCTCCATTTGACCACCGGCTGTGGTGGCATGAGGGCCTCACAGGGCTGAGGTCACCTCACACATACAGTCGTGGTCCTAATGATTTCACCAGCGCTGCCTTGTTCCTTCCCTGTTCTTTTGGGGTAGCAGAGGAATCACACGACACACCCACACTGGAATCTGGAACTGTGTTGTTTACAGAGCTTTTTAAATGTCTGTCTTGATATTTGTATTTATATATTTGGAACAGTTTAGCATAAAAGCCGTTTAATACGCCTCCAGAGAGGAACTGCTTTTTAAACTCAGACCAAATAAGAACCCTTAACATTTTCAACTTTTTATACATATCGTGAGAAAGCAGCCAAAATGCTGTAATGCATTTTCCATCATTACTTTGATACGGGAAATGTCCTCCAGCGGGCGCATTTCTAGCAGGACTGTGGATTCAGATCGCTGGTGGCTTGGAGACAAGGGCATGTAAACATCTCTGAACATCTCACTGTGGGTGGGACTCCTTTCTACGTGCTGCAAGGCTTCAGGGGGCTGTTCCCTGGAGGGGAGCTGAGTCTGACCCTGTGCGGGGTAACAGTTCCATGACCCTTTCCAGAGCACGACCCCACTGGCTTGTGGTTTTAGTGCTTCCTGCTGCAAGAAGTCGGAGGCAGGCCTTATGGGGACCGTGTGTGAGCAAAGCATGCGCAGCCATCTGGGCACAGCCAGTCCAACGCGTCGCTGGTCAGCATCATTCCATCATCCGGCTACAGGCAGGGCCCTTGTGGGACAACCCGTTTTAGGTGCTATATCCTCTATTAGCTTCAATTTGAAATGATTTTCTTCCAAACGTTTCTCATGCTCCCTACAGCATCCACTAGGCAAATTAATTCTGCCTATTTATAATTGGTTTCTAATTTGGTTAGTGTTTAAATGGAATATTTTCATAATTTTACTAAATTTCTCATGCTTGTACTAAGGATCAACCACATGTGAGCAATTATTTCCACATATCTAATGCTTACTGAAGAAGACATTTGCACTATAGGGAAAGAAAAGGCTTTAAATTGTGCAAGATTGCTTGAAGTTTTTCATTGTACATTTTATGGATCTTATTACACAGACACATAAATGTGTCTGAGCCTTTTTCACTCTCTGTCTCTCTCTCACACACACACACACACACACACACACACACACACACACACCTACACACACACTACCTCAATGCTCAATTACTTCAAACTTTCTTCAACTGATTTGATGAAGATACACGCTCTGTATCTATACATCAGGACCAACAGTATCAGTTTAAACTTCTGCTGATTTTCTCAAAAAAATACATTCAATACATTTGAGATTGCACACTTTTCCATTTAATGCTGTTCTTTCATTAAGAATACCTTCAATAAAATAGTTTGAAATGACAGCATTCTGTCTTTTTATTCAGTGGTTCACACAGGAATGAGCTTTCTGTCTACTTTTGTTAACTTGTACAATATTTGAAAGAAAAAAAAGTTTAGAACTGTGAGCTTTACTTCCCAGTGTAAGAAAACAGCACTTTGTCAGGTGCAACCTTTTGATTGTAAGGCATTGACTTTCTTCCCAACTTTTAATGGACCGAGCACTCAGTTGCGCATCTCACTGTGAGGGGCAGCGCAGGGTGATGTCAGGAGGAAATGAACCAACTCGGTACAGTGATGATGTCACAACTAAGACCAAGAGAGGGGGGATCAGCATCCCCTCGGCTCCTTAATGCGCTTGCAGGAAGCCGAGAGGGGAAGCTCTCTAAATTATGAAAAATTATAGCTGTCAGAGATAATAAGAAGTTGTCACAGTGTAGTAGGCGAATAACCAGGTTTTTATCCTCTATTAGCAACGTCTGCTTTGAGGGGGGATGTTCGACACCCTGTGTTCCCAAATTAGATGAGGGCATTAACTCTGAGACTGGGAGATGGGGACTTATTGATAGGAGAAGTAGATATTAAATTAATTGGCTGAGTATAAATTCTGAAAGGGCAAGCAGGATTTTGCTTTGTTCTCCAACAAAGAAGGCTGGTAGAACTTGGGAGGATGTCAGAATGTCACGGTGAACGATGGAGTCATTTTTAGAGCTGCAGTATTATCTTCAACCCCTGCGTCGTAGCACAGGTATCTTGATGCTCAGCATCTTGTAAGGGTGTCACAGTATGTGTGTTGAACGTATACAGGAATACAGTTATTGAGTAATACTGTGTCGGGCTTAATATTTCTCCACATTCTGTGGAAAGGGAGTGTCTTCTTCTGTGAAGACTTTAGTACTCTTTTAGGTGTTCTACCAGTGAATGCGAGGAATGTGGAAGGTGCTGGAGCATTTTGCAGGCAGATTTAAGAAGGAAGGGGGTGTCCGAGCCCAGGCGGTGGATGGGCGTGGCAGCTGGCACGCTCTTTGCACGGAGGCAGAAGGAGAAGCCGCATTAATGTTTAACAGAAACTCTCCCTGGCAGCAGTAGCATATGTTACCAGCTAATTGTGGTGCCGCTCGCTCCCCTGCTGTTTATTCATTCGTTCATTTGTTTATTTTACGGACGCATTGTTGTGTGGTTACCACCTCAAATAAAACTAGGAAAAGAAGCAAAGAAAAAAGACACGACAAGGCATAGCCATGATGAGTGCTGTTTATTGCTATAAGAATATTAATAACTGTTAGCGGCCATTAGCGCCGCATTTCATTTGTCCAACACGGATGGGAAAGCTGGCCAACAAGGATTCAATAGACTGAGCAGCTGGATCAATGCAAAAGCTCCCAGCTCAAGTGTGCAGTCCTCAAATACGAGCTGACACCAGCGTGCAATAAGCCCATCCTGTTAAACTGATGGTGAACTCGAAACTGTGCCGGGATGCCGAGGGGTGACCCATCTGCCAGGAGAGCGAGGAATTCCACACTCAGGAGGAGAACTCTCTTGCCATATCTAGCCACTTGCAGAGCAGGCGAGGAGATGAGAACGGCAGCAGGGCTAGAGCTGGGAGCCGAGTTATAGAAGGCAATGACGTTCTGGGTGCCTGTAGCACAGCAGTTGCTCATGGGGCAGGCACCCCCCCCTCCCACCAACAAGCTTATCAATAATAGATGATTCGGGGGTGTGTGCAGCCAAGCCTGCTTGCCAGACACGCATATTAGCAGATGGAAAAGTAAATGCCGTTACGAAGGAGACATATGCACAGCCGCCGCTGGCCCCACTTCCAGGATGGGCGCATCCAAAGGTTTGGTCACTGCTGAACAGCAGAAAAGTGGGAAATGTTGCAGATCAGAAAGTGTTCATTTTGTAGTTGTGGCTCCAGTTATCAATTCTAGCACAGAAGTGGAGGACATGATAACAGCTGGCTGGAAATGATGAAATGTAACCCTTTGGACACCAGTTGATTCTTGAGGTGATTAGAAATGTTGTCGCTGACCTTACATGGAAAGCTCAATATATTTCTTAACAACTTAAACACAAAACACAAAAAAAAATTTTCACACGCATTCGGATCAGGTAACCGAGCCCTTTGCTGGCAGAAACGGTGGTGTTGGATGTAAGTGACCTGGAGTACCGGGAGAATTGCATGTCTGTATCGGTGTGTCTGTTGGGGAAGTGCGCTGTTGTTCACGCTGAGTTGTACGTCGCTTTGGGGAAAAGTGCCTGATAAATGAATAAATGTAAATGTCAGCCACCCAGTCAGCTCCATGGGGTGGTAGGCATTACTGTAATGTGAATTGCAGTATAAAACAAAGTTCATATGTTGTGTATTATAATGTAATATGATGGAAAAGCATTTGTTTGTAAACATTTTATAATGTAAAATGAAGTAATAATGGCATGGTGGATGAAAACAGTGACATTGTGAATGATGATGTTGCTTAAAAGGGTTGAGGCAGTTTACAGCAATTTGAATCTATTAGGAGTTATTTTAATATCATTTTATATGTGAATGAGACCTTTACCTAAAGGTTTGCATCAGCTGTAGCAGGAAAGGACACAACTATTCATTCTGAGTCAGATGGATGATGGGCTCAAACTGTGGCCTTCATGGTTTCCTCTTTTCCTATTAAAAACATATACAAATTTTGTGTAGTAAGAAGCACACCCCCACCCTCCAGCACCACCCCATTACTCAGATTTTGTTTGTGCGATGTCAACTCAAAAGATCAGCACTGATCTATCTATCTATCTTCCATCTATTTATCCATCCATTTATCAGAAGTTCTGCTCCACTCAGTGAGAAAACTAAGATCATCCATCAGTTGTCGGAGACACTGATCAGCTGTTCGAGTGCTTAGGAGGGAGCGGAGCTGTGCCTTGGATAGACCTTATTGTGGGCAGGGCTGTACTGGGTTGTGCTCCTGCAACACCCCTGAATATCTTGCTGCAACTTGGGACCACCTGCTCTGCTCTTTACCACTGAGAAGGAGCTAAAAGGTGTCTCTTCTATCTCCTTTGGCATCACGAAGCATCGAGTAGGTTCACTAGTCTGTTCTCCGTATTGTTCCCCTGAACCTCTCTTCTTCGATTCTGACTGAACAGCCGGATTCTTCTGGTGGCTTCCAGCCCTGCTGCAGAGTTTGAAGGATGACAGGATGTCTGGAAACATGCTCAGATTCGAAGTAATGTCCTGGAGAGATGAGACAACAACCTGAACATCGAGGACTTGTTAACCTGTCAGTCTCTCAGAAGACACTCTATGGAGACCCATATAATTTGTTTCCATTCTCTCAATTACTCGCATGTTAAGTAGCCTCTCGATGAATAGCCAGCGACAGATTTTCCAGTAAAAATACTGCTTTCAGGCTTTGTGGATAGATTTGTTTTCTTTGGGTTGCTGAATGAAATCATCGGGCCACTTCAGTGGAAAATGCGACAACAGACAACGGATGTGATGTCGATAAGGAAATTCCAGATTTGGGTCAGAAGAGTCAGGAGTCCAGGCAATGACAGGCCAACAGTACCTGAATTTGGGAGTGTAAGAAAATCCATGAGAGGAACGCCTCCATTTTGCTGTTTGGGGAGGGACCTACTGGGGGGGCATCAGAAATAATACAGAATGGGAGCTTTACTTGGAGTCTCTAAACGTCACGTGACAAGACGCCAGCTGTCAGGGTGCAGGAGGTGCAGCCGTTCACAGCCTCATCTCCAGCAAAGGTCCAAGTGGGCGTAGAGAGAATTAAGGCACAGTGGGGGTGTCCGCTCTCCAGAGCTGCTGACCAGGCCTTATCGCGGGCAGACATCTCGCTCGTGACTAAAAAACAGTCTTATTTACCAAGTCGTGGTGCAAAAATAAATAAATGTGTTAATATTGTGGGAAGGCTGGCTTGTGAGTGTTCTTGCTGTTTGGTTTTGCAGTGATGATGCCATTCATCACACGGTGACAGCTGCATGCTGGGAACCAGGGACTGCTCCAGCACACTGTCCCGCCGTATCAGCTTTTTGTGGAAATGTGTGCGACGGTGTTGACTCGCAACGGTGACACACACACACGTTTTCATGTTCACCTACAGCAAAGGCAGCATTTTGGTCCCTCGCAAAAAACAGTGTTGGCAAAACCATACAGTTTGTGACCTCCTTCTGCATCGCTTCCTCCTTCACCCGTTTCCACCTGTGAGGGTGTGTGTGTGTGTGCGCATTTGTGTGTCTGTTTTTCCTGCGAAAGGTGCGGTTGGTGATTTATGCTTTTGAGAACAGCAAGACGCAAGCTGACATTTTCCTGCTGTGGTGTAGCCCAGTTCCGGCTCCATGCTTCATTTCATGGCATTCCCCATGCGAGGCTCGGCCCAATAAAAATAGCCCAGGCTGTTTAAAATATAAAAAGTGTAAATTAACTCGCATCAGATGCCCTTTTCCAACCTCTCTAGACACCAACGCATGTTACTGAACAAGTTGTATCTAAACTGATGCTCGTGTCTTACTTCTTTTTAGCAGGTTGTGCTGTGAGATTCACTGTGCTGCTTCTGTGGAAACGACGACGGCAGCGGACACTCCTGCAGGCCACAGCAACGTACCTGGAGAGGTAACCTTACCCGTGCCTAGTAGATGTGCTGATACCCTGTAGACCTACCGGTAACCAGGTTTAACTGCAGGTCACTCCTCCCTCCAGAGCAACGAACAGAAGTGTTTACAGGCCGGGTGTTTAACAGCAAACACAGTGTGTGAAATGTTGTTCTCTGTTGTTCACAGAAGTTCTGTGGAGTGACAACTCCAGAACTATAATTTAGTGAAATTTTGTGCAGGTCCACTGGTGAAGGTCCAGTTTTCTGCGTTCATGATTTCTAAATGGTCTTTAGAGGAGATGCGTGTAACCCGTGAGCAGCTGTAAACAGTGCAGTTTGTGCCGTTATATCTACATAAGTGAACTGTACGACATCCAGTAGTTTAATGATGGTTCCCTGGAAAAGGTCACAGTTCACATATTTTAAAAATTATTTCCCCACGTAATGATTGATTTTATGCTTGGGTCAGGTGGTCTGAAGGCTGTGAGTGGAAAAGTGAAGGCTGTGAGTCCCGGGGGGGAGGCCCTCCAGGTGGACAGTTTGTGTGACAGGCCGCACAGGGGCAGAAGTGTAATCACTTCAAGTCGCCCACAGTTGGTGCCGTTCACAGAAACAGACGTGGCTGCCGGTGAATTACGGCGTCGCAGATGCAGAGTGACACACGGTGTCTCAGGCCCACGTGCGGCCAGTCACGCCAGTGCCCCCCTCAGCGCTGACAGCCATCGATCAGGGTGCTCAGATCCGGGTCCCCGTCACGGACAAAGCTCCCCCAGGTCGACAAGATTAATGACACAAACAGGTGGCTCCTCTGGTGGGATCCATATGAGCAGCCGTTTGATTCTCATCGACTTTAAGATCTTTTGTATCGATCGCATTTTTATTTATTTATTTGTGTGCGTGTCCTCTGTATGTATAACAGATGGGTATCGATTTGACATGATTCAGTATGCAGTGTGTTTCCTGTAGTGACTCACAACAGGCTGATGGTTTTCATATAGAAGAAAAAATGACAACAACACAACCTGGAAACTTTTCTGTCAGTCAAAGCGTCGAGTCGGTTGTCTTCGTTTGCATCACTGATTCAGTTGAGATTTTTCTGCAGCTCTGGGCACCACGCTAGTTAATGAGAGCAAGGAGCTCCGTTGTTTTTTTTGTATCGGAGAAACATTCTTATATGAAAGAAGGAAAAGGTGATAATTTATTTCTAAGCTGATTTAGGCTTTCACCAGTTTTCTACACACTTGCAAAGTCTACACTGGTTGTGATCTGCACATTTACATAAAATATATTTTTTCATGTTTAGAGGCAGGGTTCCTTATTTCAAGAAAAAAGCTAAACACGTAAAAGGTCAAAAGTTTAGTAGAGAATTTGTTTAATTTTTTTTTTAGCCAAAAACATACAAGCTAGGAGTTGAACTTGAGCTTTGATTTTCTTTTTTTCCCCAGCCAGCCACACGATTCCCCTATTTTTCACATTGTGATAAAACAAACGACAAGGCAGTAAAGAGCGATTAATTTCCCAACCAGGACCTGAAGGGACATTTTCTAAAGGAAAAAACAGCTCAAGTTGCCACATAACATCTGTATTTGAGAGGTGACTGGAGGCAGCGCCTGTAACTAATACACAGCAGCGAAGATTAATGAAACACAAATTGGCGCTATGGCGGGAGCTGCAGCTATAGACTGTAGCAGGAGCTTTCAGAAGAGGTTTTCTTCAGTGAGGCCCTAAGTGAGGTGGTGCTTTACACCCAGACAGGAGCCTGTCCAGCTACCGCCCCATTTCGGCCTCACTGCCCTTGTTCTGTCCCGTTCCGTCCTCTCAAGCTGCATGTATCTATCAAGCAGTAACGCACCACAGCAGCACACGGACGGGAGAACCCGATGGAGAGGTAACCACGTTGCATGCTGGGAAAGGGAAATTATTAGACGAGACTCGGCCACTGTAAACCCCACAACCAGACGTCTATTACTTATCATTAGGCTTTACAGAGGAATTTCCTCCTATTTTTTAAATGTGCCTGTAGGTAGCGCACAGCAGTGGTTTTATTTTTACTACGGTACAGCAGACGCAACGGGGGAAAATGGCTGTGGGAATCAGTCCAGGATCCCACTGGATGTCTTTTTAGTGGCCACAGCGTGTTTAATTGGCCCATATCTTCCACTGTCTCTTACTAAAACAGTACGATACGAGCCCTTTGTTTCCCTTCCGCTTTGTTTTGAAAGTTGCTGGCGACGTGCAAGCGCGCCAGACAGCGCACAGGAAGCTCTGCGTCGGAGGGAGGTGTGCAAATAACAGTCGCTCCTCCGCCACGATTCTGCGAAACTCATTATCAGCAAAGTTCATTTCGTGGGCTTAAAATAATCGATGTGAGCAAAGCTAGAGAAACAGGTGAATCGCATGACTGTGTCAATGGGGTTCAGGTCACAGCTGGGCATCAGTCTGCTTTTATGGTCAGGGAGACGCCGGACACAGCGGGTTTAGGCAGCGACAGCAGGGAGCTCGAGGCTCGGCTCGGCGGAATGGCGCTCGGCTAACTGCGGGAGTACAAACAAAAGGGAATTATGTCATATCCTCCTGGGCCGATGTGTCAGATTAAACGTGAGCTGGATGAGCAGCGTTTAATGGAGAAGCGGTTCCTCTGCAGCACAGTCCTGCTTCCTCTTCCCACCTATTTACAGTAGTAGGGTCCCTGATCCCTCTCTGGCTTAAGGATGACCCCCCCCCCCCACACACACACACACACTCACTGCTGGGTAGCAGATCCAGCAGCGGTGCTTCTAAGCCAAGTTTAAGCGAATGTCCTCTCGGTGGCCCAGACGACACAGCACACAGGAGCAGGAGGCCAGAGGCAGACAGTCTCAGGGGCACTTCCAACACCTCCCGCTGTTGCTTTCATACATGTTTCAGGAGCGTGGTGGTAGGGGGGGGGCCCACGCGGTGCAGTTCTGTGACAGACAGAAGAGGTGCGTACAGCACAGGCCCACCTGGGGGAGGCCACGTCACAGCCGCTATCCCACAGTGCTCGTCTTGTTTGGGAGACGTGAGGCTAGAGAGAAGAGTGTAGGGAGAGAGGGTCTGCGTGGAGCCAGCAGGTTTACCAGGGATTCCGGTGAGCGAAGTGCAGACCTTCCGATCCACCACCTGCAGCAGGTGCAACGCTGTGCACGTGTGAGCGGCTCTCGGGGGCTGAGCACAGAGTCCAGGTACAACGTGCAGGCGGCTGATGAGCGTGAGGACCGTAACATCAGCCAACGTCATGAGCAAACAGCGCCTTAATTTGCCCTGACAGCTGCACTGCAAGCAGGTTAAACGACACTGATGTAGGTGCTCCTCATATTCCATCCAGGAGAACAATAATTTTAATTTACATTGATCCGCCATCGCAGAGGAGGGCGGGAGGGAGGGAGGAAGACGCTACACCTGCCCCACATGTCAAGGTCGCACCTTCTCATTTCACTCCTTTCTTCCCATTAGTCTTAATCACATTCAATGTTTTTAATGAAAATAATGCAAATTTGTGCTTTAATTCTATTGATCAAATAGCCTTCGACGTAATCGGGTCCTTTCATTAAAAATAATCTATCGTTAATTAAGCGGTTTGACCGTTTTACCGCAGAAAGTGGGCTCCGACTGCGGGATCAAACGCCGTGCGTCTAATTGAAGTGCAGAATCTGCCCTCCTGGTGCGTCGCTCTTCAGCCCCCCGTTTGCGCATCTCCTCAACCGCAGCCGGACGGGGGCCAGAAGCACGGGCACTGTGTGTTACGAGCCGAATAACCGCGGTGGGTGGCAGGACGTCGGCGAGGTGCGAGGAGCCCGAGAGAAGAACCTCCCTCTTTCCCAGACCTGCGGCGTATCTGCGGCCCACAGAAGACGGCAACAAAGCAGCTCTGCATTTCAACATTTTATTACTAAAAACAGATCTACCAAGAAGTCCTGAAGATGTTTTATTCTTTTGTGTGTCCATGTCTCATGTGCAAGGCTTTAAATATGTGGAAATGTAATCATTTAAAACAAGAAGAACATCACTGACAGCTGCCTGGTTGTGATCACGATGACGATGAGGTTCAAAAACTGTCAAAAAATATTATATTTGAATCGGCAACTTTGACCTGTGTCATTTAACCAGTGTCATATCTATTAGCATGCTTGCATCAGATGTGCATTAGGATATCTTAGTTTATTTTAATTTTTTCTCACTAAAAATGTATCCACTTTATTACGACATCATAATAGCAGATGCTAAAGCATTTTTTACATGTCTTTATAAACAAGGGTAAAACAGAAAAGGGTTATTTGTAATACTGTATTTTTTAGCAAGAACATTCCAACAAAGAATTTCAAACTGAATACAGTACAACAGAGAAACCGTTACTAGGGCTCTATAAGATACGCGGCGACATTTCTTCCTTTGCCTCCAGACGGAGCTTCGATCAGAATGCACAAAACAAACAAACCAAATGAAGGGGCTCACGAGCTGCCGGGACGGGGGCACTTTGTCGTGTCGCTCAGCTAACGGCAGGGTTACGTGTTTTTTCTACATCACTATTTTCCAAAAATGTGAAAAGAGAAGAAAACAGGACAAAAAAATCCTTTCTGCAGGAATTCTTCCGCTTTAGTCCCTTTACTTATTGAAGAAAGAACTAGAACAGACACGGGTCTAAAGAAAAGCACATTTCCTTTTTGTTTTGCTGTTGTTTTTTGTTTTTTTTTCCTCTTTTTTTTTTCTTTTGTTACACTGTCCATTTCTGTTTTCCTCGGGGGCCTTCAGGCTCTACAGAGACACAGTCCCATACAAGCCGCGCAGAACTATTGTGCTGTTTGGAAATAGTTGGAGTGTCTTCAGAAAAAAGAAATGGACAGAAAAAACAGCAATAATAACAATAATTAATAACAACAATAGTGATAACAAAAAAGAAACAATAGAAAAACACTTGAGCTCACTGAGAAGGAGGAGAACGAGAGGAGATTCTGTATGTGCTTCACAGGGAATTCAGAAAAATCCAGACAACTTTTTAAAAAGTCTTTTTCCGACAAACAAACAATTAAGAAAAAAAACAGGTTAAAAAGAAACAAAGTCAAACATCTTTACGAGTTGTCATAGCAACATGATGGAGTACCAGTGAGGGACACTACATGTATGCTCTCCGGCGGAGTGAGCGTCGCCCCCCCGTCCTGCTCCTCAAGGGGCGCGGTGGCCCCCCCTCCAGCTCCCAGCCAGGGCGAGAGCAGCGTCCTGTCCGGCTGCATCCAGTACCCGACCCCCTCAGTACATGATGGGCGGCTTGATGTAGGCTCTGTTTTCTGTGGAGAATGCGTGCACACACACACACACACACACACTGTGTTACACATGGTCGCGTCGGCCAGTTGCTCGCTGTACCGCTGTTTAACGTGTCATAGCAGATTGTCACAAAGCATTTTTTAGGGTTAAAACAGGAAATAACCGACTGCATGGGGAAAAGAAAATGAATCCAGGGCTCCGTAGCCGGTGTGTGTGTGTGTGTGTGTGTGTGTGTGTACAGGTGCGTTAACATGTTCCACTCTGGTCACTAGTACTGCTGCTCTAAGTCTCCACTAATAATTCATAACGCACATATACTGCAGAGGCTGCGTGTTCCAGGTGTGACATGGCCTGCAGAAACAAAAGCAGGTAAATCACAGAATTTATAGCACTGATTTCTACTCATTTTGCTGGAAAAAGAAATGCAAAACTCACACATTTCTCAGTCCGGCTCACCGCGGTACAAAGCTGAACCCGCTTGATGTATCAAAAATATTTCTTTTCATAACACACATATCACAACTATACAGACAAGCACTGCATTCTGTAACTATTTTAATCAAATTTGCATCGGACATAATATGGGTGATTTATCATTTAGTATTAGCTGTCACCAAATGGGGGAGATAAAAGCAAAACAGCTGGAGACCAAAGTAAAGGGGAGCTGCAGCAGAATGTTAATCTGAACACTGTGTGCTACTTCATTAGCAACAGGAAACAGCTAATTAGCAAGTAAGTGTTTTGTATTTTTGATAGGTTTGTGTTTGAGTTCTGAACAGATGAGCTAATATGTATTCAGGATGTAAACAAGTACAGCAATCAGAGAGAAAGAGAGCAGGGAGTCCAGGGTCCCCCGAGGAATGCAGCCTGAGCCTGGGAACTGCGTGCGCGGGGTGTGTGTGTGTGTGTGTGTGTGTGTGTGTGTGTGAGAGACGGAGGAAATGAGAGAATATGTTTGTGTGCTTCAGACGGTACTTAGATGCTGCTGTGTGCGACTATTTGCCTGTACGGTAATTTCTGTCTGTTTGCCCAAGTCTCCTGTCAGCTGCCTACCTCCACGTTCACTGATACTAAAGTGACCGCTGCCGCCCCCCTCATCCCCACCCCCCAAGGAGTGCTGTCACTTTCCAGCAGTGAGTCTACAGGTTCTCTGCTCAGCGTGGAGTCTCCCAGCATCTGCAGGGCATAAATGTGCTTCAGCAGACTGCTTGTCGCCCCCCCCAACACGCAGGCACACTGGGCTGGACGGGTGTCGCTCCCCTGAAGGCTCATAAGGTGCCTCAACTCTGTTTATTCCGTCTGTTAAGTCGTTCCTGGAGTGAGGAATTCACTTGACCCCGTGGTGAATGTTCGCAATCGCTGGTGCTTTGCTACCCAAAACTGTGTATCAAGGGGCTGTATCGGGACAGCAGCGTGTCTGGGTGACACTCCAGGCCGCGAGGGGCCTCCTGCTGCCCTCGCGTGTCAACCACAAGCCGGGACAGCTAACACGTTTGCGCTGCGGTTTGATGATCTGTGGGCATCACGAAGGCAACGTGGCACAACAGGCCCACAAACAGTAGCTGTCAGCGAGCAGCAGGGCGGCCCGCAGGAAGCGGTGCTTTTTAAAGCCACCGCCAAACGTGTCCCACAGACACGTTCTACAGAGCCACAGTGTGGGGTTTTCGGCTGCCGCTCCTTTAGAAAGAAAAACCTCGATGCCTCAATATAGACTGTTTTTGTCTGTGACCAGTTTAACCAGCAACACCATGTTTACATTTCCACCGTTCACATACGTGTGTGTATGTGTGTGTGTATATATATCTGCTGAGTTGCCTTTTCACAAGACTGTAAATGTCACCATCTAAACAGGCTGCTTGTTAGAAATATTTATAGTCAGTACTCGGTACTGCAATACTGAGCAAATATTTAGCGTTTTGCACAAAAGGTTCTGTATGGAGCCACAGCCGCTGCTTCCCTTGCTGTTCGGTGACAGTGACCCTCAGGGCAGCTGCATCATGGGACAGAGGCTCCTGCTACTGGTTTCACCCTGTTTCATCTCACAGGAGTGTATAGAAGCAACAGCCCCCAGTGGAGCAGCGGCCGCAGTGATGCCCCCCCCCCTCCCAACAGCAGCATTATCCATATTTAATATGACTCTGGCCCTCTGGCCCCATTATTTCCTGCATATACTGCAAACTGCTCAGTTACAAGAGACCTGGGACCACTGTAAACCTTCACCTTGCTTCTCAACACTTGCTGTTTATATTTTGTGACCAATTAGTGAGCTACAAACTTTTGGAAATTAATGGCACCCCAGAGCCTCGTTCTGCGCGCGCGCGAGCGGGTGTGTGTGCCGCGTGCGTTCGCTGCTGAGGCGGGTCGTGTGCGAGTGTGTAATTAGCTCCAGCAACAGTTCCGGCGGCGCGATCCTGACGGTAAACATACAGGCGCGCGGAGCGCAGTAAACACGGGAAAAGGTTAGTTTATCAAATATTCTCATGCAGCCCATGAGCACAGTTACCGCCCCCCACGCCTCTCAATCTCCCCATCTCCTCCTCTCGCGGTCCCTTTCCCCCTTCTCTCCATCCACCTCTAAAACCATGTCGTCTTCCTTTGTATTCAGCAGTTTCTGTTGCCTCCACTCATCTTGATTAATTAAAATAAAACACGGGTCGGCGTAATGGGCGAGCGGGGGAACCTGAGAAAGCGTAAAAAGCTTTTACCTCCGCCAGCAGAGTCACGGCGCCCCGGCAAGGGCAATCAAACCTAATGAAATCAGTTGTCAGTGCTAAGCTTGCAAAACTGTGAAGTCCAACTTGGGAGTAAAGAGAGGTGTAATTAGATTTCTCTCAGTGTAACAGACAAGCGCAGCGGCCGCTGGTCGGCGCAGCTGCCGGCGCACTGCTTGACCCGTCGTCGCGCTCTTTCCGCTACCGACGCGTTTGGAGAGACGATGCTGACAGGCGAACGAGAGGAAGGTAAACGGCGTAGAAACGGCGAGGAGGACGAGCGGAGCCGGACGGGAGAACCGCCGCGTTGCGCAAACCCCGGAGCACGACGTCCGCCAACTGGCCGATACAGCTTTGTGTTTCTGCGGTGGGCCTGGTGCAGAACGGCTGACTCGGCCGCGACGAGTTCCGCCGGCGGGAAACCCGCCCCGCGGGTTCGGTCGGCCGACTTTCCGCGCTGCGGTCGGCCGTCACGGTTATCGCCGTCGATTCACGTGAACTTTGGCGGGAGCCGGAGCCGCGCCGAGCGGATAAATGGGCGTTTCGGGGCGTGTGAGCGTGACGCCGCCGTGCCGCCGCAACACCGTGTAGCCCGGGAGCGTGGAGAAAGGTGAGGCGTCCCTCCCAAAGGTCAGAGCACGGCCGTTAGGTCCCGACCGTCCCGTGAACAACGGCCACAATCGGCCGTGACGGGGGCCCCGCGAGGGGTCTCCGCAAGACGTCCGCCGACTGTCTGCACTCCGCTCGGCCGTCTTCGCCATTTTCACGTTCGAAGAACAGCAAACACTGACAGCACAGTCGGAGAAACTTACTAAGTGCTTTAAGGGATGGCTTTTGTGTCCTGGAAAAAGCAGAATCAAAGTAGAGATTATTAGGAGCGGCGGCGGAAACAGCCGCGCGAAGAGCGGCAGAAAAAATGACGCTGCCTCTTAATGCAGGTTACGGTTTGGCGGATGGAGCCGGAATGAAGTAAAAATGAGCTCGACGTTCCCTTCCACGCGTAACACTTGGCAGCTCACGCCTGACCACAGACCGCGGAGCAACAGACATTTACTCATCTGCTTCATCACATTTGAATAACATCTACAGCGCAGTGTCTCTAATTCCAGATTCCAATGCATTAATAATAGCCTCCATTTATCAAACGGGGGGGAGCGGAGCCATCGCCGAACCCGGGGCCTCACAACAACGGCACGCGAGAGCAAACGCGCCGGGAAACGCGGAGCTGGACCGGACTGTCGGGCCGCTGTGCGCTTGGTGCCGGTGTCACTGCAGCGCCTCTCCGACCCGCCCGTGCAGCTCGCGCGGGACCCGCGTTCTGCTCAGGAGCTTCACCGCTGTCTTCGCACGACTCGCCTCGTTCCCGCGCGAGAGAGGCAAGAGGAAAAGTGGCCGAACCCGAAACAAGCAGCACGTCCCTTTTCTTGGCAAACAGCCCCACGGTTAAAAACGATCTATTTTGTATTGGTCAAAAAGTGTGTTCGTTTTCGAGAGACACCCGTCCTGCTTCTCCGCAGCCCAGTTAGTTCCAGGGGGTCTGGATGGGAGAAGTGACGACATCGTGCCGGGTAACTTACACCTGAGACCGGATCTCGATTTGTTTGTAAATCCGGCGTCATTTTTACCACAACATCACAATCAATAAAACTTTAATGACACAGATGTTCCTCAATCACCATGACAACCCATTAAATCTTTTATTTATTTACTCTGTTTCGATTAACTGATCCTCTAGTGCAGGGCCGTGGTGATCCAGAGCCTCACTTGGAAACAGTGTTTTTTCTTTTAAAACTTGAAACAAAATTACAAAAATTTGAAGAAAAATTTCAGCAGCTTCAAACGGAAAAAAAGAACACGTTTCATCACCTCGACCGACTGGTGATCTAGTCGTCCCACCAGAACGTTTGTCGCCCACTTTCACTTTGCTGATAACAGGAACGAACCGCAATGCAGTCGCTGGGTACAGTAAACATACGGCAGCATCTTTTTCTTGCGATTTATCACACTCACGAGCTCAGGAGATGTAAACACTGTGAAAGCGAGGTGAATTAATTCGGTCCCACATTCCGACAGTGTTTTCTACCCAAAAGCGGTAAAACACGTCACGACCGCTCTGCGACAAGCGTGGAAAATACGTCAGTAAGTGGAATTTAAAACAAATTGCAAAGTGTTTGTATTTGGGAAAATCCATAATTCAAACATTTATAATTAGAAAAATGACCCAAACATGTGCAACCATTAAAAACATTCTGACCGGTTTATTCTAATCTAAAGAAGAAACGCCAGGAGTGGGATTTGAACCAGGAATCGGCTTTTTTTAAAACTTCCCTCGGGCCCACGATGAAGCCAGCGACTCAGCGAAAACAAGAACGCAATAAACACCACGTGAACTAAGACCACGTCCATTCCCAGCATCCTCAGCCTGGCTGTTTGGACCATGGTTTGCTGGGACTGTGCGAGGTGTCTCACCGTGGACTTGCTGCACTACAGTCCTTATGTGATGTGACACAAATCCGTCACACAAATCCGTGACACAAAAGTACAAATCCGTGTCCAGTTTACTACCCGTCCCTCTAATGAGTGTCTCTAAAAGGATTTTGAAAGATGTGGGAACATGTAAGACTGAGCCTGAAAGCACCTGCAAAAAGTGTGCGACTGACAGAGGACTACAGCAGAAGGCGCCGAGAGGAGAGCTGGGCTTGGGGATGGGGACAGAGGGGACAGAGTGGTGTGGGAGCAGCTCACCTTGTACAGCTGAGTTCTCCTGCTGGTTTCCATTGTGTTCTGCTTCCACCTCCGGTATCACAGCCTCTGCAGGGGAGCAAACGGCCCTTCCGTTAAATTCCTTCACGTACAGCAGCGCGTAAACGGGCACGAAGACGGCAGAAAACGCCTCGGTGTGCATCGTGAGACGCTCCGTGCCGTAACGGAGCGGGCCGTGTCGGGGGGCTCCGCCGGCCTAATGGGAAAACACGACCGTTGGATACGTTTCATTTCGACGCCCGTTTTTTAATACCGACCTGTATTAATGACTGGTTGTTGGGTACATATTAAAGCTTTATACGTGACACTAAAGTACAGTGTGCGATGTAATGATATTTTACGGAACAGCGGTTAGTTCTGTCTCTGTGAGCTGTAATGGGATTTGTCTGCCTCCTCATGTAGAAACGTCTCAGCAATTCACACGGTAATCTATTAGCAGACTTTATTGGTTCATCAGCAGCACCACAGTAACGTTACATGAAAGGAAACAAAACCTATTTCCTTAATACATTCCTGCTTAATCAGCCTTGGAAATAATTGCCCACCCTCCAGAAATGGTTGCAGATGTGCTCTGTGCTCCTGATATGCTTTATGGTTTATTCTTTTTTTAAACTTCTGTTGGAATATTCCGAAACAAACGGTGAATCAAACTGCTCTTAATAGTGTTTCGTGGCTTAAACGGCTGCATTTGCGCGGCGGCCCGATGAATATCTACGTCGGCTTCCCGTCCGCGGCCGATGTGAACGCGGTGACGCGGAGGAGGACGGGGTGAGGAGAGGGAGATGCCCACCATTGAGGCTCATTCGGAGGTTCTCTGGGGAAGTGGCCTGTTTGAGCGCCTGCTCCACCTGCTCCCGCCGCTTGGACTCGAACTCCAGGGCCTCCTGCAGTTTCCTCTTGGCCTTCTTCTCCTTCTTGAGCCGTTTCTGGATGGTGGCTGTACGGACGGGGGTGGCGACACGCGGTTCGGGTCAGACGCAGATTCACCAGTCAAACCCGCAATAACACAGGCAACCCAGCGAGCAGGCACCAGTGCTCCGGGGGGGGTGACGGAGGGGAGTCCCCGCACGGCTTCCCCACCCCCCCCGGCTGCCGTTCCAGCTCCCGCTAACCCCCCCCAGCTGGCAGCTCTCCGCTGCACACCACAGCACACAGTTCACGGCAATTAGCAGCTGTGCGTCCCACCGAAGAGGAACCGCCGCATCCGCGGCAGCACTTAGCACCACGTCGCTCCCCCAGTGCCCAGCACGCACTCATAACATCTCTAATTACAAGCGTTTTATTCGCTAAATTATTACTTTCCTCCCTCTTTATTAAAAATAAATTTGAATAACATGCAATGCGATAACAGGCATGGCTAATAAATTATTAAAGTGGCTGTACATATTGTCGAAGTTGCTACTGAGGCGGCTAATTGCCTTAATTTCTTGGCTTGGGATAAAGAAGCAGACTTAATTTTAAAAACCGACACTGATGTAGCCCAGCCAAGAAGCAATGAGATTTTTGTGCACGATTTATTTGCTTATTTATTTATTTAGTGCAACATTTGCTACCCTGAGTGCAGTGAATAATGAGAGGAGCATGTTGATGAATGTAATGCGAGTGGAGGAGAGCTACGGAGACGGCTGCTTGGCTCTGTCTCTACGCCTTCCTGCTGCTCAACTCAGGACAGTGTTGGCCTCCTGGTCTGAGACACCTGCGCGCGCTCACGCAGCGATGCCGGCCTTACCTCGGCTGTGAAGCTCAGAGGTGAGCTGCCTCTCCAGGCTCTCCCTCATCTCTCTCTCTCTGTACAGCTCCATCTTGAGCTCCTTCTTCTCCTGCTGCACTTGCTTCTCCTGCACTCGGGCGTTGTCCACAGCCACCTTCAGCAGGCCCTGTGGCCCCCAACAGCAGACAAATGACCCCCAGCGTTAACGTCAGTGCCGCCGAGGTAAGGCAGCCTCGGGCCTCTCCGGCTCTTTCGGCTCTGGACCGTCCACTGGAAGTGACGGTGACACTGTGACACCTGCACGGCTACTCATACAGTACAATGATTTTTTTGGGCCTGAAACTATTTCTGTCCTGGCTGTAGGTGACCTGTACAGTACCTGGATGTTGGTAAGCAGTGTCTCCACAGAGGAGAGGCCATCGGCGAAGAGGAAAGGGGCAGGAAAGCCGGGTGGCAGGGCCTGTCCCCCCAAGGGCAGTTTGTCGAGTCCCGGCTTCATCACAGGCAGGGACAGCTGGGCCTCGTCTGCGCCAGACAGAGACGTGAAAGGTGGGGTTAGCGCTGCTTTCACACCAGCATCTCCTCCTCGAACGCTCGGCTCCTCTCTTCCGCACAAACTTTCTTCCCTCTCCTCCGTTCACCTGTTTTCTGGAGCAGCCCAGAAAATGTGCTGCATCGGTAGAAAAACGTTGGCATGGCTGCCCAGGTGGAAAAGCCAAACCCATAAGTCTCGGCACCACAAAACGCACCTGGAAAAGTGGATCAACACGGTGCGGCAGCAGGGAAGGAGGAAGGAAAAACGGCGGAAATCAAACGCCGTGGTTCGGCCGCTGGCGCCGACCTGCGGGCGGCAGAGCAGATCGTAACAGACCAGGGCAAAGCGGCGGAGTGAACCGCCAAACGGGGAAGAGCGCCATATTTTACCCTCCCACAGCTGGACCCCCCCCCACACACACACACACACACACACACAGAGCACAGACAGGCCCCCGGTCCCAGGGAAAATAGATAGAAGTGAAAGACTGGTGCAGGCCATGATTCATCGGGATAATCTGGCCTGTGAGATGACACCAGCCATCCCAGCTTCCCGGGGCAAGACAAATAGGACAGCCAGGGTGGGAATTGTGATGACAGTGTATCACAGGTCACATCGATTTCCCGCTGCACTCGCGGGCCGGCCAGATAACCCCGCACTCCATTCGGCCCATTGTTCATATTCCACCTGTCCCACAAGCAATAAATTTTCCCCTGTACTGGAAAGGGCATTAAAGTAAAGAGTGGAGAAGGAAAAAAAGAAGAATCCCATCCCACCCCACCCCCTCAACGCCTGACAGTCTGTGATTAAGTTTTTCGTACCGACTGAAAGTGGTTCGCAGATCAAGGTCACACAGATATAGTGTAAAGCAGAGAGAGAGGGGAGTGGAGGTACGGAACAAAGGCAGGGAGGGGAGAGGTGTGAGGTGTGAGGTGAACGCGTTGGATTTACACATATAAATGAAGGAAAGGAGCCGCAGAGCATAAACAATCCGGAATTAGCGCGAGTGCGTTTATCAGCGGCGACACACCACCTGTTTATCTGCGGCGGCGGCGGGAGCGCAATAGGCAGCCGGGACTCCGCCCTGCCCCCCCCGCCCCGCACGCTGGCAGCGCCCGAATGACTGATTAACACTTCACCCGCACATCCGCCCCGCGCCCGCCGAAGGACAGTGGCTCTGGAAGAGGGGCGGGGGTCGGCCTTAAAAGCCTCGCCGCGCCGCGCCGCGCCGCGCCGCGCCCCCCGCCTCCTGCTCCCCTCTCTTCACCTAATTGCTACTCCCTTTTAAACGACAGATTTATCTTGCTGCTGCTGCTGATAGCACACAGTTCAATTCATTTTCTCTCTCCGCCAAAGAGGGGGGAAAAAATGGCCTCTGACATTTACAAAGTGCCCTGGTTCTGTCTTGGTTGGGGTAATGCGTGCGAGTAATGATACGCGGCGCGCGGGGTGTCGCGGCTGTTTGCTGACGGGCCGCGCGGAACACGCGCGACCGCCAGACACGCTCGACACGCGTCACCGACGCGCCTGTGTTAGCGCGGGCGGAACGGAGTCGAACCGAAGGGTGATTTTTAGTTAAGCGCGTGTTCGGTTCGTAGGGCCTTTTGAGTGCCTGAGCGACCGAGCGGCTCGAAAGCCGCCCCTCGCCGCGCTCCGGCCGCCCGCCGAGCGCACAGAGAGAGCAAACAGATAAATAAATAAACAAACAAATGAGGGGGAAGTGCTGTTTCCTTTTAACCCGGCGCGGGACCCGATAAATTATTTAGCCATCGGACCTTTTATTTTCTTCTCCTAAAAATAAAGACAATATAATGTTTCTGAAAAAAAAGTTCCAACAAAGGGAAAGGTATTCTAGAGGGGTATTCGATCCATCAACTCCACCCAGCAAAGCTCTCAAGCAGGAAGGAGAGCAGAGGAACAAAACAAGGACAGCGTTGACACACAGGGACAGAACCCTGGGATGCTGTCCGAGCGAAACGATCGCGTGGGAAATTCTGCGCTCGGACTCGCTGTCCCTCGTGGAGAAGACCTGCCCGAGACGTGCGGCCGCAGGTACGGCAAACACCCCCCGCCGAGCGCACGCACAAACGCACGCGGATACCCCCGGGACCTGCTCTTCCCCGACCACCAGAGCCCCGGCCCATCCCTGCCGGTCCCCCCTGTCTCTCCCTCCCACGACGCTGCCAAGCTATTCCTGCCTCTGGCCCCGATTCTCTTCACCGGGGGGTCCGTAAACAGTGGCACCTCTGCGTGCGCAGACGTAGCCTCGTGGCAACTCAGCAGAGGCCGAGTGCGTGAGGGCGGGGCCGTCCGCACGCACGCTGTGTCTGTCGTCAGCGGCGGGGGGTCCCACTCTGGTCCACCTCTTGACTGTTTCAATCAAATAATTATTTGTAGAGCAATTCACATCACCTGTTGTTCCAGGTGTTGCGGCAGCACGGACCGGGGTCGGGCCCGGGACCGAGCGCACCCTGCTCCAGGGCGCGCCGTACAGGTAGGAGCCGCGCTCAGTATTCTAGCAGCACGCGCCGATCTCGTTTGAAAGAACTCTTCACGGGTCCAGCTTTAACTGGAGGTGGATCTTCATGGGCCCATATGGGCGAACAGATGCTGAAGTAAAAAGCCGGTGGAAAAACAACATCTACAGAGCATCTCCGGCAATAACCGTGCTATTTACTCCAGCAGATTTTATAGCACCTTTTCCCCAATGGTTTTTTCTCTTGCCTGTTATTTTTTGCATGTGTTGAGGGGATGTCTGCTGAATATTCAAAGCGTCTAATTAGGGGGTGATTTAGTGCAGCCTAGGCGAAGCTGTGCTGCTGTCAGGGCTGTGGCAACGGAGGCGCCGAGCTCTGCTGGGGAGATGCCGTGTGCCGCGCTGACTTATGATCAAGGTAATAAAATAATTATAATGATGACCATAATAAACATGAAAACAACAACAAACTTATTCATTAGGGTGTACATTTTTTAGTGTAATGAGCGCACGTTGGCACAAAGTATGTAAATTTTAAGCGCAGTGTCGTGCAGTAGACCTCTCTGGTACAGCGCACAGCAGCAAGCATGCAAACGTCTGCCTTGTGGCTGTTCCAGTGACACACCCTGACCCCTCATACAGTTTCTCCCTCACACACACACACACACACACACACAGTCTTCTTCACCCAGCTCCCCCCCATGGTGCATGTGGATGGGAGTCTCTCCAGCTCCTGCTGAGCACGCAGCCGCCTTTGGCGGACTGATCACCGCGCTGTCTCCGGCAATCAGCCCCCCCCCCCCCAGTGGCGCTTACATGTGTCAGTAACCCAGAATAAGTCACCTGCTGCACAAGAAGACGTATCTGTGGTCCCACTGCGAGCTCTCAACAACAGCATCTCTCCTGAGAAGAGGAGGGGTGTGTGTGTGTGTGTGTGTGTGTGTGTGTGTATAAAGGGTGGGGGGGCCACATCTCTTCCCTGCCAGATATCTATTTATTCCCAATAAGACAGCAAGTTTTGACAACAGGCACCCTGGGAACTGCAAAGCTTTGGGAACTAAATATCTGGCTGGTATTTATAGTACTCTCAGAAAAATAATAATGTTAAAAGAGACTAGGAGAGTGACTGTGGGAGCTCCAGGGGAGCCTCTGACAGACACCTGCTCCTGGAGAAGCAGACGCCACTATCACGCGCACATCCAGCGGCTGGAGGATTGGGTGTGTAAGAGGCCGCTGATGTGTCCCAGCTACCCGCATCCTTCATAGTTTAGCCCCTTAATGAGTGACTCAACAGCCGTTCCCATCCCTCCAGCCAACCTGGACAGCGGGGACGTTCTGATCTGGTGACATATTGAAGAGGACACTGCTGTTGAATTAAGAGCCGTACACATAATTTTACACGTAATGAAAGTGATTAAGATGGGCGAATCATTCTTCTGCTGCTCCTGAGAAAATTCCGGATGTCTGTTTCCTTTCTGACTACCTTCTCATTGCCCGAGCAACCAGGCTTCTCTACAGTAGCTTTGGCAAAATTTGGCCACTCAGATCCTTCTGAAGTTCACCGATTTGCTGGCATCAGTCCTTCTTTATCTCCCTTCGCCGGCCACACGCTGCGACTCGTCTGTGGTTTAAGGCCATGTTTTCAGCCATGAAGAAAACAGCCCGAGAGCATCACGCAGGGGAAGGCTTCATCTAACCCTCTGTGGAAAGGTTACCCAAAATGGCTACCTGCTTGGCATAAGTAAACAAACGGGAAACATCAACTGAACTGATACGATAAGGATAGTTGAGCGATATTCCGGTTGCGATCATAGTAGAAACAAAAGAGAGAACATGGCAGCTACAGATCAGAGGGCTACAGCACTGTTACAGTTTAAAATCACTGGTTGGGATTCTTTCCCAAAGTAATACAACCCCCCCCCCCACCAAACCCGGCCAGGTTTGTCAGTCTCTCTTCCACAGCTCTGTGTTTCTTCACCTGGACACGTGCTCCTCAACACACACCCCTGATGAATGGAGCCGCTGCACTATTTTAATTTCTGAGGTCAGTGCTCATTTCCTGGGACAGTTTCAAAGCTGGATCCCAGCAGCAGCAAGACCGGCTGGGCAGACAGGTATGACCGTGGGCTGAACAAGCTGCCCTGCGGCACCCCACACCTCAATAAAGAGCACCCACGGAGCGCCAGGTGCCCCAGGCTAACCTATTAATCCGCTCCTCTACTTCAAATGGCCCTGAATGCTGCACATTAACTGGGCCTCAAACAAGCTCTCGCACGACAGGGCCGGATTCAAGGCAGGCTGGACATACATTAAAACCAGGTTCAGAGCTTAAAAACTTCAAGTCGACTTAATGAGTAGAACCATCTCAAGAATGAATTGCAAATGGTAATTATTTTCACAAGATGAAAGCAAAACAATAAAACAAAAATCAGCAGAGGAAGGAAAGAACGACGGTCCGTTTATTGTATGTTAACTGCCATACGCGGAATTCCTTAAATATTGAACTGCTGAAGCATTAAAGAGAGAATTTGAAAGAATTTAAAGTGGAAATAAGTCCCATCTGCTGCAGTGAGGTACATAAAAGCGGCGTGAAATCAGTCTGCGACCTGCAGGTAGGACACATTTGTCGTGATTTGCAGTGTAAATGCAGAAAACGTGTAGCTGAAAGCACGAGAAGGGAGCAGCGCAGCCCTGCGGGGGGGGGGGGGGGGGGGGGGGNGGGGGGGGGGGGGGGGGGGGGGGGGGGGGGGGGGGGGGGGGGGGGGGAGGACTCGGCGCCAACAAACAGTAACTTGGAGCTGGGTTGGTAGGTTGGTAGGTAGGTAGGTTGGTAGGTAGGTAGGTATCGGTCAGTGATTAGTAAAGAAGTAAAAATGTAGTAATGTGAACCTGGTCCCCTTGTGACAACCGGAGAGCCCGGTGGCCGTGGCGGGGATGAGGTGAGGTTCTGCTCCTGGACCAGCAACCGCCAGCGCTGCTCCAGGGTAACCGTGCTTTAGCCGGGGCAGCTTGCAGTGCCGGACAGAGCGTACTGGATACAGCTAAACTGAGGCAGCACATCTAAAATACTTTTCTGTAACCGGGTCTGGTTTCAGTTAAGAAAAGAAGGGTGAGGTCTATATTAATTAGTATCTAATGAAATAAATAAATGAATGGATAAAAAAGGAAGAGAGGCAACAAAGCATGTTTTTTAATTAGAGTCAATTTCAGCATGCTGGTTCGCCTGCTTGACATCCCAACCTCTGAAGCTGATGAATATTCGGGGAGATGAAATGAACTTTAATGAGTTTTTTCCCCAATTAGCCTTTGAACAGCGATATGTGGAATACTAAGTATGCGCTTTACTAGGTCAAAACTTTCCCACTTAACCTAGTGGAGGCACGGCGCAGAGCCCCAGGTAGCGTCTACGGCGCAGACCCCCTGCTCCGCCCGCTCGGCGCTGGCGTCTGCGCCCCCTGCACACTATTGACTTTACTTACTTTGTTTACTTTGTACATTTTCACCTATTTACACGCCGGGATACTCTGAGGTTGTCCACAGCTTCACTTCAGGGAACAGGAAAAACTCCCGCTAGCATCTGAACGCATCCTTCAGTATACGTAAAACGTAACAGCTTAAGCAACGCTTTACCCTTCATTTGAATGCCTTCACTGTTTTCTACAAGATGCCTCGTGTTTGGTTTTGCATCACCGTAAACCTCACAACAAACCAAGTGCATTCTGAGGCAGTATGCGCCGTAAATTGTTTTCTGTTTGCTGGAGGCGGCATTTCGGCACGCGGGGTAAAACATACGCTCGCCGTTATCCTGCATAACCGCAAACAAAATGAAGGCTGCTGGAAGGGGACACGCGCGCGCGCCGCTGCCAGCGGGTGCAGCTGCCCGGCCCCGTGTGCAGCGAAGCCTAGTTTTTGGCACTGCCCACACGTCAGCATTAATGTCCTCTGCCAGGACACCAAGTCGGGGGGGGGGGGGGCAGAACCCATCTGGGATGAGGTGTCCAACACCATCCACACCTGTCTGTTTGCCACGGCCCTCCTTGCGGGCGAGCGCCAGGCCCGCTTCGTCGCGAGCCGAGACTGACTTTCGTTTGCCGATGACCTTGTCCCGGATTTCCCGCCGAGTCCGGTCCCTTTTCTCTTCCGTCTCCGGCTACGTTCTTCCGCCGAAGCGCTTCCTGACGCGAATGCGGCGACGCCGAGCCGGTTCTCGGAGCGGGAGAAGGTTGCGCGAGACCGGCGCAAGCTGCCAAAACAGCGTGGCTGCCTACGAGGGCCGCTCTAAAGCTGCGGGGCAGAGCTGAGAGCTCCAGTTTAATTAAACCATCACAAAGTCGCTTAGAACAGCAATCAGTTTAATGATCAAAAAGGGCCTTTAAAGCCGTGTGGATTTGTCCTTTTCCGCGCATTCATGGGAGCATTTCTCATAAACAAACAAGCCTCGATTTGCACACGGATGGAGGATGGAGTCCTTTAAAAAAAAACACCAGGCTCACATCATATCTCCTCCTTCCTTTTCTGTGTGTGCTAAGAATAACCGCGGTCCCTCGGCCAAAAAAAAAAAAAAAAGTTAAGAAGCTATCAGTTCTGAAACCTGGCCAAGCACTTGCAGTTAAAGTACAGATTCCTGGCTTGGAACAAGAAGAAAAAAAATGGGAAAGAAAAACAAACCGCTATCTTTCCCTTTTTTCGGAAATGGCTCTTTGCATTTGTTTTGACTGATTTACCAGCTCGCTTATCTCAAAGGCTGAACCAATGCCGCACATTTCTATCAGAAATCATTACAGACCATTTCAAATAATTTCCGCACAGCTAATTTCATAATGGCAGAAGGAAACATTGATTGTAACCAGATGCCTCATATCTGCTTTATGGAAACTGGCCACAGCAATTAGAGTGAGAACCCCGAGTGGCTCGACTTTCCGTATTTCGCTGAGACTCCCATTTTGCACCCGGTACGTCTTCTGCGTACGTGTCCGCTGCGTTCGCCATCTTCCCGCGAAAGGGCTAATATTACGCCACGGGGCCCGGACCAGAGGTCGTCGAGTGCGTTCGCCGAACGTCCCTATTACGACGTGCCGTCGGCCTTGCGGCCTACATAATGTGTGCCGTAAGTTCTGTTAAACAAATACGCATACAAGGTAAATAATTCTTAATGCCTCTGGAACTTGTTTTGGTCAGACGTGTCTTTCACGCCCTTACTGCTTAACAAACTACATGTTACTATCAAAGCATTGTTCCTGGGATAGGCATTAAGGAGCAGGGTGAAGCGTGTCCTGCAGACGGCGGGTCTCAAGCACAGCACTGCCCCGTCGATGCATTATTCAACACGGACAGCTTGTTTCCATAACGCACCTTCTGTAGAAAGAGGAGGTCAGAATGCTGCTGTCTACATTAATGTGTGCACAGCCCGCTCCTTATTTATCCCCCTAACAGCTGCACTGTCACTTCCTGTGTGCCAACAGTGTCACAGCTCTGCTGGGGGGAGGAGTGGTGCCAGTTGCTGCCCACTTCCAGTTTGAGGAAGGGCAAGAAGTTGTGGCTATGGCTGCCACTGCAGTATGAGCCTTAAACTAAACATCATATCTGGACCAACTCAAGTCTGCTTCTTCTTCTTCTTCTTCTTCTTCTTCTTCTTCTTCTTATTCTTCTTCTTCTTCTTCTTATTATTATTATTATTATTATTATTATTATTAATAATAATAATAATAATAATAATAATAATAATGTTCTGTTTCAAAATGACAATCTAGCTGTTTATAGTCATGTGTGTCACTTGAAGCAATTCAGCTAAAACACATTGCTAAATGGTACAACAGGGGTGCCCCTCCTTGGTGTGAGTCACCAGCTGCTTGCTGAACTGTTTGGCTTCGAAAACCACAACTTGAACAGCTCCCCGGCATCATGAAGTCCACCAGTCCTCAGCTGCGGGAACAAGTCCAGCTGTCGCCTTCGGTAGCCGTTACCACGGTCACGGCGTGCACATGCTCAGTAGGCTGCTTTACCTAAGCTTACCGTGCCACCCTGCTCCGCGTCAACGACACACTGCCTACGATTCTGCACCTCACTGGCCTACTGTGTTCACTGTACCTCAGGAAGGTGCCGTTCAAATTCTACTCTACCTCCATACAATACTTAACTTCTACTACATCTCAAAGAGTAACTCCAAACGTATCCTATCCACATCTACACTGGCAACGTGCATCTCGCATCCCACTGTCATACCTGTCAGAGAGAAGTGTTCTCCCTGTGAGGACTGCGGGTGAGAGGGTTAACGCTCACGTGTATTTGTGGGCAGAGGCAGGAGAGGGAGAGTCTCCCTGAGAGTCTCCTGCACAAAGCTGAAGGGATGTGGAAGGAACAAAGTGCGATCCAAGAAGTCAAGGCTTGAAACAGCAAAAAGGACAAATGTGACACAAACACATCGTGTCCTCCAGTTAGCTCACAAGAGGGCATTCTTCACCAGCCAGTCTGAAACCACGAGACAAAGGGAAAGCAGGCAGAGAGAGCAGATCTAGGAGGCACTTTTTAGGTGCCTGTTTGGTAACATGAATATTTCATTACCCCGTAAAACTTTTTTCCAAGCACCCTCTCAAATGACAACCCCTCTCCGGAAATACAGCCCTTCGCTACGCAACTGGCAGAATTAACAGAAGATGTGCAACTCTGCCCTTCAGTGTGAAACTGATAGGAACCTTTGCGCCGACTCCGCTCTGCGAGGAGGTTTTGTTTCCCGCCGCGCCACTTGGCGAGGGAGCTGTCAGCTGGAGAGCCAGAGAGCTGGTTGAACGCTCTCCCAAATGGTTCACATATGAGTGAACCTGAAACCATCCGGAGCGAGGAGATTAAAGGCACGGGACCCCCTCCCTGCTGGCCCCCCATCGTCAGGTTCCTGTGCGCACGGGCCGCGCAGGAAAGGGGGGGACCTTGCCTCCAGCAACGCATCGCACACCACTTACTGACCAGCAGGCTGTGATTTATAGACTGGGAAAGTTGGGTTCATTCAATGGACTCCTGCACAAAAGGTGCTCCTTGCCAGAGGGGGCCCATTCATCACTATGTACCGATGTGTCACATTGTTTATCATACGGACTCAGTCTCCCGTGCACTCCCAGACCTGTCCCAGTAAACAAACCAGCCGCAATCATTATTAAAAGATTGAACCCTTTGTTGCCGCAAAGTCCAGGTAGCTTTTGGCTCTGCTGTGAAGATAGTCAAACTGATTTATTTCATTGCAGATGTATTATTTATTTTTATAAAGAGAGAAATTTCATTAGTGGTAGCTTTAGGTTATAGTGCAAGTCTTAGGGGCTGGAAGGTGAGTGCGGGGGAGGGGGGGGGGCACTGTGGGCCGCATCCATTTCGCTCCGGTTCAGAGGACAGATCTAGTGGGAGGCTGCGCCGGAGTCGGCCGAGTGAAAGTGGACCGCCTGAAAACAGATGTGTGTTACACACCGAGCGCAGAAGATCCGCCCTCCGATGACCACGACGCGTCCGTTCAGGTACGCAGATCTCGCACCCGCAGCTCCCGCAATCTGCTTACCTAATTGTCTTTCCGGGGACGGTGGAAACTGGGTCACCAAATGATCGGTGGCCATCGCCGGGATCATTAGGGAGAGCGTGGCTCGTGTGCTGCTGGGCCGGTGTGTGCGCGCGTTCTCTCTCGCTCCCCCACCCTCCCTCGTCCGGTTTGTCCCGCTAATGCGCGTCCGGAGAGTGCGTATCCCGCGGACGGAAAGGTGCGCGCCTACGTGTGTGGATGCCCATATGAGTCCGTGCTTGTGTGCGCTTACACAAAGAGGGCCAGTGTGCGGACGCCAAGCAGATCGAGAGACAGGGTTTGAATACCAGCCCCCTCCTGCCTGTCCGGCTTTCTTTTCAGAGCCCCGCTGTCAGTGACCTACATCCATAGCTATTTGATGAAGCCAGGCTTTCTTTCTGTCCCCTTTGGAAAAATCAGAGTCCCGCTTTCCCCTAAATAAGAACAACAGAATGCAGTAGGAAGGGGAGGCGTAGGTGGGGGAGTGGGAGCCTTGCAGTGGATTATTTTCCCCACGCATTAATAAAATATGGTAGCAGACCAGGTGCACGTTGAATCTCTTTAAAAGTGCCTAGGGGCATCTTTGCTCTGCCTTGTCCCGGCAGTATGTGCCGTACGTTAACCCGCCAGCCGCCTCCTCCCTGGCCTACAGCGCCGGAGCCAACGTTCATGTGCAGAAGGAGCTCAATAAGCAGCACTTCACATCATTAGGGAAACGCACTGGTGGACTGTGCACTGCACACACAGCGCACGCCGCCCTTGCTCACTCACTGCCCGCTGCCGGAAAAGCCACAGAGAAGCCCAGGGACGGCAGCCGGAGTCGCACCGAGTTGAAGCAGGGAGGCACTGATGCCCAGATTGGGACGTAAGAGGGTAAAAAGAGCACCGGGGCAGGAAGAGAGGAAGCCGAGGACGCGTGGAGGGAGAAACGCCGAGGAGGGGAGGGCGGGACGCGGCGAGGCGAGGAGATCCGCAGGTACAGGGAGGAAGGCACCGAAGAAGAGTGACACAGGGGTGCGGAGGCTGGGAGGCGGCGCCAGTCGGTGGAACCCGGACGCTGTCCTGCAGCTGAGAGTGGTCCCCGCCTCAGTGCAAGCTTCATAAATAAGCACTTCATAGATGTTCAATTAAGTCACTAATTAAGTGATTGATTAAGACGGACCGTCGGCGACGCTGACGGAGAGTCAATGAGGATGCAGTCTAATGAGACGAATTAGGGGTGTAAATTTCCATAATGAGCAGTTTTGGATTTTGTGGGGAAACATCCTATTGATTATTTATTGTGTTTCCTCCAGGATGCAACGCTGCATTAATGGTATTGGTGGTTTAGTTGATATTGGCTGTTCTCAAAACGCATGACTGCAGCTGCACGACTCCACACGCGGAATACGCCGCGCACACGCTCAGGCTGTACCTGAGCACACCTGTCAAAAACTTCATACGAGGACTTTCCGTGTGAGACCCGCGCAGGCACCAGCTGGTCCTTCTCCACGACTTTGACTCTCGCACAGCAGATGTAAGTTTACACCAGAATATTCTTGATCTCACAGGAGGAAGTGTGGAGTCCAGATCACAGCACGCCACCCCGCTCCCCCCTGCCTCCTGCTGCCCACCTGGGCCGCTCTCCAGCCTAATTCTCCCCGACAGTGATGGATGGGCAAGGGTTACTGCGTCGCGCTCCCTAATAATGGGAACTTGTTGCATAAAAAGGAGCGCAGAGTCAAGGGCCGCTGGTAAATACTCTGATTCAGATTAATGGTCTGGCTGGGAAGACACTTCTCTGCATTACAGCGATGACTGTGACCGCGGTCAGTGGTGTGTTGCTAGCGAGGGGGAGGTATTGCAGGCAGGGCACTCCAGACTGCACCTCTGTACGGCAGCCTCAGGGCAGCATTCAAAACGTTTAACCGCCATGTTAACCCTCGGCTCACTTCCTTTTATCTCGCCTCGATTTTGACTCCCATTTTAACCGAAAAATTTGAGTCCTCTCGTTTCGTTCACTGTAACTTATGCAACTTCAAGCCCAAGTTTATAGCATCGTGTTTGACTATGACTGTGTGACTGTGATTTAGTTAGGCTTAATATCCATCTTTCCAGCAAGACGTAGAGATTTTTCGCTTAACTTTCATTCAGCGCATCAAGTCCTGTGTGACAAGCGCTTCCAGCACAACAGACCCACAGGCTTAGTGCAAGTGCCTGGGTGGGCAGAATGTACAGCAGCACTCTGTTTATAATGGTTCGAATGCATTGCATCATTCCCAGACTGTTGTTTATTTAAAGTGAATACCTTCTCGTGATGTCGTCCAGTGGTGGTTTATAAGACCGCAAGCAAACTCTGAAGTCCTGTAATTCGCTTTTGTTCGTCACTTCCTGCAATGCGAGCTTCTCCATCTCTCTCTACCTCTGAGCAATGCTATGCCTATAAACCTTGGTGACAAAGCAGTATCTGTGCATAGTTGCTGGTGCACACAAACACGTAGATACGCGCAGACGCCAAATCATAAAACAAAGTTCAAGCACCCAAACGCAGGAGAGTTGGCAATGTTATATATACCTTTTTCCTTCTGCATTTTCTTCATGTTGAGTCCACCCTCTCGGTCCCCAAGTTCCCCATCTGGAGGGTTCAGCACTACAGAGACATACAGTCCGATCAAGCAAAGGGTCCACGTCACATACAGGCAAACTCGTGCCACTCTGTTTTGCTCCAGTAATTCATGAGTTACAACAAAGTGGAGAAATTACAATAAGAGGAAGGAAGAGGGCAGGAAAATACAGATGAAGTGGAGACAAGGGCACCATCTCACCCAGGCGATCCGGGGTTTGTTGATGTGGAGCTGGTGAGCTAGAGGCGCTACTGCTGGGGTGCGAGGAAGGCTGGGACCCCGGGCGTGGTGGCTCCTCCAAGGATGGGGCAGGGGAGGGGCTGTCCTGGACACACTCCTGAGACGGTGGGGAGACATAGTCAATTATCAGCCATCAAATCTGTATATATGTTGTTTAGAAGCCAAAAAAGGCAAATCCAGACTGGATGCACAAAATAAATACAGAATAAATGTACCAAAATGATTTCTTTCAGCTACAAAGGTGAAAACTTTGATTTCTAAAGAGTTCCATAAATACCTATGACAACTCAAGGGACACCAGGTGTACACAGTCCTGTGGGCCGGAGTGAGGCAAACCAAGGTGGCACTAGCCACACTGATATGCCCCCCACTCCCACCCTGCTCCTGCTTTCTGCCTGGATGTCTTTGTAGGGTAAAGCAAACAGGACAGGGCGGGAGGAAGAGGAGCAGGGGATGCTGGGAGTGTACACAGTACCAGACGCTGCACCCCCTCTGCCATCTGCGGACCGGGTGTCACTGTTTAAATAGAGCAGATCTGTGCCATGCAGCCCAGTGCGCTCACTAAAAATACCCCCCCCCCAACCTCCAGTGACCGTGCACGATCTCTAAAAATACCCTGGCATTTTTCAAAGAGGTGCAGGGGTTGTGCAGATAATCAGGTGCTGGACTTGAACGCACTCCGTTTCAAGGCAAACGCATTTGTTGGGGTTGGGCACTGGAGCGGCATCGCCGGGAAAGCCAAAGCAGTGAGAGAAGTGGCGGGCGAAGCAGCGTATTTGTTACGCTGTATTGAGCGGAATCCTGCTCCACTTCCCTGAGATAGCTCGCCGCGAGCCCCGCAGTCAATCATCACCACCCCTCCCCCAAGACCCCCCCCCATGAATGTGAATGGGATGTGAGAGTGAGCACACTGCTTGTGGATTCTGCCCCAGGCGCACACTCATGTGCATCATGCACTAAGCTGCTCCCTGTAATGTACACCTCCCATCTCAATCTGCCTGTATTCCCTTACTGAAGTGAAGTTTACCCAGAATTCTCTTCATAAGAACCACAGGGGAAGAATTAAGGAACATCAGTGAAAAAGTATTTGGTGCAAGAGATGTGGCTCTTCATGTCATCACAGTTGCACATCCCCACATAAATTCCATGCGGATTGTGTACTAACACCACGTCAGCCTATATGGAAATAAGCCGTCCACCTTAATAACCTCGTATAGATTCAAACAATCACTCAGCACTTCACCCTCAACAAACAAGTCAGCAATCAAACATGATATCTAGTAATAACAAAGCTCTCCGCTAACTGGGTGCTCAACAGCGACACGTTCTTAGTGGTGGGATCACACTGTGTAGGCATTGGCTTGAACCACTGTGAAAAGGAATAAGGCCTTTTGTATATAGTCGTGTGCTTTGGTTGTCTCAGCAAACCAGAAAGAAGGTAGCAGACAGTCGCTGGTCAGTATGCAGCAGGTGGTGGCGACAGTGTGTGGTGTGGTGCTGTGTGGAGGCGAGCCCGCTGTCTTACCTTGATGACGGAGGCTCCAGCTCGGGACAGGGGGCTGTGCATCTGAGCAGCAGCGGCCATGTTTGCAATCGTGTTCAGGTGGTTCATCTGGTTCATTGCCATGGCAACCGATGCAGGCGGGAGACTAACAGGAAGGAGGGGGTGGGGCATCATCATAAATGGGAGGTCCAGCCCTGCAGAGAGATTCCAGCTGGCTTTTAGCATTCATTGTCATTGCCGCTAATACATATGAACATCACACATCGATACAGATATTGTTAGACTGTACACACTGTTGCCTATTTATGGTCTTTTATAGAGGAAGGGATATGTAGAAACAGGTGGATTATATCTGAAATGAAACTGATGGTGCTGAAACACTCAGTGCTCTGACCCTCAAACACCGGCTGTTCCTTTCTGGTAGATGCAGGTACTGACTCTACTAGGCTTCTTGTCCTAGCCCTGAACTCCTAGGCCTTGCTTACCTAGAAGCTACTACAGATGGGGGCAATGTCATAGTAAGATGACTGCGGAATGGTGATGGGCAGTGGAGAGCAGATGATGACTGGGAAAAGATGGGAGTTGGACAGATGCAATGGGCTGGTGTTGGAGGAGGAGAAGCTCACTGGACTCACGGCTGGCCAGCAGGTGGTTCTGCTGCAGCGAGCTCAGGTGGGAACCAGACAGGCCGTGCTGGCCAGACAGGCCACTGTGGCTCAAGCCATGCTGGCCGGTGCTGGAGGGGGGGGACTGCAACTTCTCCTTATCCCAGGAGGACTCGCTGCCACCTGGGGACACAAGGAGACACAGAGGGCGGTGTCGGCTGAGAGAGAAACAGAGAGCAAAGGGCAGGAGCCATTGCCTGTTGGAAATGCCACTATGCCAGACGAGGGCAGCACAGGGCAGTGTGGGAAGACGACTCCACCCCAAAGCCCATCACGATGCTACAGGGCTAGGTGACCACAACACCAAGCAGTTCTATAGGGCTCAGCATCCGCCAGCTTTAGCACAGTGTGGCACAGGGAGTTACGGGCAGCCGACCTGCATCGGCAGCACAGTGCCACCCCAAGGCCACAGAGCACAGCAGGCGCGGTATCTGCCAGCCAGGCAGCCAGGCTGGGAGCGGAAGGGTTAATCCCTAAACCCATTTCAGTCAATAAGGCTCAGGGTTGAGTGTCTCATACATAAATAAATCAATAAAATGAAATGCAATGAAAGCCCTGTTGTGAGGGGCCATAAAAAGAGTTAAGTAGAATCGCAAGGAAAAAACAGTGGAATCAAAATCATTGTATAATTCTGCTTAATAAGCAACTGAAGTCCTTTGAGTGAAATAACAGATGGTGTTTTTGCAACAGATTGCTGTGAGTGATTCTTTTAATAATAATGTGAATTAAATTCTTCCTCTGTAGGATCCCCACCATTACATCGGGGAGCAATTTCAATGAGACAAAAAAACAGAGCTAAACTAATGGCTGAATGGAACACCTGAGGCCTGCGCTACTGGGTGCACGGTGCGACGGAGCAGGGTCCGGGTGCGAGGCTGCTGAGAGCCAGGTCTGGGCCTGAGGTCTTGAGGGAGGAGAGGGGAAGTGTTGCAGGGAAGGGGGTTGGGGGGGGGGGGGGGTCACAGGGTCCTGAGATGCATCTCAGTTTAAATCATGGAAAGTAAAGATGGGAGAGTATGAGGGGAAAATGTAACAGCACTGCAGGAAGGACTTTTATGCACACAAGCGCCGAGGTGATATGAGAAAATGAGACTGATGCCTCAAAAGAAGTCAAAAAAAAAAGGAGTGAAGCTCTGGCACTGTCTCTCAGTGCTGCGACACCCCTGTGTCATTTTTCACAGTTTTATTGTCTCTTGGTTTTACGCTACTTAGACAGATAGAGGGCTGGGGAGTTTTCTTCACTGATGTCATTGTGCTAAAGCTCCTGACTCCACAGTCGACTGTCAATGTTTGAAAGGGGAAGTTGGGCTGCACGGGAGCCTTGAGCAAACAGTACAGCTAAACCTGTAAAATACTATGATCCATGTGTGCTCTCCGACTAAAATGCAGTTCGTGGCTACAGTTTTTTTTTTTGCGAAAACACGAAGCTCAAACCAGCAAACTTACTTGAGGGTTTTCGTTGGCTAAACATTAACTTTTAACATTTGCTTTTCTTACAGTGTACATTTATGACAAAAAAAGAACGTATTATGTGCAGTCCACTTTCATCTGAGAAGTTAATTTGTGATTTCCATGGTTATAATAGAAATTCTTTGGGCACGCGCTCCCAGGACCTAAAATAACACCTCATTCTTTATCCATAAGTAAAAGCCATGCAAAACCGTGGCAAGAGAAGTGACCCAGAAGGCTCGGCCAGGCCAAGTCAGACAGCGGACGTCCCGGTTCAGTTCTTTACTGTCAGCAGATTCAGGTCGTTTCAGTTCAGTTTTATACAGCAGACTTCCCAACATGATTGTACCAAAGCACTTAGCATAAGCAGCATTAAACTGATATGAACCAAAAAAGCAGCCAAGTGACTTGGGAACGCAGCAAAGCCGTGAGATGCGGTCCAAACTGTGCTCTGAAATCCCCTTGTTTCAGGCTGGGAAACCAGGTAATGAGGTACAAAAACAGAAGCCATAACCAAAAGTCACAGCAGTCAGTACAAAGGCATGTGGTTTATGATAAAGGTGTCGCCCTGCTGCAGCATTAAACACCGGGCAAAAAGCTGGCCTCTGAAAAGGCAGTCCTGCTAATAGTGCTGTAGTGTTTCTTGCCCAGCTGGCGCTGAGCTCCTCCTACAGTAGCATTTAAGAGTGTGCAAAGTGGCCTGCAAAAATGAAGAAAAGCATCTTTTCGGGGTTTTAATACACTGACGGTCCAATAACTCAGCTGTTTGACCTCCGTCGCCGGATCTCGCGCGTGCGGCAGCAGTAAATCAGGGGGAGTGGAGTGTTAAAAACTCCAGCTCTGGTGCTGATGGCCCATTTGGGTCTTTTCCAGGAGCTCCACCAGCACCCGCTGCCAACGTAATTAGCCCGCGACTCTGCCAGTGCGGGGAGAGTGAGCTGCCATTAATACAGCGATTCCCCGACCTGTCCATCCGTCAGTCATGCTTTCAAAATGTGTCCATCACTGCTCCCCCCTTAACCACACACTGACAGAGCTGGTTAACAAGCTTCTTTAAAAGCCCACACGTAATTACAGCACAGACTCGGGTCCGTCTCAGAAGCCCCGCCCCCCGCCCCCCGCCCCGTTGCCCCGTGCACCCAACACCTCGCTTACTCCTTAGCCTACCACGTTACAATGGAGAGGGCAGCTGAGCACCAACAATCTGTGGGAATTAATCCAAATGTAGTTGCAAAAGATAAGCTTGAGCAGCAAACGCTTTATGCCAGGAGTCTATAATTGTGCCCCAAAGATATGTTTTCATGTTTTTATTATTGGTGCATTAAATGTAACAGCATCTGCTAAAGCTCCCTGCGATCGCAATAGTAACAGTAATGATAGAAACACTGCTAATGCTTGCACCTGTAAAAAGAATAATGTGATAAAGATGTTATAAGAAGTGGAAGATGAAGACGAAGAAACTGTAACCGTATCTCCAGAACAACCTCAGGCCATTATCTTGCTTGCCCCCTTCTGAGGGTACCTTCCACTGCATACTTGCAGGCTGTGTTACAGGGAGGGGTCCCACGTCCCTTTAAAAATACTCGTCACATTTTGAGTCGCGCACGTCCGTGGAAGCGGACTGTCGCTCCTGATGCAATCCTCAAGCTGCTACTCTAAATGAATTACCGAGGCAGGTGCACCTACAGAGACACACACACACACACACACACACACACACACCTCTGGACTGACAGGAGGTTATTGATAAGGGTCGTTTAAACGAACTAATGCCGTCCATGCTGATGATCGGTGCGGCTCCGTTCAGTCCACAGCATATTTCATTGTGATCGATAGGCCGTCTCCCATCTACAGCACCCTCAGCAGCTCTGCCGCACGCCCAAGCTCACCCCTCGATGGCCCAGGCCTTGTACGCTATTGATTTGTATCTACAGAGACATCAGAGGTAGAAGGTCAACATTTAACTGTCAATACTGCAAAACCAGCAAATAAGTATAGATGATGCCAGTAAGCCAAAAGCAACAAGTGGGGTGGAAAATTTTAGCACTTGCAATTATTATTATTATTATTATTATTATTCTGTGGCAGTACAGTGATGCAGTAGGAGGTGCTGCCACCTCACAGCACCTGGGCTGTTCAGGTGTGGGTCTGAATCCTGCTCAGTCTATGTGGAGTTTCTTCCAGATGCTCTGGTTTCCTCCCACAGTCTGAAGACATTTGTTTCAGGTTAATACGATTAGGTTTCCATCCAGGGTGTACTTTCAAAATGTGGCATCCAGTAATTCCAGGATAGGAACCCTGACCAGGACAGATGCAATTAATGGATGATGATGATGATGATTATTATTATTATTATTATTATTATTATTAGTAGTAGTAGTAGTAGTAGTAGTAGTAGCAGTAGTAGTAGCAGTAGTAGTATTGGTTCTACTGCTCTTGCTTAACCCAAGTTGCCTGTGCTGTTACCTACAGCAACTAAAATCACATGAAATATAAGTATAAACCACTTAGAAAGGCTCATATTTTAAATAAGTAACTTGGCATAATTATTATTAGCCTTTACACTTAACAATGATTTACCCATTTATACAGCAGGGTATTTTTATCTTGAAGAAAAGGTTCTACAGAAGGAGGGTGGATTCAAACTGGGGATCTTCACATAAGGAAACAGCTCTAACCACTACATCACCCGCTGACCCTGTAGGATAAGTGACATGCACAAGAGTAAAGTAGGTAGGAGTTTCTTGGAGCTTGAACCAGCAACCTTCTGGTTATGAGTTCCGGTCTGTAGTACTAGCACCTAACTGGAGAGAAACAGTAACAACAAGGATGGTGAGCAGTGCTGAGGTTAAGGCTCATGCCTGGATAGCTACAGGTCCAGGTTTGAACCCTACGCAGTAAGTATAACCTCCTGTATAAAAGAGCACGTCATTTTAAGTAGTGTGTTGTTGCATATTTCTAACACTCCTTAAAATAAAAGATTTAGTCTAAAAAAAGAAAAGTCAAAGTACTGAATGTGTGATAGTAACCTGCCAAAGCCATCTTGATCAAACCTGAAATGGATTCAGGCATGTTTATGTCCAAGCATGCTTTTTCTATTTTCTTCCTCAGCTGGACAGAGTTTGGAGGATCCTGCTGAACATGCTGCTTGGGATCACGGCAGTATGCTGTTGTGAGGCTCCCCCTCACACAAACACAACGTCTGTATGCCGATGTGATCATGTCCTCCTGAGTTATAAGCACATGTGATCATGGCTGACCTCACATTAGTGTGAGGGAAATGGTAGTAAACAATTTTGTGGGATCTGTTTATGGGAAGGGGCCCATCCGGCCCAGAGAGAGTGAACACTATACATACGTGTTTACTTTCAGACAAACAAGGCCCATGTTAATATTTCTCTTTGAAGACTTTGGTATTCATTTTTTTCAGAACTCTCGCATCCGACCTTTCCAACTGTATTTACTGTCTGCACTCGAGGTGAAAGCAGTTGATGAGCGCTGTCACGAAACGGAGATAAAGAAAAGGGATAATAATCCTCACTGAAAAGCACATTTTTATCGGGCAGATGAACGCTTTCTCATGGAAACATTGTCCTCCTCATTATTTAAAGTGCTGTGGTCCAGAAAATACTAGTCACTGTAGTACTGATACAGCAACTATTGGCAGCAGTACAGCACACAAGCCAGGTGTTGAACTGTGGTTCTTCTAATGAACATCGCAACCATTCCTCAAAGTACTGAATGATGTTTTGGTGTAGGCTTTCTTGTACTTGGAGCCATTACCGTAAAGCAGGCTTTGCGAACAGCAAACCGTGCCCCCTGTTTTATCACGACGTGTACCCGCTGCAAACATTTGAAAGAAAGCCCACACTCACACACCCTCACACAGAAATACAGTACAAATGGACACACACACATACACACACACACACACACACACACACACACAAACACACACACACACCAAGGTATCGGGGAGCATGCTGACAGCTTGTGGCGGGCGGCGGGCGGCACACTGGCGCTGTGTTTGTCATATTTCTTGTGGGCCTCGCCATCTGCCAGGGTGGCATTTTCATGGCTGTTTACCCTGACTCCCGCCAAGGAATCATCTGCCACCGCATAATGCCGCCCGCAAAAAAACGGGGATTAAGTTGGTAATGCAACTGAGACTATTGCTAATTTGGTGTAATTGGGAAGAAATGAAGATAAATGAGGGCGAGGAAGGCGAGGCAATCAGTGCAGCAGGCAGTACAGCTGTGCTTTTGGCCAAACTCCCCGCGGCCCCCGCGCTCAACAAGGTACATGCAAATTCACACTAATGACAAATATGCTAGCCGCAGTTTCCCGTGTCAGCCTCTTACACTCTTACCTTTTCGATGTTTATTTAACCTCCATCACCCTGCTTTCCTCCACCCCCCCCCACCCCCCCAGACAATAAATAAATAAATAAAATCTGATAAAAATGAAAGAGAAGATGCTTTCATATTTGTCTCAGAAAAGTGTGTGTCACGGACCACAGTGTGTCATTTATCATAAGCAGGTATAAATGAGTTTGTATGATTGACGTTATAGACCTTCCTAGTGGGGCTCGCAAACTGTCAGCGACGCTGTGCCGGTTGGCCGAGCCGTGCTGCGACAAGGATCTGCGCGGACGAGACGCGGTGCTGCTCTCTCAGACGCCACCGCAAGACGCCTGTTTAGACTGACATCTGTTCCTGGGCTCCCTTCTCCTCGCTGAAGGTTAGGGGATGATGGAGGGTGACTGTGAATGGCAGTGTCTTTTTAGGCTTCTGCGGGGCGTCTCCTGTGCCCCCACGTCCTCCCGAGCTGTGCCAGACGCCCCTCCGGCCCTTGGTTCCCTGTCTGCCAACTCTGCGCAGATGTCCCCCCACCCCCAGCCACCACCCCCCACCCCAAGGAGGCTGGTCTCTGGAGCTTCTGCACAACTGCTATTTATCAGCCTGAGTCTCCTTGGCGACAAGACATCTGGATGTGTCTTCATTTGCTGGGGCAGCGCTGCTTCAGTATACATACATTGTATGTCAAACAAATCGATTGGTCTTAACAGAAAATTAGGAAACATGACTAAATAAAGAAATTGAACGTTCACATTTTTTCTGGCTCCTTCTTCCCCTTTGTGTGAGTAGCGGCGGCAGAACCGCAGTTATCCATAATTAACACAGCCTCTGTGAGCTCAGCTGGCAAAGGGAACGGCAGCGGCGGTGGGGGGGCAGTCGAAAACACACTTCTTCGGCCCTCAAACCAGTATTTACCTACAGAATGCATCGTAATCCTTAACAAGCATTCGTGTCCAGCTGAAGAGGTTTATTCTCCAGCAGCGCTAAAATCGTATTAGGTTCGGTGTGCGAGGTAGGACTATCTCTCTGGGAGGAGAAGCAACCGTGAGCACAGAGAAAACATGGAGACATATGTCTTTACATATTTATGAAACGACCTCGGATTAAAAAGAAGGAGGGTGCGAGGGCGGGGGGGAGAGGGGGGATCATGGAAAACTCCATTTACATGCAATAATAAAAAGTAATGAAAAATATAAATGGTCAGTCATTAATTCCCTCCCAGAACAATGCGAATACAATCCACGAGAGGCACTCACAAAGGTGTTTGAATTGAAACAGAAAATGATTAAAGAGATCTCTTAATGAAGTGTTAATTGCTGTGAGTAAATAGATGAAAGTTGGAGGTAGGAAAGCCCCTGACAGAGCGAGAATTAATCTCTCTGAGAAGACACTGGCGCCGCTCTCCTGCGCTCAGAGAACACGCAAAGATTAGAATAAATCTGTAGCAACGAGGGGAAGTGCAGCTGTAAACAGCCGAGTTAGAACTCCGAAAAGCAGAGTTCGAGCCGGAGGCCTAGTAGAGCGCGCGACCCGGGCGACATCTCAGACAAGGGGCCTGGCTGTTGTGTGCAGACTAGAGGATTGTGGGATTGCTGAACCTCAGCCCAGGTCTGATGATCAGCCTGGGGCCATCTCCTCTGCTACAGGTCTACCAGCCCCGACACTTATTTAGCATCTAATACAAAAATGTGAATGAAGAAATATAAAGTGTGTCTCAAAATACTTTTACCCCATTTGTCAAAATGAAAGCTCATTAACAACTGTCTCAGAGTTGAGTGCAAAAACTGCAGTTTAATTCTGGAACAATTTCATTTTTAAACGTTTAGAGCACTAGAGGGAAATGTGAATTCGTTTTTCTATGAAGCGTGTTTCTCCCTAGTTGAGGGAAGAAACTTTGTTTGCTCTTCTCCCAGTTGTCTCTTCGCCACCATGGTGTCTTTTAGAGTTAAATGTTTACTTTTATATTTACATATCATTATCTTTTTGCTTTTCTTTAGGCACAAGTGTCAGTTATATTGATGAGCAATTTATAGAATACAAACAGCTAAGTGTCAAAATCAAAGACACTTCAAACACTAACGCTAATACATCATACAAACTGTATGAAACATACTTGCGTAACATGAAGCTAACAATGGAATACACAGAATAATCTTTATAATAATAATCTTTATTCTGTAAGGACTTATCTTGTGTATTCTAGAACTTTCAGGCAAAAAGGACATATCCGGTGAATGGAATGGGAGAAAACCAGGCTGCAGGACTCAAGGAAAGGAGATAAAATGGGATCTAACACTCAGCTGGGTGAAGGATCCATGCAGGAATGGGGAAAACAGCTCAAATGCTGAACTGAATGCAAAGAACTTCAGGCTCAGTGATGTATACATTCATATATAAGCAGGAATGAATTGGTTTTACTCCTGAGTAACCTTCAGTCGGCTGTTTGGTCATCCTACTGCTCCTGCGAAACCGTGGAATGAAGAGAACGTCTACTGGGTAGTGTAATGGATGAGGAAACAGATATTACCTAAAATTTGCTGGCTCAAGGCCTGGAATAAGCTATAGCACCTTTGCACAGGGCATTTAACTAAGAGCAAGCTGGATGAACAGGTAAAAGGGCATGTTGTTTTTATATAAGTAAATAACTGACCTCAGCCCAAACAAAATGCAACCGTAGAAACATGTAAGTTCTGAGAAGAACATTTGCTTTTGACTTGAACTGTATTTTTCATCTAGCGTAAGAGTGAGGGGAACGAAATGTCTGTTGCTCTTTCTGTCGTATCGGAGGAGCTCTAGAGCCAAGGTGCCTCTGCAACGGGAAATGGGGGAACAGAGGCCCTGGGCTCTGAAAGCCCACCCTCTCGACATGAACGCACTCACGCCAGGCTGAGTCCGACACGCGCCGACCTCCCCAGGGCTCGTGACACATATCGGAAGGGCCCGAGGGGCAGAGGCCTCCTGCTAGCTGGGGGGCAAATAAAAGCGCATGTTGACCCGCACAGATCTGTGGGACCCAGGGAAGGCGGCGGGGTTAAATGCTAAATGCTGCATTCAGCAAGCCCGGTTTCACCCTCAACCACTGTGTGTAAACAAAGAGCTGTACAAGGCAGGGCAGAGGGCAGGCCGTGCCACCAAGTCACTGGAAGGGAAGAAACTAACACTTGCACATGCAGATCACATGGCATCCAGCTCCCATAGTACATGTAGGCTCTTCCAATAATTCACTTGTTTGGGGGGGGGGGGGTTAAATAATATGTACTGTATAAAACATACATATAGTGTAAATTAGAAATGAGCGTATTTTTTCCCGCAACGACTGCCACCTCTTTGCGAGGCGACTTGGTGATGCTTTGACAATTGGAAATGTACATTCTTTCTATTTTATTTCCAAATATAATATAAAGCAATCTGATCTTAGCAGACTGTACTAGGTACCTCACATGCTTATATAAGCGACCTAACTTTAGATATAAATACAAATTTAAATACCAGATGAGCTGGTTATTAGCACAAAGACTTGTTCGTTTATGAGCACTATGTTCGTGAAATAGCACAGACGTATTACATTAACATGATAATTAAGTGCCTGAATACATTAACAACAATAACAACAACAATGGTAATAATGCCCAAAAGGGTATTCTGCTAATCATTTCCAATGGGAATTTTATTTAATGTACATTTACATAACATCATCTCTCATTGTTAACTACAGTATGAAAGATGTAGAAAACGGTTAAACGACTCTGTGGAAGAAATGGAAATTAAAATATGGTATATTAGAAAACAAAATCAAACAAACGACAGGACCTGACTTGGTATTACTGCATTTTATACTGCTTTTTGAGTGAAAATATTTTGTCCTCTTTCCAGAAAGTATACCCGGTATAATACCCCCACATACAATATATTTTGTGGCCAATTCGGCTTAAATAGCAATGTATGTACACACATACAAAAAGGTAACTCATATTAACCGGCAACACAAACCGCTAGTTGCTATTTGGCCTCAATCTCCCAGTGACACCATGGTAACACATATTTGTTGAGCTTCAGGGCACAGAACCCTGGAAGATGCAATTACGAATAATAAAAAATTCAAACATCCCTATTCAGTCAAAGTTGAGGTACTGAGAGCCTGGGCACCCGATATGTTAACTTGGCATTTATTTGGCTGTTCAAGCCACACAGCAGAGTACAGCAGAGGTCAGACTTTTCAAAGGTAGAAACATATAAGGCTTCATGTTGCTGTCCTACGTGGCCTTATCAGAAGAAATCCTCACAAGGAACAACGTATTCTGAGCAACAGGAAGAAGCCGAATTTGTATGACACGTGTTTTACTAGGAATCTCCGCCGAGAGACGTGATGTCAGACAGCGGGAGCGGAGCGATGGGGGGAGATGAGACGCCGTGAACGTGCATATTTACACACTTCAGACAAAACGCTCCTGAAAGGTTTGCTTCAAAGGAGCGTGTGAAAGCTGATCCTCTTGCTCAGCCTCCCTTGGCTCCTCCTGACGGCGGCCAGTGCGTTTCTCCTGCATTTTCACGGCAAGGAGACCGTCCTTGCGCCCCTCGTCCTGTTGAGCGTCTGGGCGGCTGTACGGCACCGCAACTGCGCCCACGACCTCTCGCCTTCTTTCGCTTAACCTGCGCACAGACACGCGCACACATCAGAGCGCGCGCCTCCTTTTGAACAGCTCACGATGGGCGCTCCTTTGATCACCACTAGTATTAACTGTGAAGAATGGGGGGGGGGATAAGCCTCTTTGATACCCCCCCTCCTCAGTGTTTACATATCAATGAAGGTGACCAAAGACAGGAGGCAAACAATTCTTGTTTATACTGTTCTCAGAGAACAGAAGTGAATAAAGCTCCGTTTGAGTTCTCCGTCTGTAAACAGATGCAGAGACCGGCAAAGAAACACACACAGACACACACCTGCAAACTAGCTCTTGCACACACACACACACACACACACACACACACACACACACACACACACACACACGCACACACGCCTGTTCATTGATCATTACACAGATGCACCCGGGACACACGCTTACATTAACACTCTCGATGGCGCCCATAATCCCCACTAAGCACGCGCGACCTCGGGCGCGCGGTTGAGGCCGCTGCCGTCGGGGTTCTCTATGCGTCGAGTGTTTATCCTCCGCTGGCTGGCTAATTTGGTATTTAGAAATGAAAGTGTCTTTACAGGTTTTCATTAGACATCATTTTGAGGCTCATTTAAAATCAATCCCCCCTCTGCCGCTCTCGCGCACCCGCTTGTCAGACGGATGAAAAATGACGGGGAGCGCAGGGCCTCCGACGGCCCTCGTCCGTTGCACTAGCCTGATCTGTTCATACAGTATCATCTGGTACAAAGTGCGGGCAATTCCCACATCTAATTACAAACAGGAATTCGGGGTCATTAAACAAAATACATTTCCATTAGCTGGACTGGAGGCTCAGACTAAATACAAAGGCCTCACACTGGTTATGCTCCCTGTGTCCCCACTGCTGTGCCTCTCCCACTCGCAGGCAGGATCTCGTTCTGTCACTCGCTCTCTCTCACACACACACACACACACACACACACACACACACCATATACACACACAGAAGAAGAACATCATTAGATTAATTACCCCCCTCCTCCTGCTCTGTTTGAAGACGCGTGATAAGGTATTCAAGGAGGCGGTTTCCACATTGACCCAGCAACACTGCGAGGACCTGGCACTTGGATGCTGACATGCTCTGCTCAAGGTCGGCACAAAGCACTCGGCAAGGGGAGCGTGCCATCGAGGGGCACGGTGTTCTGAACCCCCCAAGTGCTGTCAAGGTGTACTGCTGAGAAAGAGACACAAGATCCAACGACCCACACCCTCTCACTCCCAGGCTCCCTTCGCCTTATTGCCGTGCGACCACATGCAACGTGAAATAATGAGTTAAAGAGAGCAGCATGCAAATGTAAATGTCAGAGAAAGGCTAAGTTCACTGTCCTCCCTCTTACTCATATTCAATCACTGACTTCGAGTTCCACAAGCGATAGGAGCCTCTAATGATCATTTCCTGTGTGAACAGCCCCCCGGGGCTGTATATTCTCCAAAGAAAGTGACCTGGCCTTCTCTGTTTACTTCCTTGAATGATTAATGCACTAACTGCCACATATTTTGCTGATATCTTCCTTTTCTCTTTTCCCCTCAAACAGTCTGGTGGCAAGTGAAGCTTTTGACCCTTGCTGCAGAAAAATCACCAGCTACGGGAAAGGGGTCGCGGGCAGCCAGCTCGTGTCGAGACTCGGAAAAGACTGGAAAACAAGCTGAGGAAGGAAAGGAAACCCACCTTCTGACATGGTGGTCATGTGATAAAGCCCAGCACAGGTCCTAATCCTTCAGGATTTGGAGCTGCTCCTTCTGACAAGGGGCCTTCCTCCTACTGCAGTGTGCAAAGCAGAGTTTCACCCACGGAGCCCCCAGGATCTCAGTGTCCAGCCTGCACTTGGGATACCGGCCTCTTGATAATGTTCGTCTCTACGTTCAACTTTGCGTTTGGGTCTTAACATGTTCGCATGTCTAATTCTGTGCCTGCGGGCATGTGCCTGTGAGAGCTTTTGTATTAATGCGCATTTGTGCGTCTGCAGCTGTGTATCTGCCAGGCTGCTTTTCTATCAGTGGTCACCATGCAGCTCTCGTCCCCTGGAGATCAATGATTTATGGTTCATTAATTCCTGATGGCCGAAAGTCAGGGAATGCTTCGACTGGAGGACGAGGCAATGGAAAAGTTTTTGATACATCAGCAAGAAACATCGGAGACGTGAGGATGCGGAGGCCACTGTTGACTACAGAGCCAGCGTTGCGGGGATTCACTGTTCCACAAACGCCCACACGGGGAGCTGTTGAGTCTCACAGGCAGCGAGCCGGGCTTCAGTCCTGGGGCACAGACCAGATACACTGAGGGGGTGCAATGGAGCCTGCGACCTATTAGGACAAACCCACGACGTGTATGGTGCATAAAGGCACACACACCCACGAAAGGGGACCGGGATTTGCTCAGTGACCAAAAAATATTTTCCCTTCATGTTAAACCACGTGTTTAACCCAACACAAAAATATTGTACTTGCACCCAACTTTTTCCTGGACCTTTGGGACGTTCTATAATTCAGCACACTCAGCCTTCATAGAGGGTCCCATTCCAACAAAAATGACTACAGAGCTTTATACAGCAGCAATTTTCACATTATCTGTTCCGAATAAATGCCATAAAGTTACTACAGCGATCAAAAATTTGTTAGTAATGCCACGCAGCATTTCTACTGGTATAGTTTACAATATAAAGAAATCAAGGTAACAGCACTAACATTCATGAGCCAAATTATCACGTCCATGTCTTCATGCATGCAGTTGTTTTGTTGTTATTTTAACTAATTTTTGGTGATATGCTTTTCAAACAGGAACTGATCGCTTTTTTCCATCGGAAATAACGCTAGTTTGACCTCACAAGTGACACTTCGGCAAACAAATTAAAGTCATCAAGTAAAGATTTTGTGTAGAATAACCTTTTCATAACAGAATGCTCACACAGACTTCTTTCATTCTATGCTTTGGGCCGTGGGTCCAGATAGTGGGGTTTGTGTGTTCTCCACATGATCTTGGGAGTTTCTTCCCAGTCAAGACTCTTGAGGTGACTCCAGTTAAGAGGTGACTCTTAAGTGGCATGTGTTCGGTACATTTTGCCAGTAAGACATAACATCCAGTAGCCAGCCCATATGTGTTCTATTCATCACACAACTGGAACAGGGCAACACAAATGGCGTACTCCTCACCAGGCCAGTACCGATCCTCACCTGACAGCCGGGACAGGTGCAGAGCAGCGACAGTGAAAGCCAACACCGCTGCCAGCCCACAGACCGCTACAGGGGTCCGCCTCACAAGCAACAGTGTCAATATTTTGCAAAAACAAACCACTTCTTGGTATCGGGTAGCTGGCACCTATTGGTCGGGTGCAGGGGTTGCTGTGGAGATGACTGGAGTCTCCTGTTTCGGGGGAGACGCAGGGAGGAAGAGGGAGCTGCACGAGCAGGACGGGACGAGCGTGGATCTGTTTCTCATTGTTTCCAAGAGGGCGGCAGGTGGGACGCAGGCTCTCGCTGACACAGCCACTGAGGCAGAAAGCTGTAGAGCCCCAAAGGCATTGTGGGTAAACCTGCTCGCCCGCAAACTAACGCCAGCCCCGCCTGTCCCGTCCACCACAGCATTAAATACAATTTCAGGGTTCTGTGTGAACACACTGTCGTGGCACACGTATTGTCTTACAACATTGCTTTTGAAATAAAAGCAGTAGATTTTTTTTTCCTGTAATCTAATTACAACTAAAGGCAATGTAAACAAGAAAAAAATGTACTGGTTGCTAGAGATGTGTTTTGTAATTTCGTGGTTCAGCACACAAGCACTTACCCCAACAAGTTCATCGTCTATACTTATCAGTGTCAAACAATGACAGAAGGTGCTTGTAAAACAAGACTCCTGTTACCACCACACTGGACTTTCGCTCAATTTGGCTTTAACTCCTTTAACAGGCTACTGTTACGTTGCACTGCACAGTAAATGATCAGTGCAGAGCCCTGAAGGAGAAGAAAGTCGTGCACGTGTGTTTTCGGGACAAGGGGGGGACAACTGAGCTCAGTGTTGCTAACTTTGGAGCTTGTGGTCCATTGCGAGAAATCATAAAACATATAAAACTACTCTCCTACACACACTTATACATTCTGGAGCACATGTCTAGATGAGAGCCCGGCTGAATGCTGTGTCTGTTGGGGAGGGTTAGTTAGTTGGTCTTCTAACAACTGAGCGCCAGGAGACAGCACTGCAACAGACATTCAGTGTGGAACCTGGTAATTCCCATCATTCCCTTCTCCCCCGAACCAGGGCTCTTCGTGTGGCGGCCTATTAGTGAGCCATTAAGGTCTGCTACCCCCAGTGTCAGGGAGGATTTGTCTTCCGCTAAAGATGCGGCTTAGCGAGCAGTGCGCGAGAAGCACGATGCCTCAGCAGGCAGGAGAAAGGCCAGTGTGTGGAGGGCCTAAATGGCGTTGCTTTCTCTGGCTCACGGTGGGATGAACCCAGCAAATGATGGACACGCAGCGGCTGCTTTTACGTAGCAAGTTCACACTGAATAAGAGTGGCACCTGTCCTCTGAAGGGAACAGCTTCAGTGGGGGTGGGGAGGTGGGGGACAGAGCCAAGGCAGAAAAGTGCTGACCGTGTGATAGTCAGGGATCAGCGGTGGGCGCCTGCACCATGGTTTAAAAAAAAAAAAAAAAGAGGTTACACAACAGAATGGTGAGCCCACGCTCTCCACCAGCACCTGTTTCTGCTAACTCGGCAATCACAGGCCTGACAGATTCCTGAGTCTCTTTAAATAATGCATGGAATTTCTCTTTTAACTTGTCAGTGGAAAAGAAAAATATATCAGTTCTTCTCTGATGTCATTTGTGATGCTGATTTTCCCTGACAGTACTCCATTAGACCAATGAGCTTTTTTCGCTTGGCTATTCTTCTATTGCCACTTGTACAAAAAAAAACACATGCTCCCAGCTTTTTCTTGTTAACGCGGTTTCGGAAGCATATTTATATTTAAAGACATCATTTCGGCAGGAGCTCTGCGCTTCACCTACATTCTTTTCTCCTCTCCCATTGCAAGAATCTGACCAATCGAGTGTGAATGCTCGTTCAAAGGACGGACGCGGCGACGGGACGGAACTTCGGCGCTGCACTTTGCGAGACTTCGACAACTCAAAACGGGATAAGCCAAATTGCCTGGCTGATTGTGGGGCAACAGCTAAAATGATCAAGCACTTGTCAGCTCTCTGTAATCAGCCTCCAAAGCACCGGCTAGAGATGCTTTCGACGTGTGTGAAGTTCCCTGGAAAGAGGCGGGGACAGTGTTTGAGGAAGAATGGAAAACGGGAGATTGAAATCAAGCCTATCTCTACCGACTGTTCTCCACAGATAGCTGCGGGTTTGAGCCCGATCCGCACGGAGGGGGAAAACGCAGATTAGATGCCCTTTGATGTTTTCCAAAGCAGCTTGCCATCAGAGAGGGAGGGACCCACAAACCGCCCCGGGAGCCTCAAAGAGAAAGGGAAAGAACAGAGGAAGAAAAGAGAACAGGAGAGGGAAGGAGAGAGGCAGAAGTTGGGCTTTGCAGCTGTCGTCTGGGGATCAGTGTCTTGGCTGTGGAAAAGAGGGAGCAAGGGTTAAAGTTGGCGCAGAAATCTTCTGAGGCCGCTTGATTAACTTAGAGAGGACTCGGTAGACTGGGTTCCAGGACCTTCCCCCAATAAAGCCTGGAAGGCCGACCAAAAGCCTGTTCCTTTCTTGTCTTTGTGCAGTTGGAAGTCTTGAGCAAGTGGCCGTTTCCGAGATGAAGAAGCATGCAGCTGCACTGTGTACACGATCACAACGCCATGCGTTCGTGGTGCTCTGCAATCCCTGTTCTTCCAGGGCCTTGAAGAGCAAACTGAGCAAAAACGGCCCGTTTATTCTGGTTGTAAAGCTGGCTTGGTCGACCAGAGTGGTGCCAGCGTTGCCCCCAGTCTCTCCAAGAACATAAACTTCTGTAAGAATGAATCGACATAGCATTAAACCCGTGCCACGGGCTTGTGGAACACCTCGGAGCGGAGGCGGAAATTAAGTTGGCGGGGATTTACCAGCAGAATCTCGACTCATCGCTGTTGATTTAACGCTACACCCACAAATGCCTTCAGCCTGAAAGTCTTCCCACAGTATCATCTCTGGTCAGGTTATTGCCCCCACCCAAACACTCAACACTGATGAAGGTGGTTCAGGTATTTTCAGTTGTCCACTTCAAATGTGCGTGAACTATGAGGGTCTCTCTCAAAGCACCATTTGCATACTGAATACCTGGTGAATGTCAGCGAGGAGGACACTGTGGAATCTGATAAGGAAAATGAAGAGTAGAAAAGGGGAATTAGCACTTTAATGCCCAAGACCTGCGCCTAAACGGGGGAGGGCCAAATTTATATTCACTCGTGAATTATGACACTTCATGCTCTCTGTCCACTGATCAACTCAAAAAGCTCTGAAAATAGTATCTCCCTCATCATCATTACCTTTATAACAGTCATTATCATTAGTCTTATTAAAGCAAATTCCTACTGAGTGTTTCAGTGTCAGCAACAGTACATTAGAGTCTCACTAATAGAGACCCTGTTACTTCATCCAAGTACACATCCTTATGTGCTTTCCTTCTCCGTTTCCCTTGCCTTCTGCTTTGCCTTTGTAGACCCCCTATCTATCTCCTTTCACTGTCAAAAAGGATCAACTCATGTTCTGTCTTTACCCGGGGTGCCCAGTGAAGTCAGTACCTCACATACCAGCTCTACTAAAATCAGCTCTCCGAGATCTCTGCAAGAAGTCAACTTGGATTTCCGAAAAGGAAACACCACCTGTCCTCATACACGTGAACGTATGCCCAGCTATGTGCTCATCGCCAGCACCACCTGTCAATCAAACCGTTTGATGCATTGTGTTTGTTTCCTTTCTTTCCAAAGTACACAGGCTTTTAAATATTCAGTGTCACGCGGCCCAAGGAGGGGCTTGCTGTTTTTCACAAGGACAGGTAAAGAGCAGGAGCTACGTCTGTTGCGTGGCCCCCCTCTCCGAGCACCCGGCTTCACACTTCCTCACACTGCAATCTAAATGCACAGTCAGGCCGCAGCCATTAAGGACGCTATTAGCCCCAATAAAACATATCTGAAGCAAAGGGACACACGGCCAGAACCAATTACCTGGGATCACTGTGTGCGCGTGGTGATGGAGTGAGACAAGGCCCCTGTGATTTATAAGCAAGCAATCCCCTGTTCCTAAATAAACTTCCCCTGATTTGCAGCTCTGTGAGCAGCGCTTCCCCAGGAGAGTGACCACACACCACGTGGTCGACATGGGGCGGAGCTGCACCTGAAGTTTACAGAGAACACAGTGGAGATGCCTCTGCGTTTCTGTTGGGAATTCAAGCGAGATCCCACAACTAAATAATAATACATCAAATGAGTTGTTTGCCGTGTTTCTGTATGAATCAGCTTGGGAAACGGCGGCAAACTAGCAATTTGGCTTCCGCATTTAAGCATGCCACAATTCCTGAATTTAAACGCAGAGACACTTTTTAATGTGTGGTTTCAGTTCAGCTTTGGACCAGGATTAAGAAGACAGCAAGTATCTTTATCTGGAACTGTGCTGGTCACCAAAAGATAAAAGGTTGCTCAAAAAAGACACCTCAGACCCACAGTAAATGTCCAGCTGAATGAACAGGGAGAAAATCTGAGGAATAAAGTGTGTGCATGGGAAAGGTGTCTGTTTAACAAGTGAAATGACAAAAGGCAGAATAAACAGGTAAGCACAAACATAAAAAACTACTAATCCTGCGCAAACCGCATAAAGCTACCTTTGTTTGTTTCACTCTGCCGAATCTAAAAACGATATATAAAAAGCCCTCTTCCGGTGTACAGCTCCACGCCTGCTCCAAAATTACAGGCCTGTTCCAGCGTGTTGCGCTGCGGTCCTGTCAGTGTCAGTACACAGTGCTACCTTAAGCAGACGTTCGCTGTAGCAGTAAAGCGTTCACACCTGTATTTGTGCGTCTGCGTGTATGTTTGTATGTGCTTGGAGCTGACCTGCGTTGGAGTTGAGCTCCTCGTTCTCAGACTCTGTGCCGTTCTGACTGCCGGTGCCGTGAAGATTGTTCATGGCCATCAGCTTCATCTTCTGCAGTTTCATAGCTTCTGCCATTGCTGCAGCTGTGAGCCCTGAAGAGAGACCTGTCACGTTAAAGCGGCAAACACACAGCGGCATACATGCACACATACACAAAAACAAACTTTTCTGTTAATATTAAATAAATGATGGAAGTATTGTCCCTTTTTCTGACCAGGTCAGAGAAGGACTGTACTCTCCACCGCGCCAGGATTTTACACAAATTGGTCGCATTTGTTGTTTCCAGTTCGGCCATATTAACAAAGAAAGTCCAGCACCTAAAAATCCAAATCAGTCAAATCCCATTCTTTTTGGTTCCAACTACTAAGGTGCACCACAGAACAGTCCTGGTGTATCACCGAAATAACGTCACAAGAAGACGGTGTGGGACAAAAGCATGTCTAGGAGTGACTGCAAAGATGTTACCACCATCCAGCACAATGTTAGACCTCTTCTCACTGGAGACCTTTTGTTCTCGGGACCGGACAGAGAGCCAAGAATGATGGGGGACGGTTCCACTCGTTGCAACCTTGCTTCTTGGGCCACCAGCCTGACAGGACCCCCTGCCTGTGGCCCAATCTCCGAGGCAAAGGGGTACGCTGTCGTTATTTAGGCACTTAACACTACAGTGTCAGGGGCTCAGCCAGGAGGACCCCGCCTCACAGGCTCCCGTTGTACCTTGAGCTCATCGTGCGCCCCAGAGCCGGAAGGCATCATCACGCCGCCCAATTAAACCAATAATTAATTGAATTAAACAGCGGAGAGCGACATTAAGTCATTTATTAAGTGGTAGCGGTGGCGCCTCAACATGCAACTCCTCAATACAGTGGTCTAAACTTGGAGCAAAGCAGGACAAAAAGGCGTGTTTTACTGATGACTCCCCGGCCGAGCTGTGTTGTTTCACCTTGCTGTAATTTCTGAAGAAAACAGCCTCCAACGAGATATGAAATTTAGAGAGAGCGAGAAAAAACAAGATTCTAATATGCAAGTCATTGCTTAGAACGTAAGCGCATGTTGGTCGTTGAGGGTTGGCTTTGTATTTTGTGGTGTTTAAGTCAACTTCCTCTGATGTCCAACACCAAAGGCAGAGAATTAAGTGTCTCGCTCTCATAGCTGATGTTCTCTGTTCCAGAAAACAAAGCAAAGCAAATAAACCTGTAAATTATTTTAACTTGAGAAAATAAAGCGTGAGGGAGAGCGAGCACGAGGAGGCGGAAGGGGTGGCGGGCACACGGCTGGGGAGGGAGACAATTGAACCCCCCCCCCCCCCCCCCCCCCCCCCCCCCCCCCCAAAAAA
>UFQX01000639.1:136419-186530 GCA_900497675.1 Arapaima gigas
CCCCCCCCCCCGCCACCGCCACCCCCGCCCCTAACAAAACAGCATCGTTCTATTTTCATGCATCCCAGTCCCTTCGACTGAGCGTGCCCGAGGAAACAGGCAAAATGTTCTCAATAGCTACATTTAAACAAAACGTCACAATGATTGATTCATTTTATTATGAGTTAATTTTGTAGCCTAATCCCACAGACTGTCAGGAGCACAGCTGTTGCTGCTTTGAGGGAAACACAAGCCTCTTATTGAACAGCGAATTAGCTGTCGACATGCGGCCAAAGAAAAGGGGGGAACAAAAACATGTACAATAACGTCAGCACAATTGCCAAGAAGATTTTGCAAATCTATTTGTACAAGAAGAGTGTCTGGGGGATCTTTTATGAGGATTGGGGTTTGAAATTCATTTGATGAGGACTTCTGAAGTTTTGCAACACATTTTACATTTACATTTCTGCACAGTGATCTAAACTAAGAAACTGAAACGAGGTGCAACAAATCATACAGAATGTTAGTTACTGAATAAATCTCAACTTTCAACATGATAAGTCATTCTAGTTGAACAATTTAACGTCATGTTTTTCTGTCTAATAAATATTGACAAGATCATAAGTCCTTTTCCAGTTGTAAGACGCTCAAGCACGCAATTTTAACCAAGAAAAACTATGGGAAGGGTCTGAGCTTTAGAAAATAAAGGAAAACATAAGGACAAATAATATTTTCCCAACCCTGCCTCACCCTTTCTGTACATTTTTGTGGATAAACAGAGGATTGAGCTCCAAAGCTCTGGTGCAACAAAATCATAAATAGAGGATTGGGGGTCAAATCTCTTGTGAAACAAAAACTTCTTTTTCTAAAGTTACTAAACATTGCTCTGGTTCAAGCCCAGTAGTTAAAATGGCTATTCCAGAACTTGAGAGTAGTGGTGTGTGTCCAGATGTTCTGAGAGGTTTTGTCCTATCAGCTTGAATACAGTGCTAGTTTCTCCACTCCACATAGCAATAACATCTCCTGTTGTGAAGTGTCAGACGATGCAGGAAAAGTGAGGATGGTGAGAGCCACAAAACTCTCGCGTTTCCACAGAAGAGCCGTTCCCCACATTCCTGCCACAGAGTGGGAGGCGCAGGGTCTGCGACTCCAAGCACAAGAGCCCTGTGAGACAGCGACGGATTCCTGACTCCTGGGGACCAGCGGCTGGTACTGGCGGTCAGCTACTGACACAGGCCTCAACAGAAGCATGAACTCCGAAAGGTTAAAAAAAAAAAAAAAGATGGAAGACCACAATGGGGGCATTGTTTATACGTACATTTTTTCCTTTTTGTAATATTAAAGGTGCTCTCTCCAAAAATGGGGGGGGGCAAGATCAAAAAAGTAACAGTAATTGATGTTTGACTAAAGTCGTGACCCAGGGAAATGGGAACCAGCAGATGAAAGAGAAGCAGTTTTTTCAGGAGCGGACAAATAGATTGCTTATTGTTTGCCTTTCATATCACACTTCAGACGTGGAGAGCTATGGGGGAGGGGTTTTGGGGGAGCCTGTTTCTGACTCAATGCTCAGGCGTGAACACGGAGCAGCCGGGCAGATCAGCAAGGAAGAGCCGTTGAGCGTCATTTTACAGCCCGTTTTTAATCAGACAAGCGAATCTCAGGGCTAATGGTTGACCTGGTGGACAGAGGTTCTTTGTAATGTCAGGTAGGAGGCCGGGGGACACAGCGGCCGCCACTCCAAATTCCTCAACCGCTCCGGAATTCCAAATACATCCAGCCTTCTTCCTCGCATCCTGTTTGACCCAACCGCTGTTTTACTAAAGAGAGACACATTGTGACACCAATTTTAAAATAAACTAAAACAGTATCTTGTTTCTTTTGATCTTTTTTCATATTCCAAAGTTTATTTTGATTCACCAATTTACTGATTTTAATTAAAATTCCAACTGCAACAACAAGGCAGATGGACAACATCCAACACGAGATCACAAGTGCAAAGAATGTTGCTATTACATAACACGTCGCCAGTTTGTTTTCACCGTCACAGAGTTTCGGGCTCCTGCTTCTTTGGCTTCAAAGCAAACAATCTTTCAGGGCTTTTTTTGTGAATTTTCTGAAAAGTGAATTTACACTCCAACACACATAATCCTGGGTAAGGTAACGTGGTACAGCTCACACCAAACTTTGCACAAATATCCAGCACTTCTCGCTTTACAAGTAATCCCATCAACGAAAATCCAACTCAGTTTCTATTTGCAACTGTGACTTCTGACTAAAGCCGTTACGTACAACCTAAACAAAGAAAACGTTTAACTTTTGAAAACGTGGTATGTTTTCAACCTTTTACAACCGGCACAAGTTACTCACACATATAGCCTCGGCTAGGGAAATACCGCAACAGACGTAGATGCTGTACAACTTTTTTGTCCATGGTGGTGACGGCCCTACTGTCCACTTGTCGGCAGCCCGAGCAGCGTGTGGCGACAGACATTACCAGATCGTCACCAATAAAACACTCCTGCTCTCTTTTTGCCCCCTCTGGCCTGTGTGTGACATCACCTAATTTGAAGGCCATGTTTAAAGAGTCACGGATGAGCGGACAAAAGGCTCCCTGGGCCCAGCTCCTCTGTCCTCTATCATCAGATCTTGCTTCACTTGCGCTTGCAGTGGGGGCAAATCGATACGGGTCTCACGGTAGAGGTCACAGGACGGGAAGGTAAGGATTTTCTACCATTGGGGCTGCCAGGGAGCGGCAACATGGGGCAGTTCTCTTCAGACACCCAGTCTGAGCCCCACCAACAGTACGCACTGCCAGCTAGTCCCTGTCAGGTAGCATAGGGTGCACGTCGGGTCAGAATTATGACAGGGTGCTGGTCACATTCTCCCCCTGCTCATTTTAGTTTGTATTAATATTCCTTTTAAATATTGCATTTAAAATTTAGTAAAATATTTAAACACACAGGTCAAAAAGCAGCTACAGCCTCCATGTGCTCAGTGGTCTATCTGCACTCCTCCTCTCCAAAGTCCTCACAGCAAACATGTCTATTGTCCCCGCTTAAGTTTGTTAAAATTTACTTTCCTAAACAAATCAGTGTTCAAAGAAGCAAAGCAGACATGTTTGCGAGTACAAAGTTGAAAAGGAAAATGTGTTACCTGTGAGAACAAGCCTGGTAAGATCATGTTTTCAAAAAAAAAAAAAAAAAGGGTCATCCATGCAATTTTCAGTTTCCACCGGATGCATGATCATATTTTACATTTCTCCCTTTCTGTAGACAAAAACAACTCCTTTTCTTCACACTGACAGAGTGTCCTAGCAAAGTATCAGATTTGTACGCCAGAGAGGGGACAGTGAGGTGAAAACGGGTTTGCCTTTTATTCAGAGTAGAAATATTACTTTCCCATTCTACATTTTCAAGTAAACTGAGATTGCGGGAAGGACAAAAAAAGGAGGAAAGGGGGAGGGGCAACACTGTATTCGATTCGCCTTTGGAATTTCCGAACAGCAGAAAGAGGACGAGAAGAGCGGACAACAAAGCGAGATAGCTGCGAGGTGTAATCAAATCTCTGGCACTCGCAGCAGCGAGGAGCGACGGAGAAATAGGACAAGATGGAAGTGACTAATAAAGTGGGAAGTGTGGCGACTCGCTGCCTCACGCGCCAATTAGGAGCAAGGCTAACCAACGTGGTTCCATCGTGTCCGTGGGACTCACACCACAATCCTGTGGGGGTTTGATGCTGCCCCCCCCCCCGCAGGGGCAACGTGTGTGGCCACTGCTCTGGAAAGGCCTCGAAAAATGCAAGACTTACACACTGCAAAGTAATCCTGGGGCATTTTAAGCTTCGTATACTGTGAACTGGCATGGAGTATTTTTGTATTTAAATTCATTTGAGAAGGATTAAGTGTTGACTAGCACTGTATATGCTGGGTGATAAAAAGATGATGGCATTAATGCGGGGTCTGAGTAATAAATAACAAATAAAATATACCCAAACATTTTTCTGTGCAAATCCACCGCTTGTGCGAGAACATCGACCTGCCTTCTGGAAGCCATGCCGCCTTAAACAAGGCTGTGAAGAATCTAATCAGTCTTAATTAAGTCAGATATTAATTTCAAAGTTTGCCCTTGTTAGAGCGCAGAGAGGAGTGGAAGGCAGCGGAAACGTACAATTCCGGCGAAGGCGAGTCACGCGCAGGGACCGGAAGTGCAGACCTCGCCCGTCTGGAGACGACAGCGGGAAGGCGCTTCGACTTTATGTATAAGAATGCGGGCACACGGCAAACCGTACGAAAGAGACAGCAAACAGGAGAACAAACTTGACGGAAAGCAACGGGAACTCCAGGGGATGCAACAACATTGAGGAGCAGGTCCTGGGTTCAGGCCTCCAGCCTCAAGTTCTGTGGATTCGCATTTTTATTGACATCAGAGACCTGCTGCTCATTAATTCTGCAACGAGAAGTTTCCTTTCGCAGCTCAGGAAAAAATATACTGAAACACTTCCAGTTCATAAGCAGTTCAGTCCAGGCTCTTCTCCCCTCAAATATAGTTCAGACAAATAACTTGTCCAGCAGCTTCATTTGACTTTCTTCTGTCTCATAATAAATTTAAGGAACAATTTCAATTAATCATTTCACTCAGCTTTATACCAAATATTGCCCAAACTGGAACATTTATTCATTCCCCACATGTAATATTATAACTGTAAGTCCATAATCCCTGACTGTTTTATCAATGCAATTAGTAGGAGGATCGATCCATTGGCAGCAGAGACATCGACGTGTGACTTTTAACACCGTCTGCTGAGCTCGAGACGTGACTTGGCGACGGGACGGTGTGAAAAGGCCCAGGATCCGTTTATCTGGTTGAATAAAGGAGGGTATCCCCTCTAAGGAGGCTGACAAATAGGGACAACTGGCTGTGGAGTCAGGGTTTTTCCTTGCTCTGCTGCACGAGCGGTGGGGGGGGGGGGGGGGGCCCAAAANACAACTGGCTGTGGAGTCAGGGTTTTTCCTTGCTCTGCTGCACGAGCGGTGGGGGGGGGGGCACCATAAGCGGCGGGATCTCCAGAGACAGACACTAAAGTTTCGTTTTAGCACCCACAGCCCGGCTCTGTCACCGTTTCCTGCTCAGCGGCCGCCTTTAAATAATTCAACCAATTGTGGGCCTCACTGCTGCAGTTTTCTAGGACCCATGATCTGAGGAGGCCTTCAATTTCGCTCCGGAGAGGGAGTATTTCTCCAGACCAGACACAGCGGCATCAGCAAGGCAGAGGAGGCAAGGCCCCCCTCGCCAACAAGCCTTATTGGGAGCTTTACAAGGGGCAGGTCAGCCATTTAAACCCCCTTTACTGCCCGCGTTAAGCCACGAGGCCTCGACAGCTACGCCTCACACCAAATGCGTTGTCGAGAGAGGCCGTGGGACGCGTCCCATAATTAGCAGACGCAGCAGTAGCTTGTGGTTTTATATTACATTGAGGTAAAATTACACCGCAATGAGAGGAGATTACTTTTATCAAACAGGGAATAAGCTGTTAATTAACTTCCTGCTGCAGCAGTTGCATTCTGTTTTTTTTTTTTTTGCGGCCCACAACAGCTATTACCCCCGAGCTCTGGCCGCAACTGTGCGAGATGAGTGTTTGAAGAGGAGAGGTTCGGCTTCCGTGCGTCGCCTAATCGTGGAGAGGGCAACGGGTTAAGGATAGAGCAACTCGGGCAAAGGGCTGCTTGTTGGTTCCATCACGGAGAGATTTTTCATTTTCCATTTGGCCCTGTTTACGCCGATCCGTGTGAGACTTTAATTAGCGTGTGGGTGTTGTGATCTGGACACATCGCCAGTGGTCGCCCTGGTGGAGCAGTGGAGTGGGAGGCAGAGATGGATCTGATTAATAGCCTCCTGTGGAAGGCTCCAGCGATCAAGCTCGTACTTGAGGGGCCGAGGATGTGGGTGAAATGAGAAGGCAGCACATGAGAAGTACTGGGGGCGGGGTGGTCACAGGAGTAGCGAGCAGAGAATTCTTGACTTAGATCACTGCAGATCGGAGAGCTTCGCACAGGTTGCATATTCGGACACACCGCGCTTCCACGATCTGCGGAGCGAAGTGAAAGCACACATGCACAAAGAGCACGGGTCTGTCTCCCAAGGGACGGACACCACACCGGCGCACCGGTGTTCACCCGGGACCCCAGGCACTCAGTCTCTGCCTCCCACTGTAGATGGCGGCACCTGGACTGTGAGCAGCACTGATTTCGAAGCATCTCTTTAACCCCAAGAACTTGTTAATGTTTCATGGAAGGAGCCACTGGAGCCCGTGCTGGTCGAGTCAGAATATCCTCGACTTAGCAGAAATAAATGGGCCAAGTGTTCAAAGTGTAACGAGGGTATGTTCAGTGGGCAGAAAGTGAGTGGAGTGCACTTTTTCTCATGTTCCCCCGCACCGCCCGCCCTCGCCCCTTTGTCTCTTTCTTGGTCCCTTGTTGTTTTTTAATTAACTGAGAGACATTTTTGTGTCCTGTGACTCAAAGTTTTAGCTCCAGGGCACAGCTACATTAGAGCATAATAAAAGAAGTACAATAAATACAAAGATATTAGTGGTTCGCACTATTTTTTAACAAAACTTCTAAATATGGCTTAAATCAGTAGAGGTCGTTGTAATGAATTCTCAATGTCAGTGAAAAAGAATACGGTAGATATGACATTTATTTTGACTCAGGTTTTTTTTTTCATTTTGTGAAATCCCTTTATAAAACTAAACCTACATTCCCTTTTCATTATAGGATATATACGTCCCTCCTGTACTTTACAAAGAATAACCCGGTATTCCCCTGCTAAAAAAAGTAACTCTTCTGACTCTTCAAAGCCATTAAGCTGACTGGATGCTATTTCATCATTTCATTATCAGTCATTATCTTGACTGCTTTCACCAAAACTAGTATGAGGTGTGCATTTGTTTCATAATATTTTACTGCATATTTCAAGGGCACTGTGCTTTCAGTAACACCGGCATTTCTGCATTTTTTTTTTGTGCTCTGCTCCACTTACAGGAGGAAACCGTGCATGAAGACAGGTCCCCGAAGAGCTCGAGGTCTCCTCCGTACCACAGTCTGTGATGTCCCAATGTGGCATCTCACCCCGGCTATTCTGCAAAGCGCTTGGCTGCTAGAAATGGGCACCCGGGGGCCACGTTGCATTCAGATTAACCTTCGCTTGGGTAGAGGATGGAGAGAGAGAGGTGTTTCACTTAGTGCCTCTCACGTCCTTCCAGCCACAGCCCATCCGTGCTCTGTTGCTATCAGATATTTACAAGAAGGGTTATTGAATTCATTTTCCCTAGAATGCCTTGTAAAAAGAAAGATCCCCAGGGTGGCAGGGAGAGAAGGCCCAGCGGGGGGGCGGAAGGGGGCGGGAGCAGGGTGTCACAGCGACGGAGATTTATCAGTGGGTAAAACGTGTCATTTATGCCAGGAGTCACAGGAGAAGGGTGCGAGCAGGCTAATAACAGAGTAGTGTGCTGTGATTACCCTCTTCACGAGCACCATTTGTTAAGAGGAGTTGGCCCAATACTTGTCAGGATGCCCAGAGCTTGACTGGGGTGACGAGGGAGTGGTTGGTGGTGGCGTGCGTGGGGTGGGGTGCTCAGTACCCATATAAGAGCACCTGCGGGACTCTGAAACACCCTGAACAGTGCCAAGCATCTCTATGCTACCGTACATCCAGTCTGCTGCTTGCCTTCTTTTCCGCAGGTTTCTTTATTTACTGCTTGGTCCAGTTTTCTCAAAGATGAACCTGAAAAAGTGTTTCTTCCTTGAGATGTAGGAAGTTGTTATTATGAAGCAAACAACACCTATTAAAAATGTATTATATCGACAAGCAATTAAGTAATGAAGTTTTAAAAAGTGCTAAGTTGTTACGCATTCTCGGGATATTGTTTTTCCTTCATCGCGCTACTGTTTGTATCCTTTAAATAAAACGAATTCTTAGCCAGAGCTGAATTTAGCTGGCATCTTGCTCCCCAGGCTCACTGTAATCGACCCTCTTATTAATGCCATTAATTACAGGAGAACAAAGGTTTTTACCTCCTTCCTGCTTCAAAGGCCATCCGTGGTGCGCGGATCATTAAAATGGACCACCCAATACTCCGCCGGGACTCCCGGTGTTTACTCCAGCTAGACCACAAGCAAAGAACCCAACTTTATTGTTAACCTTGAGCTTTGTCTCTGATTTGCATTCCATTGAGCTTCGCCCTTTCGTTCGACCTTCTTTTTTACCGACTTGCTTCCACTGGGTGAGAAAATAAAGGGAAGGGTTGCTTTGTTTTCTTAGGCCAATCGGACGGCTTTCTGGAAGGTTCTGTACCTGAGGCTAACCAGTTGAAAACCACAGGGGCTACGAGATGACAAAAGGGAGAAAACAAGGAGCCTCGGAATGTGTGTAATACTCGGCATTTCTACGTAGTGCATTGACTATTTATTATTAATTTTGAGTTAGTTCATTAAAAATATAGGAACGCAACACCTCTGAGAAAGTACACGTGCAAACACACACAAATACTTTTTCCCATGCAACAATTTAAAGATCAAATTATACAAATTCAGCCTTCGAGTTGGTTTCTGGTTTCATTGGCACTCCAACAATGAACATATACTAAAAAAAAAATTATTTGTACAGTATACAGAAAAAGAGCCTCGTGGAGGAAGGAGGGATGTAAGTGCTTTTCCCGATCAGGCTCAAAGTGAGCCACCTGATACCAGGCTGGTCTGTCCAAACGGCTTTACTGTGATTGATGAGCACAGCAGCCAGACCCTCAACCCTGCCAGTCGCTCTCCCCCCTGAACACTCACATCTACTGAGGATACAGAGTAAAGGGGTGGGGTGGTGGGGGGCAGAAGCATTCTCTGTAAAAACAGAGGCACGCAGGAGCCGAAGCAATAGTGACAGGCGCACTGGCTGCAACTTGCTGCCCGGATTAGCTCCAATAGCCATAATAAATGAAACAGAGAATAAAATAAAAACAATTTTACACTGACTGAAGGCTTGACTTATAGGAAGTGGCAGCTCCGCTGGCCCCAGGCACCGAATTAGTTTTGCCACTCGATAATTTGACTGATTCACTTGAGTGGCCCGAAGAGGACATTTTCTGCCTGATTTCAATGTAATCAAGTCACCTGCTCTGTGATTGCTGGGCCAAGATAGCCGTGGAGATTCGGAGAGCAGCATAGGGAAGGGAAGGGAAGGGAAGGGAAGGGAAGGGAAGGGTAGGGCGGTGCGGCTTGGTGGCACAGCCACACAAGACTCGTTCAGCTACGCACTTCGACAATTTGCCCTGTTAACTCTTCACACATGCAACTCCTGGAAAACCATGATGGTGCTTCAGTTTTTAATTTAATTTTTGTATTCTTGCCCCTCCTTCCCGCGTGAGGCCAGCGAGGGGCTGCCGAGACACTGACGTGGTCAGTCAACCCCAGTCCCTTAGCCAGCACTGCAAAGTCGTGTGGGCTTCTAGCGCTGCACACTAGGCACACTCTCAGCACTTTGTTTCCTCAACACGGCTCTGAGGATCGTTCTTCTGCGTCTAACAGTACGAGCCATGTGCAGAGGAACTGACTTGTCTTTACAAGAAGAAAACAGACCTGTTTGCACAAACAGAAAATATATTTTTTGAATGGTTAACTACATCAACTTTTAATCAGAAGGTAGCTGGTTCAAGCCCCCCCTAGCACTCTTGAGCAAGGTATTCACCGTCACCCCATCTTGACTCTTCCAGTAAAATACCAAAATGAGTAACTGGGTTAAATACCACAAGTCTCTTTAAAAAAGTGTCAGCTTTTCTACAAATAATAATGATAAAGTTATATGACTGTGTGTATGTCTCTCTAACTTTCTGCCGTGGCTACTGGGTAGAGCCAGGAATTTCGGTATCCTCTGCTGCAGAGACCCAGCTGGACAGGAGAGGAGGTTGGTTCCTCTGCTGAGCCAGGCCAGGAATCTGTCATACCACTGATGGAGGGGGGGGGGGGGCAGGGTGTGGACAAGGTCTGCTGATGTCTGCGCACTGAAGTTGAAGGGTAACCTTTGCTTAACCTTTTGCATGTTGAAAGCGCATTTCTACACAGACTTATTAATTTCGACAAGGTCACCTTTTACATTTTAATACCAGATTAGTGGAGCTGGATCGTGAACTTTGATGTAGAAAATGTGCAGATGAGGGCAACTCTCCAGAATGCCTTGTAAAAATTAGCAAGACTTTTATTGATGTGCTATTGACATTATTTTTTTTGTAGGAGGAGAAATGTCAACGTGTGCTGCACAGGGTAACCAGCAGAGTAAGCATTAAAATCCCAATTTACATACTGTACTGTCGAAATTAATAACGGACATTGCAAGACACACAAATCTTTTTTCCCCTTGGATAAAAATCAACAGCTAGCAGAACGGAGGGAAGCTGCGTGCTGCACTAAAACAGAGGCCTTGTTTATACCACAAATCAGATACAGTCTTCCTTCAGATACATGGGTTCTGGTCTCTCCATATGGGCTCAGTCATCATTCGCAGTCATTACGTGGTTTAAAATACAACTGGCAGTATCCCTCCAGAGCGTGCCATCTACTGTCCGCCTGAACGTTTCGCCCTCCAGGACCATCGTTGGTTACGGACCGAAGGCTGCCTTTGCCTGGCTCCCACTCCCCTGGCTGCAGCTTTCTGCTTTCTGCGTCAGTGATGCTGAATGGGGTCCATCTCACTTGTTGTGTACGACAAGGTCTAATCCGCCCGATGACAGGGAATGTTCCTTAATCCCAGGCCCCTGGAGGCCGGCGCAGGGCCCGAGACACCAGGGTGGGGGGCGAGCATGGTGGATTTAGCAGCATTAATCCCGCCCCCACGCCCGCGACACACAGCACGGGTGCCCTGATTTAGAAAGTGTTTTAGAAGGCGTTTCCTTTAAGAGGTTTTGCACACTTTCGGAGACGGCAGCGGCTTCAATATGTCGCCTGCAGGGGAACTCGCGCTTTCTTGAACGTGAGTCACTGACTTCAAACTGTCACTCATCTCCCATCTCTAATTAAGTCGCTAATTATAGTATTAATACTACTAACCAAAGAGCCGTGGTAAAGAGGACACATCCACAACAGACAGACAAACAGACCAACGGATGGAGGATACCAAACAGCATGCGAGAGCACGCTAGGCCCCTTTAAAGCAAATACGATACAAGACAGACGCTGCACGGCGAGACAACGCAAGGATAGGCCTGCTACTCTGTCTGGACCAGATCTCAGCCACAGAGGTCTGCGTTCGCCACACCCTTCCATAAGAACAAACTACAGAGTTCACCGAAGCCACATCAGCCACTCACTAAAACAGGTCCCTGTCCAGACCTGTTATCTCTCCAAATGAACAAATGCAGATCCATTTTTTACAATATATTGCATGAATGATATATGTGGAAAGCAAGGAGTCACAGAAGAATTAAGAAACTATATTTTCCTCACTGTATGGAACATGTTCTGCATCACTTCCTACAACAATAAGCCGTACTTAATCGGGAGCTCATAACCTGCAGGCTCAAATTTAAGGAACGGCCATGCTACCTGCACAAAACTGAACAACTGTCAGATAAGGAACAAAACAAAATTAAGTGTTTTAGTAAATCTAGCAAACTAGAGACAGTAGCAGAAACTAGGTTTGATTCTTTTCTGTTGTGCCGGTCTTCTCTGCTTTGAGGATGAATAGTGGACAAGTAAAAGCACAGCAGAGGGTAGTCAGAACTTTCTGTTGCTCTTATGATTGTAATATCTTTGTTTTACAGTTTCAGACCCTTTAATGAAGCCCATTCTCCGTTACTGAGAATGCGTTTGAAGACAGGCATACTGCTTGTAAGACAAATTAAAAGCACCCCCACCCCCCCTTTTCCAATCCTTCATTAAATGTGGATTGGGGGCCACCCACCTGCATGCGCGTTTAATTTAGGGCTCTGCTGGCGTGACCATGCATCCCAGCACTGAGCTCTTTATCAGTACGATTTACAACCAGACATCTGCCAGACGCAGCCAACACCCGAGACCCAAAACCAGGACTACTCCTGGTCGCACAGGGCACAGCAGCCCTGGGGTATGGATCTCTAGGGAACTGATGATAAGACTGCCTTTATTCTAAAGAATGGTGACAGAGAAGCTGTACTTTACATTCCATTTGGAGCCATTTCCACAAAATTCTAATTTCATTTCAGTAATTTCTCTTAAAATTAATAATTGGTAAGGTGCCCATGCAAATGTGGACTATCCAAAAGACTGCTGAAATTTTATTAATTCCCAGGAACAAACATGTTTGTTTTTATAGCTGCTTAAATGAAATTTTCAGTAATAATGTCAACCAATAATTTAATCAACTTTATTACACAAGCCAATTCCCTTCCTCTGTATCACCGAGACAAAAAACAAAACAAAACTAAGAAAAAAAAATCCAAACTCTGATTATTCCTACTAGCTCGCCACTCTAAAGGTGGACCACCAGAAATGCCCCTCATCAATTACCTTGCTTTTTGCAGAGGTCATAACTGATGGCTTCAGTGACAGAGCAGCTGCGTTATTAAAGTCACAATTCATGGCAAATCTCAACAAACAGCTACTTGTACAATTATCATTATCATTGCAGAACAAATAATTATTGGAATAATTATCTGCTTTTTGCTGCACTTGACAAATGATGCTGAACTTACACTTGTTCATACAAATGGAAATGCAGAGGAGCACCAGTTGTGTTGAAACGGCGCAGAAATAAATCTTCAACACCACACATTTGACAATAGCTCTGGTGCCTGGCAGGCTGCTGTGGTCAAGTTGGGGAGAACTGAAACCTGTTATCTTCTTTCCCATCTGGGACTGTATTTTGACATCATGAAAAAGAAACAAATAATTATATTTTGTTTCTCATCAGGTTCAGATGAAAATCTTTATTTTACGTACGTTTGAAGCGCACACAACCTAATTGAAACTTCATTAAAATATCTAAAATAAGAATTAGAAAACATGGATCAGATTATTTGTATTTTGAAATTTCATTTACGTGGTTACGATGGTCTTTCTGAGCTTTCTGTGGAGTTGGACAAATGCAAAACAATCACTGCTTTGCACTGCTGTATTTTTTTTTACTTCTTTCTCTTGATATCTATATTCCTGGCAGCGCTTGGTTCATCCGCTCTCTCTATAATGCCGTCGTTCATTAGCATGCAGGACAGCTATGCTGGCCCATATGTCACTAAACAGATCCCCATGTTTTATTTATTCAAAGTTATTTTCCCCACCAGCCCCTCCCCTTCAGATAAGCATGTGAGTGGGGAACAGATACCGGTCATGGAGTGAGGCAGAGTCACACACAAACTGCTGTCCAGGTAAATTTCAGAAGGACAAAATGCATAAATCTAACAACTGAAAGACTCCTAAAGGAAGAAACAGGGAGGGTGGGGGGGCAAATTTATTTAGCACATACAATGCTGTTCACAGATACAGGCCATTCTACAGGCTCTGTCCCATTACCAACTTCTTCAGCTGAGAGTTCTCTGCAGGTTTCCAGTTTTCTGATGTTCCTTCTGCTGAGCAAATTCAACAAAAGGCTCCATTTTGCATAAACAATAGAAGCAAATAACCAAAAAGTCGTCATGGAAGCAACTGAGAGCTTCCAGGGAGTGGCAGTGAGAGGCAGAAGGCAAGCAGAAACAACAGTTAAAAACAATTTGTCAGAGCGAATCGTGGTGGACAGGGGTGGGACAGTGCTTCTGGGTGTGCGAGGTGCGGGGGGAGAGGAATGGGGGTTGTGAGCAGATGGAGCACTGCTCCCAGTGGGACGTGTCATTCATCAAAGTCACCAGGAAGAGCCTGGCTTGTCTTCTCCAACAGAGAGAGAGAGAGAGAGAGAGAGAGAGAGGGGCAGGGAGCGAAAGAGGGAAGAGGGACAGTGTGTGAAAGAGATGCCTCGATGGGTGCAAGGCATGGGAGCAGAAGCATGCCGGTTTAGTTTAGCAACACCAAGTACATCTCATTAGCTCCACCATCCTAATGGAGAAGTACCTCTGTAGTCACTCAGGAAAAGTCAAGACCAAAGAAGGGAGGAGAGAACAAGAAGAAAAATCCTCTCTGGTTGTTTAGAGGCATAAGTCTCATCACATGGCCCCAAGTGACCAATCCTTTATTGGCACTGCTGCGAAAAAGGATATACTTCTATTCCAAAGGCTCAAAGGAAGGTGAAGAAGTTGAAAGACAAAATCAAGATGTAAGACAGCTTTCCAGATGGCAGACAGATTTTTTTGTGCAGCATGATCACATACCCGCACATTTTCAGCCCTGACCTGTGACCTCTGTTGCTCAGCCCTGAGACTAAATGCAGTCCTGCAGGTTGAGGCCCTGGTCAAAGATCCTCTGAGCAAAGTGTGTGCCCCCACCTCCACCTTTCCTGCATCTCTTTGTCTCTTCTTCTCTTTCTGTCTCTCTCTCTGTCGCTCCCTCACTCTGTGTGACCTAGATTGATTCACTTTACTGTACCCCTTCCACTGACAGCAAGCAGGGAAGAGTGAACCACTGTTCTACACGACGACTGAGAGCAAGCGCCGAATTCTAATTCCAACAGTTTAGCTCCCTCCCTGCAGCACGGCAGCTTATGATGTTTCCTGTCAACAGCGATCCCACAGACAAAAGGCCAAAACAAAACAGACAACAAGTTAAGTTTGGTTTTTTGCTTTGCTTGTTTTCTCCCTTGTTACGCTCTGACTTGGAACATGAGAGCAGAGACATTGACAAGAAAACAATTCCCCCGTGAACGGTGTGCGCTTCTCGGAGAGAGGTACTGCGGAGGATCATGATTCACTGTAAAACCAACATCCACCTGAAGTTTGGGCACTACCGCGTTGTTTTGAACATTGCTTAGGCGATTCTAAAGGCTTTGGTTAACAATGTAAAACAGATGAAATACAATAAAAGCTTAATTGTACTGACTGGTAGTGTGCATCACAGATATTAAAATATATTGCGATGCTGAAAACTTGAAAGGTTTATACAAATAGTTGCCCTCTGGTGCTCAGCATTGGAAGAAAGACATAAATTAAACAACTAATTGCAAACCATAAATGTTGTAATACGTTGATGGATAGATAGTTTCTAATAACTAATTTATAAATGCCCAAATGTGATTTTGAAAATGCGTCATTGCAAAAAAGACCACAAAACAGATTTGATATTCAACGTGTGTGACAGAACTAAACAAAATATTTATTCCGCTGACAAAGTTTTAAATAACAAAATCACCCTTAATGTTTTAAAATCTATATTTTGAGATAACAAATATTCAAACAGTTCCCGCCGACCAAGCCTTCAAAATATCGTAGTACCAATGGATGGCATAATAGTATAGAATGTAGTACTGGGGCTGTGCTTCTGGACGTGGGTTTGAATCCAGAGATCCCTAGTGTGGAGTTTGTATGTTGTCTGGCATCAAGTGAGCTTTTTCTGCGTGCCCCTGTTTCCTCCCAGGTTCTCCCAGTGAACTGGTGACTAATCTGCCCATTGTGTGCATCAGTCCCCTGCAATGGACTTGCATACTGTCCACACAATCTACCTTGTTTCCCCTCTGTTGGGAAAATTGATTCTTGATACTGAATGAATGTATTAACTGCGATCAGCTTTATCCTAATTAAGACTGACTTCGTTTACATACATTATTTTACTCACAATGCATTTCTCCAAATCATGTTCTTTTTACAAGTTCTTCCTAAATTTGCTGCTTAGTGGATAGCTCTCCAGCCCTAGGCAAGATGCACTGGTTTATCCTAATTGGTGCTTTTTTCTTTCTCCTAGCATTTCTGTTTTCATTTGGGTTGTGATTCTACATAATCAACTACTCCAGATAACAATCCACTACAAATGTACAACATTTCACTGGAGTAGAAACCAATGAATGAAACTATACATTACTGGTCACCCCACAGAAACTGAACCTTTTCTATTTAAAATTACTATATCTTTTTCTTTGTACTCTGCATCCTTTTTCTCTTCTTCATCATCTGTTCTATTTTCTGAGGTTAAACAATTTGCTAAAGCTTTCACAACTGTAATCTAGCTTTTATGTACAACACTTCACGAACAACAATTGAAATGGCAATTATCTCTATACCATGGCTATGAAATCCACATACTATAAAATAATGTAATAACCTTAAAAGATATTTCTGGGAAATATTATCTCCAATAAGTAAAAACCATTAAGATCATTTTTTGCACAGTTAACATCTAATGAGCACTCTCTGTATAACCAGGGTAGGTGGTTAAGTATAAGAAATCCTTTGGAACTGTAACCCAAAGTAAGAAGAGCAGCCTGAGCTCTAGAAGACTCAAATCCTGGACATTACAGCTCTTGTCATTATGGGGGCTTTACCTTCAGAAATGAATTGCTGATCTCTCCTTACCTCTGCTGAGACACACAAGTGATATAAAGCTTCTGAATCAAATGACAAATACATTTCACAGAAAGCGTGAGAACGAAACTAAGACAGGTGAGAGCCAGCGACTATATTCATTTAGCATCTGATGTAGCACAATGTTTGATCCCTGATAAAGATTCACCAACTCATCACAAAACCAGAAAATCTATTTACAATTTGCCAACGTCGGTGCTTACTCCTGAGTTTCAAACATGCAAAAATTCAAATATGTTGCCAGCAGAAAAACCTGACACAATTCTAATCGAGTTCTAAGTGGCAAAATAATGCATTAAAATGCGCTGACTAAAAAGGATAGTGTTACTTTATTACATTCATGATTATTATCATTGATATTATATTTTGCAGTTAATAATACCATGAATCTAACTGTTGACAACTCCAGAAAGATGCTCTGTATAAATACTGCATATGGTCTTAAATGTGTAGAAATATGAAGGACGTAGAAATAGTAACAAGTCATCTGAAACCTGATCAGTGCTACCATTAACTCGCGGCTCAGGCTACATATCTGCAAAAATCAATTTCTTTATCAGGCAGACTGAGGACTAAATTGCCTCAACCTTTGTCAATTTTAGAGAAAAAGAGAGTAAATAAAAAGATAAAAATGCGCCTAACAAGACAATGGCTACAGTAATTGTATACTCATGAACATGAAACATACCACTCACCCCTCCGACAAACACACACACAAATCTAAGTGCAGTAACAGGAGCTCAGTAGCTTCAGTCCACACCGTGGTTTGTGGACCTTCAGACTGGTAAATGCATATTGTGATTATAAGTGAGATAAAACAAAGTGTGTGAGGCAGAAAGCGCACATCGAAGGGAGAGCCGCAGAAATCCAATAGTGTAACCTCTGTTTGAAGCACAGGAGCGGCCGCTGAAGGACACGCCGAGGCAAATCAATAGGAGGCGATCTGCAGAAGGCGGAGGAGGCGGAGTAGGGTGGGGGGCAGAGGGACGGCAGGCTGGCAGGGGGGACAGAGGGAAACACAGAGGGAAAAATACCGGATGGTATGGCAGGCTGACTTCCAAAGAGTGTGAAACATAGCAACAGGGGGCAGTCCACTGAGTTTATAAAATATTTAGCTGTATTGCCACCAGGTTGTTCAGCAGTAGGGGGACGGTTACGAGTGTGCCTGTCCGGATGGTCACAGTACAGAGTGACGTGGCTTGAGGCTCTGGGTGCTCACCTGTGGGGGACAGTAGGCCCGGGGACAGCAGGCCGTGCACACTGTGGGGCAGGAGGCGGGAGCTGTCCTGCATAGCCACACCCAGGGAGCGCTTGGGAGGACGGCCCGGCCTGGAGCTGGAGAGAGAAGACAGAAGGAGAGAGAGAGAGAGAGACACCGAGTCAGACTCACTCCACTCCATTTAAATGCTGGCATTATTAGGTCTGCTACACATAACAATATTAATAATATTATATTACTACAAGCTGAGGCAAAAGAATATCAAGCAAAATTTATACAGGCAGGTAGAACCACGGTTAAGTTCCTGGACAAGACCACCGCCACCAGGTTTACTACAGTCCTACCACAGACTTAAACCCTCAGGGCTCCTGAATGGCCCACTGATCCCATTTCAGGGTGGTTCCTCCTCCTTCTCAACCTCTCCTAGCCAAAGGGAGTGGCTGCCATGGTCACAGTAGTGGTCTTGCGTGTGTGTGTGTGTGTGTGTGTGTGTGTGTGTGTGTGTGTGTGTGTACACTGAATATTTAAATCATCTTCATCAATGAGGAGAATTTTACAAAATAAAAACATTAAAACACTTTTTCAGTACGGAAAACACATTTCTTTAAAGATATTTCAATTACTACACAAACATATCAGATGCTGTCTTCAAATTAAACTGGTGCATATGTTTGTCATGTACAATGTAAACGCATATACAGGTGATGTGTGAAGTACCTTCACTGTTCATTTTCCTCCAACGGAGGAGGGGGAGCAAACACAGCATTGCAGACTGGCACAGATTAACTGTTCAGATAAGAAAGCCACCTCAGCTCTGGGTACTGTACTCACACTGAGTCCGATAGCAATCATTTCAAAACATATAGTTTGGGACCCACATACACTTCTTACTCCCACAGACCACCTCCGATAAAGTCTGGTGACATGCAGACATACCATACTGAATGCTTTTTTAGCCAAATGAAGAAATTCTTCCCTGGCCCAGAGGAAGCAAGAGGAGGAAGCAAGAGGAAAAAGCACTAAACTTGCTTAAAGTTAAAGTTACACCCTCCACGTGCTTCCCAGCACCTCCGGCCTATGAAGGTGGACCCCTCGCGAAGGGCAGGGAGATGGGAACCTTCCCTCTCAGAGCCCAGAGACGAACGGGTGACAGGTTGAATTAAACAGACCGGACGAAAGGGCCAGGCAGAGGAAAGAAAAGAAAGTGCTTGAGTAGGAAAATGCTAATTTCACCACTGTATATCATTAGACCAAGTCCAGGGACACTAACTAGAGACGAGATGTTTTTTTCATTTATGTTGCAATGACAACAAAAAAACAAGACCACGGTAAAAAATGGAAGGCTACAAATAAATGGGGGGGGGGGGTNAAAAAAACAAGACCACGGTAAAAAATGGAAGGCTACAAATAAATGGGGGGGGGGTTGTATGTAGGAACAAAACATCTCGGTCTTCAGAAATGTAGTTGGACGTGACATGAAAAAGAGCCATCGAATGCTTGGGGCGGCAGGGGGGGGGACTTGGCTGGCCTCAGCCTTTATTTTCCTGGATAAAAAGACACACAGCGGAGCTGAACAGAGAACAGAGTGAGCAGGGGGAGGAAAAAAAAAAATAAAAACCTGGCCGGACAAATGGGACACTCTTATCTGTGTTCCAAACAGAATGTTGCCATCAGAACAAAGCTGATTTTGCTGTATAACCTCGTTTTCAAACACACACACACACACACACACGCATGCCTGCAACAGGAGAAACAAACACCAAAGTGAAGCAGTCGATCTTGATTTGACTTCTTTCCTTTATTCGCTCTGGTCTCCTGCCAGCCTATTCTTCTTTCAGTTCGGCTCACCTGCACTGTAATCCGCAGTAGCGGCGGACGGCGTTTTGCTCAATGCTTTGCTCACTAGAGATTATGCACAAACAAAATTGACTGATCGCAGCTTCAATAAAGTAAAAAGAAGTCAATTTCTTTCTTAAAGCCTCGCCTCTTGATCCCTTTCCAACTAATTTAGTAAACCCTTTGTCCACCTAAGTATGCAATCTAAAATACACACGTTTTCAAGCTCATACTGCAAAAATAAAAATCACTTTGTTTTAACTAAGTGTTAGCATTATTCCCACACCATCGCTGCCCTTTAAACTCACCCTGGTTCTGTCAGAAGAGGATTCTTTCTTTGCAGTTTGACAGACTGCAGTCATTTTCGTGTTGGTTTTATTTCAAACTTCTATATACTTTTTACACCCTATACATGATTTGCCTCAACCACTACAACTATGGAAAAAATGTCAAGTGATGAAATATTTTAAAGTTTATTTCAACATACTCGTGTTTACCTCAGAGCGCTTGGCTGGTCAACTTTGTGACGAATCTATCAAAATATGCCAACTCAAAGTTATCTAAAGGCATTGCATAGTTTTAACGCCATTGTTTTAAAAAAGTGCCTAATTTTGCCGTTTTACTCAATTTCTTAGCGTCCCCGCCGTTTGCGTGTCGCTTAACAATAACGGGACAGTCCGCTTCTGACAAAGATACTAAAAAAGGAACGTCGCAAGTGAATTCAGTTAACGTTTACTTGTTCTAAAAGCCTGATTCAGGAGATGAGCATGCGAAATAATAATAATAATAATAATAATAATAATAATGCACGATATGTGGGCAGTATTTTGGCGACTTTAACCCGACAGTCGTTCGGTTGGCTCACAGGCGGTTCGTGACTAAAGGCTAATTACCAGAAAGTTCCACCCATTCGCGTCCATTTCCGGGAGGAAAGGCGCCTCGCGCGGAGACCGGGGGGAACGAGGACCGGCCGAAGAGGGAAAGAGGAACTTCGGGGGCCGCAGCCTGTCTCCCCTGGGCCGGCCGCTCTGCACAGAGCCCCCGGGAGCCGAGGCCGAGGCGGACGGAGGGGAGCAGCTTTAAGCAGACATTTCCTCCGTCCTCCGTTGCGGGAGGGGAAGAGCGCCGTTTCCTTCCCACGCCGCTGCGCTCCTGCTTCCCGCCCGAGAACTAGGCAAACTAAGCGCGAGATAGAGTCGCGCGCGGGACCGTAAACCTTTCTTGTTTTTTTCCCCCCTCGTGCTGCCCATTGTTGTGGCTCGAGGAGCCTTTTCCCCGCTCGCGACAGGTGCTTCCTGAGCGCAGAATGGAATTATTACACATTAACAAAACACACACTTCACACTCTTTATTTCTGCTAATCTTTGCGCACACTGACCAGATTCTGCTTGATTAACATTACTGGGTGTTTTTTTTTAAAAAAAAAAAAACCATTTCGTTACTAGTCATTTTTCTTGAACTAAATTCTGCTGCAAGGAGTCCACATCACTCATTAAAAAAAAATTTTAAACACCCTGCAATTGGGAGTCTAGGCTGTGTCCAGAACTGCAGACAAAAGGGTTCATCAATAGTCCTCTAATTGCTTTATCACAGTTGTAACAAATGTGTGTTCATTAATAATTTAAGCACTTGGCAAAACTCATTAACACCAAACAAGAACCATGTAGATTAATTTCCAATCAGATGGCACTTATTTCAAAGCTTATATATTATGATTTGTGTTCTTTCACATATCCGGCAAAAAATTCTATTACCACGATTCCATATGTAATATTGCTATGTTCCACAATAAAAAGAGTATTTTTACACACGACCCATCTGACAGTAAAACACCCCTGGCTGAGCTGTGTTTACATACATGTCCAGGCCCACATGCTAAGCTCCTCCATGACCAGCTCATAATAGCGGTGATGGGGGGGCGCATGCCTCCTTCGTCTGCCTCAGCGTCCCCCTGGGCGCAGGGAACAGATGGTCGCGTAAAGTCATTCACACGTTTCCTCACGTTCCACTCAACAGAAAGAAAAACCTTGTCAATGCACACGTCCACACTAATCGCTCGCCCAGGTCCCTGGTGGGGCCGCAGTTTCTGCTGCAGACAACTTAAACTGGGTTACTAAGCACTTTCTGCTCCCTGTGAATTTCATAAATATGCCCTTGTCATTTTTCAAAGAGGCCTATGAAACATTCATTCCCAGCCGGCACCTGCTAATCCTCCTCAATCACGGTGTGACTGGGGATGGGGGGGCACGGATCTGCGAGGCCCCGCCCCTGTGTTTAAAAGCTCCGCCCCACTGTTGAGTGACAGTGCTGTGGGTGTGTTGGTCCTTAGCGGGGAGGCCCAGCGAACCCCTGTCAAGCGAAAATAAACCATGTCTCCCTAACTTTCTGCTCTCCAAACTTCCTCCGACGCAGGAAGAAGTTTTGACCGCGGGTTGAGAGGGGCGGTGCATCGAGGCAGCAAAAATCTGATCGAAAAAATTTTAATGGGAAATTGTTTAAACAACAACAAAGACGATAGCGGCCAAAAAAAACTGTACAAGTCAGGGTGCCTTTGAAGATATTTAATTAAAATCTAATCCTGCATTCTTAAAGGCTCACATAAATTAAGCTGTCATTCAGGAGATTTATGCATTCACATTTGCATATTGCATACAATTCATCAATTACTCATGTTTGAAAGGCTTGCGTTTCCCAGGGAGTGCGGCTGCCACGGTGCCAGCAGAGAGAGAGAGAGGGAGAAAGAGAGAGAGAGAAAGAGAGAGAGAGAGAGAAAGGAGGGAAGGGGGGCTCGCATTTGCCACCGATACCCAGGAGAAGCCAGTCTCCATATGTCCATGTTCACAGCCCAACCCAGTTCCATTCTCCACGGACACTGACACTCTCAATTTCCAGCATCTCCGATTGCAGTGTACCTCACGCGGCCCCCACCGCACTCCGCAGCCGCACCCCGGGCCGCCCACACGCCCATATTTTTAAGGCAGGTGGTTTCAGGTGGTTTCAGATGTGATGCCACCAACAGCACCAGGATGTGAGAATGTAGAGCAGGAACGGGTGGCACTGGAAGCGGGTGACACAGGACTGGGTGGCAGTGGGAGCAGGCAGGACTGGGACTCAATGGCACTGGTACCGGCTGGCATTACACCATTTGTATCACTCGTGTTTAAACAAATGAGCAGACGGCTAACGTTTCGCACCGCTCAGGGTCACAGAATAAGGGAATGTGACAGCACTACGGCCGACAGACGGTGAGGGGTTCAGCACGCATACACTGAAAAAAACTCACACACTGACACAAACTTGCAGCAAAAAAAAAAAACAAAATCTCACCGCAAGCCAGGAGCAATTTATTTACTATTTGCATAGTGCAATCGTGTAAAAAAAAAGGTCTGTCAACATGTTTATTTTCCTGATTAGTTTCTTCCAACCAGCCTCACCCAAAGGCCTCCCTATGTGAAGCTACACACACACACACACACACACACACACACACACACACAGAGTTAGCCTCTGGATCCTGTATCGATCACCCTCAGGGGGCACAGCACGCGGATGAGGAAATCGGACTGCAATAGCGGCTCGCAGGTTGACTCAGTGCCTCTCCCTTCCAGTCCCGGCTTATTTTCATTTGGCTCTTCAATGCAAGGAAGAGGCGATGCAGGAAGCGAGCAGGGCGCCAGGCGCCCGTGTCCATAAAAGCTCGTAATTGCTATTTTCTACGCAAATCAATAGCTACGATGTGAGGATTTGAAGGAAGTGAGCTACTAATAAAGGCCGCATTCAAGAAAAGTAATTGGTAACATTGGGCAAAAAATGAAGGGAGAAGTGCCACACGAGCCGGGGGTGAGGACAGCGCGCTGGAAAACAATCTCTCTGCTTTATGAGCTATTAAAACCAGAATATTATACACTGTGCAGGGATGGTATTGTAACCGGCTCTTCAAATATCTGTTCCCGTGCGATGCGTTCATCCATGAATAAATCACGTTGACCTTGGCCAGTGCAGCCGCCGTCCCTCTCGTTCCCTCCTTGTTCGAGACTCACGCAAGTAAAATGTGAAGTAAATTAAGCAAATTCAGAAGTGACACGTCGCTTCTATGAGTCTTCCATCCGCCAGGGGTGAGACCGGTGCAGTAAATCATACTCCAAGGGGTGGGGCTTTTATATAATACAGGCACAGCAACTTGCCCTTTGAGCCTCTATCTTATTGTTATATGTTTATTTATTTTTCCTTGCTGTATAACTGAGTCAGTTAATGTGTTAAAGGAGCAACCTGCAACTCTATAGCCGTGGTTTTTTTTGCCCAGGTGACAGTGTAGGACGTGTATTGAGGGGCAGGGCTCTCATAGCTGAAATCAGATGATCCAGCTGCTGAGGTCTTTACTTCTCCTCAACTGCTGCACCATCCTGCAGGATAGGGTAAAAGGCCAGGTAAGTGCCATCAAGTTGAAGTTAAATCTCGACAACTACTTGTACGGAAGTTTACCACCGTCTTTTTCCACATGTCTTTTTGACTGTGAGAGGAGCCTCACATAACATGGGGGAAAACATGCAAATTCCACACAGACTGACCTGTATTTGAACCCGGGTTCAAAATGACCACGTGGGAGCTGGTAAGTATCAGCATTACCTGCAGCACCATGCTACTTTAATCTGACAAGGTTCTTTATTTAGGTCATATCCCGCTAAATAAATACCTTTTGGAAAAAATGTGTGGAAAATAAGAAGGCAAGTAATACCAACATTAAGATAAAGCAGCTTTCTATAGGTGTGTTACCCAATGATTTGTATTCATTAGCACATAACTTCCTGACATTTCAATTACTCAGGAATGGACAGGACTGCAAAGGAATAACATATAAGCAAATGCGATAATGAAGACAAGTTCGGCCCATTATTGCCCGAGTGGCTCACCGGCAGCGTTCCGCACTCAGGGTGTCTGACGTTCCCTCAATAGGAGAGCTGTCAGATCACGGAAGTGCTCGGCAGTCCCGCGTGCCGGTCTACAAGGCCATAAAGGTCAAGGTCAGAGGCGCCTAGGGATTAGCCGAGTTTAAGCCCTGTCCTTTCAACTATTGCTCCACATGTTAAAAGCAATTAAATATCGTATGGATTATGCAGCCCCCCCCTCCCCTCACCAGTGCAACATTTTGAAAATTGGAAAGTGTTGAAAAGTAGTGTTTCGCTGTAACACTGTAGTAAGCGGCCCAGCGCTGTGACAGCTGCTGGGGAAACTGAACCCTTGGTTAATGCGGTGTCACCAAGCGCAGGGACAGGTCCCCGTCACTGTCAGCTGATGCCAAAGGGCAGAAGGCTTCCTGCCCTGGGGGCTGCGCAGCGCTCAAGGCCCGGCTCACAGAGGGCCCCTCCGTTGCTCACAAACGCTACACCCTCCATGAGTATTTATCCTGTTGCGATATCATTTTTTAGATGTATTTATTTATTCTAACACACCAATAGCTCCTCCTCTTCCTCCTCCTCCTCCTCCTCCACGTCCCCGATTGCTCTACCGGCGAACATTAGCGCCGCAGCTCCTCTCCTGCAGCTGCTGATGAAGTGTGTGTTTGCAGCGGGCCTCGATCGCTCCTCGGCGAGCAATTTCCCCCGCGACGGCACCACCGAGAGAACCACTGTTTACAGTAACAGAAACTCATCAGCGGTGCCGCGCCTCCCCTCCACACACAACAGTGCAGCACAATGCGGGCAATATAATACGCTCCCCTTTACAGCGGCCCTTTTGTTCCCTTTTATTAACTGAAAGAATCCCAAATCCCCATTTGGTTTTATTAAAAAGGGGGGGTGGGAGGGGGGGTGAAGGAGCAGCAGCCGTATTATAAAAAAAACATCTATTGCTGGGACAAGAGGTGAGAGGAGCACCCTTTTTTTTTACTTCTTTTTTTCAAGGGCCCTTCGAAAGTGGAATCGACTCGCGTGGCCTCCTCACACTGCCGGGCTTTTAGTCTAAGTAGCCCTCACACTCATCATTTTCCTACAGCTCCGCGATGGCACTTGGGAGCCTCTGACGATATTGAATAAATGTCAGAAGTCCTTCCCCCAGTGGTCCGGATGGCCGGCAACTGGGACTAAGGGTGGGTTGGGGGGGTTGGGGGGGTCCCCACCCTGTTTGCTGGATTTGTTTGTGGCCCATTATCTTTTTCCATTAATCAGGCCTGCGGCCTGGGATTCATTTTCAAATGACATACATTTTCCTTTTCACCCGTTCACAACCTCGTTGGCAAAACCACACATGGGAGCGAGAGGACGGCCGAGGGAGAAGACGGTTTTATTGCTGCTGTCGTGGTATAATATCCACCTGACAAACAGTGCACATTGTTACATCTCATTTAAAAAATGCTATTTTTTCAGTGGCACAGACAGCATTTCGCAATTTTTGCCGTATGTCTTGGAACTCTCAGTTCTCACTTCTTATACAGATGACTACAGAATTCAAATTCAAATGTGCGCATGTGTTGAACGGAAACGGAACTATGGACTATGACAGCGAGAGATACCGATCAAGGCTGGACCTGGTTTGCGTGTGTATCAAACTGTGCTGGACCTCCCTGTCCCCCCATATACCCACGCAGCCACACGGACAGTTTTGTTGTCTTATGAGCTCAAACTCTGCCTTTCTGCTTCAGTTCCACCTTTCATCCTCCCCTTATCTCCTTACCCCCATCACCTACCAGTTAACAATCATTTAAATTTCCAGATATTAAAATGGCCCATACAATACATTGAGTTCAGTGTTACAAGTGAAGTTACTTGTGTTTTTGGGCTGTCTCTGTTTTGTCAGCTCTGCTCTCACACTGAACTTTATCTGTAATCTTCGGTGCTTCACAAGGCTGCTGTGCCATCACCCAACGCCATGACTCTCGACATGCGTTCCTCTACAGTTACTGTATAAATAGACAAGCTGATAACGGAGTCTGCTTTTGGCTTCCCAGGGAACAGGGAGGGATGGCTTTGCAGCACCTACTCCCACCCCCCATGTGCTTCGAACCCAGCTGAGCTGGACCTTCGCCTGGCCATCTGTCCACTCCGCACTACCTGCATTCTGGCACCCGGAGACGGCAGGCGCAGCACTGAGGGGTAGGCCGAAGGGTCTCCACTGCGTCAGCTTTCGGGACACCCAGCTCTGAAAGCAGAGGGTGGAGCTGGTTTCCTAAGCAGTTATAAAGCCATTAGATAATTCTCCAAAAATCAGTTCTTGTCCAAAAACACACACCTGTGCATGCTACAAAGCGTGTTTAATTTGCTAAGAGTGGCGCATGGTAACACACCACTGCAACAATTCCCAACTAGCTCGCAGCAGGTTTTAGTATTGTAAATGAATGAACGGAACATGTTTAGCGTGGCACTGCATAGGAACCTTCTGGAGGTTCGAACAGGCCGAGCCACTGAAGGCTTGCTGTGTAACTGGTATTTAAGAGGAACAAAAAGCAGGAAGCAACAGGGAACTGCTCCGGCTCTCGCAGCAGACGTACCTACACAAGACATTAGTTGGAACTTACATCCCCTTGTAATGTGTAAATTTTTACCACAATTCCATCCCAACGCCAGCTTCACGGTGCGGCGCAACTCTGCTGATACTCACGACAGCCAGAGAGTGTGTTAGTGGAGGGGGCGTCCACTCCAGTGTGGACTGTAAAAACTGGGGTCAGGAAAATGTCCAGAAAGGACCTGACAAGCTCACACACTGTTCCACTGCATTCTGTTTCTTCCAGTAACCATCCCTTTTGTGCTCCAGTTAATGAATCCCTACATAAATGCATTATTTAAAGGCATTTTTGCCTGCCATATGGTGCCCAGACTCTGTCTCTTTCCTGGTTCTGCTATAGCTGGTGCGCCACGAACAAACACACACTCGCTGACACTACAGCTTTACTGCAGTTTCTGCTGCTACACTGGTGATGTTTGACAGTAAAGGGAGAAAAGAAATGCTGCTTTAAATTAAGTGTTTAAACTGCTATCTTATCGAAACAGTTTCCTGCGAGAGTTTGGTTTTGCTTCTTAATAAATAAAACTCCGCACTTTGCCACCAGTCCTGCCAGCACCACTGGTTATACTGCATGTAACCCTGTGAGGTCCAGGGGTGTATTTGTTGTTGGTCTGCATTCACACTTAGTGTCCAGCTGATGTCTTTCTTCGAAACAGCTTACAGCAATTTGCCTAGCTAAACAGCTACATGATTTTTACAGCATAGTTTTAAGGCAAGGAGGAATTGGGATTCAAACCCATAACCTTTCACGCTAGAAGTACACGCACTAACCACAATGCCACTTACAGCCCTTACAGCTATAACTACCGCGTCAGTACAGCCAGCCTCCGCTGTAGCAGCACACTTCTCCACGCCGCAACTGAGTCACGGGCCCCTCGACGTCTCCCGACCGCCTCAGACCCCATCTCCTCCCGGGGCTCGGAGTTTAGATCCCTCTCAATTAAATTAGATCTGCTTCCCAGTAGCCTGCCACTCAGGGAGCAAAGATGACAGCAATCCGCTTTTCCCCGTGTGTCCCCTCCTCCTCCGCCTCTGTGGGAGCCGCGGTTCGAGTGGAAGGGGATTCTATCTGACACACAAGATTGCAAGTTCGCCTTCGCACAATGGCGGGCGCTGGCGCGCAGCGGTGGGATTAAATTCCCTGACATTATCAACCTGTCTGACTAAGTGTTCAGAAGGCGGCGGAACAGGATTCGACTAATGGCAACAAACCCCGGCTCTCAGCATCTCCGAGAGGATTACTGTCACTCAGCACCGGGGGGATGACTTTCTTTTATTTATTTAATATTCTCTCCCATAATCTGTTTAAAAACAGAATCGGAGGGAAAATGTCATGGGAAGATATAAACATGGAAGACCAGCAGATCTTGTACCTACAAACAGCCTCCAACTTAAATGCTGCGTTTTTCTTAAAGCTACTCTATGTCCAAACCAAAGGGTTTTTTTTGCATTTTGTTTTGTTTTCCTTTATTGTCTTTTTTTTTTTTTGCAAACATGGGATTATAACAAATAAAAAGAGTCTCGGGTTCCCATGAGAAAATATTTCCAGACCTCTTAGTGCATTTGCTGGAAAAATTTCACAGTTCTTGGATGAGCTGCTCATTTTAAGAGCTATTAACCAACTGAAAAGAGGAAGAAAAAATGAACATGGAATAAAATGGCATTAGCCATGATTAAAAGGAAAAAATCTGGCAGCTAGAGCTTGTGCTAAATTCGTGGCGCAGGGCCCCCAAGGTGATGGTTTGTAAAAGATCGTGCGAGAGCTTTGATCCTGAAAGTGTGCCGCGTGACTGTGTCCCTGCCCTCCTAGAGCTCACCTTTGGACCCCCGCGGCTCGGCGTCCAGCCCACCTGTCATGACGGTGCGAGGCGGATTGCACAAACCTCCCAGTGGCCCACCCGTCGAGGGCCTTTTCCTTTCCGCAGCTATAGGGCCCCTCGTGGCCACGAGGGCGACAAACTCGTAATGAATTCACCAGATTATCACGGGATTATGGCAGGGATATCTGATGCATCACGGTGCAGCCGGGGGGGGTGGAGGGATTAGAGCTGTTTACAAGGCCAGGGTCGAGGGTGAAGACATGTGGCTCGACCGACACATCGCCCTCCAGGATTGCCGTGTTAAACATGTTGTGCCCACCAGCCTCGACGCTCTCGCCGCAAGTGCTACGGCACATTTGCAAATTTGAAGTTAAGCGATAGCTAAATAACAAAAATTAATCCGCCCCACCTTCTGTTTGGAATTTAAATGCTTCTCAGAGGTTTCAGGGTCACTCTGGCCCGACACTGTTTCAAGCAAATTGCAGTAGCCGCAAACTGATTAAATGCTTTTGATTTTTCTAACAGCTTCTGGGCAGCGGTCGCAGGGTGGCGGCCACTCGTCCCGATGGGCCAACCAGCCACCAGACGCCAGTCGCCCTCCGTGGAGTTTGTCCACATGGCATTTTGCATCTATAGAAACCTGAAAAACAAATCTATAACAGCTGGATCAATAGATAAGGCAAGTGAAACATTTGTCATTTTTTAAATAATCAGATGGAGTTGATGGTAAGCAGCGAAGGTCGCTGGTCTGGTGGGCCTTGGCGCAGTGACCGAAGCCCAGTGCCCCCCAAGCAGAACCCCACACAAAGAAGCCTCTCATCAACCACTTAAGGTAACCAAGGAGTTCAGACCTGGCAGGTCATCAAGGAGAACACTCATAAATTCATAATCCACACACTGCTCTGTGCTGCTGTGACACGGGACACCAGGGATGGCCAGAGTTGGGTTTGGGAGGATTGGTGTCACCCAGATCTGTCCTCAGCTCCTCCCTCCTTATTTTGTTTTCCTTTTATCACTTGTTTTGCAAGGGGGCACTATGACGACGGTGGGAAACCTGAACCGCGCTTCAGCCACCACTCACACTCAGATAAGGCACTTCAGGCCCGACTGCTGCTCTGTGTCAGACTTCAGCATCCACAAACAGCATCACGTTCAACGCACACCCTGAAGCTGTGTACTACTGCACTCTGTGTACACATATATTCCTCTAAATCAGGTACATTATAGCAGAATGTCCCCCCCACACACACAGGGACAGATTTAATAGTTTGGGGGCCCTAGGCAAAGATAGGAATGGGGCCCTCATCAATCCCAATTCTCACCCCTTTCTATATTTATTAGTCTGAACAATCAGGCCTAGTTATAAAAATACCTTTTCACTGGTCCCTGGACTGCTTAGTAGAAGAGCTGCTGCAAAGTTCCAAGCTGTATCTTGCCTGTATGCTAATCTGTGAGAAAATAATCATGTACTCAGTAACTTACAAAACAGTGCAACCCACTATAAACTTTTAAACACATGCAGTTACCTTGTTCTTCGCTTACTGTGCCTGGACTGCTACACTGGTGTTTAAATCTACCTGTTGTTTACTGGTATTGGAATTTAGGTGCAGGTAACTGGAGAGGATGGCTGATACTTAAAATATCCCTCAAAAGGGATGATGCTAGAACTCACTGTCCCAGACCAGGTTAACAATGGGTCACTTTGGCTATTCGAACCTGTAACAGGTGTGTAGTGACATCTTTAAAATACACACTCCACTAGTGTGAAAAACAGAATGTGTGTGAAATTCACAGTTACGCTCTGAGCTCATTGCCTTCTGTTGCTATCTTGTGTTGTTAGTACTCACTGTCAGTATTTGGTTTTAGTGGCACAACAACACAGAATTACAGCCCGAATTGAAAGGGCCAAATTGGCCGTAAGCTACTGAAAATGATGTCTGTGACAGGAATTTTGACATGTTTGATATAGTGAAATAAGTTTAAGTAAATATCAATGTATATATAAATGCGAATATCTTTTTCCATGGTCTCTAGAATTCTTGGGACCGTAGGCACTTGCCTCCCTTTGCCTCATGGCAAGCCCACCCCTGGCCTCATAGAGCTGTCAAGTGTTCCTCTAACCTGTGCAGTTGAAAGGGTTTGAAGGACTTGCCTTCCAGAAGTCACACACTTAATGTCAGTGTGTAAAGCTTACAAAGTCACACATGTTTATGTTGCGGTCTCGGGCTCTGCCCCGCCCCGCCCCTCTTTCCTGGCTAGATCTCTGGGAAACGAGTGGTGTCACAGGCACATGGGGACAGGCCCATTCCAGACAGGCTTCTCAACATCCCTCGCTCTTGCGGAGACCTCACACACAGAAACAATCCCACCACGGCCACCCCCCACTCAGTTCTACGTCCAGGGTGTGACAAGTCAGGTGCGAGGAATGTAATGCAGCACAAACACAGCAGCAACTGGCTCTTTTATGCGTCCAACTCCACTTCTCTATTATCGATTGATCGGAAAATAAACACAGGCTCCTCAACACATGCGTGTACACACAGACACACACTGCCTGCGCCTGCCTGGAGAGTGTCGTGTGACAGGGCAAGCATGATGTCACAGCCTGATCCTCTGGGAATAACCCAACTATTGATTTTTCCCTCTCGAACGCTGAAAAACAGCAAGTAGCACTTGGGTACAGCAAACGCAGGGAATTATTTCATTTCATACTATTGAGGAAAGAGCCAATTATAGTAAAAATTCCCCTCGAGCCAATAAAACGGGGGCATTGTTTCACACACAGCATCGGTTCCTGTCCACATGAATATTTTATTTAGTTGCCCAGGTGGAAACAATGAACAAATCCCCCCTCCCCCCCCAGGCAGCCCAGGTGTGCAAAACCACCCCCCATAAAGCGGGATGGTGTAGTTTTACACAAAGAGGGAAAGAAACTCCATAACACAAATAAACACACCTATATAAAGAGGTGTGAACACAACTGTTTCTAACATCTCCTGTTTTCAAAGGATAAAACTGATTAAATATGTTTTTGGGGGGCCTAGATCTCAGGCACAATCACACCAGGGGGCTACTCTAACAGGTCACTCTAAATTGCCCATCATATGTGTGTGCTAGAGGTCTAGAGTGAGCCAGTTTGGGCTGATGGTGGTGTGTGCCCAGGTTTTCCTGCTGTTCCTGCTGAGCTGTACTTATTGATCCAAGGCACACACACACACACACACACACACACACACACACACACACACACACACAAACCACCCGTGGATTACACACACTATGAGACATAGCCATCCTTGGCTCTGATGAAGGTCCGTGAGTCAAGCGGCCTCTTCTTCCCCAGAGAGGTCAGGCTTTAGTTATGCACTCCCAGCAGTGTGGGAGTGGTCTAGGGAAGATGCATGTGTGCACGGTCTCACACACGCTGCCACACTTACACACACACACACGCATCCGTCGTGACCCTTCCCCCTCAGCCACCGCACAACTCTATCAGTCTTTGAGTTACAACCCCCTCCCCGTCTCACACCTACAGGGTCTTCTCTAATTTGGCAAGGAAAAGAAATCAATAGAGCTGTAAGACTGAGTTCAGGGTTATGGAAAGAGGTGCAGATGCCAGTCGACCGCTGTGTCAAAATGCCTCATGAGGACGCTGGCGTTGCCCACTAGCTGTACGGTGCCCTGTGTTGCAGGTAACAGCAGTGAGACGCACAGTGACCCGAGGGACCCTATCACAGGGGGGCTGTGCTGAGCTCGGGAAGTACACTGGCTTCATCAATTAATGGCTTTGTGTTAAAGTTATGAAATGACTCACACACTGGTGCTGGATTCAGACACACTCACACTGACCCGAACGCACACGCACGCACGCACGCACACACAGTGTTATTCACACGCACTGGGAGTGCGCAAAAGAAGCTGGGGGGGGCAGGTGTAGCAGTGGGAGCAGCTGCAGCCTTCGGCCCTGGGGGACCAGAGTTCAGCTCCCGCAGACAGCAAACGCCTGCAGGTGCAGCATACCCACCCCCCATCCCGACTTCCCCACCCCCTCGGGAACGCCCCTCAGCTCCCCGTTGCTGTCAGCTGCCGGTCAGACAGCCATCGAGGTTAAACATGCCAGGTCGCACCAGCCCCATCCCCCCATGAGTGTTAGCTGGGGCCCAGGAGCCCCACCCCTGCACCACACCCCACCCCCTGTGCGCAACTACGCTGCCTGTTCAAGAGCAACAGGTGCCATTTGGGAACCCAAACGACAGCTATGAATTTTTCAATGATTCCATTAAATATTGAGGCCGTGCTGAGGGTCAAAGAGGAAGACGGTGCAGGCGCCGACGCCGTGTTTCTCCACAACGTTGACAGAGAGTGCAGCCTCATCGTGCCGCTGCTGGCCAAAGGAGGTCGGAAGCTCGTGCTGCGTTTTTAAAAAGCCATTCGCCACACCGGAACCCAGAAAGGCTTCTCTCTTTTCTCCCTGTTTTATGAGGGTTTGTATTGACCAGACTTTGTCATGTAAAAGCTTCAAGGGTGAGACGTAATGCAGACCAGACGGTATAGAGTCCTGCTGCTCCTCAACATACACACACCACCGACGAGCCCCTTTGAAGTTCCTAAACAACATGCAAGACCGTGCCACTCACCGTCCCATGTGGGGAAGTTATTTGAAATTCAATGAAAAGGGAAAAGGGATGTAAAGACACTAATGGAAAAACACGTGCAATATATATAGTATACACACTACAGAGGGGGTGTCACATATACCTCACAAATACACCTATTGGTTTGATGCAGAATGGTTAGATCAATAAAACATTAGGCATCTTAAAAATATTTGGATGGCTACAGACTTTTGACTCACCCTGTATAGCTCCTTTTCTATATCAAAAGGAGCTCCACATTTTAATCAGTTCAAAGGTAAAAAATTACATCAACAACAATCTTTCTCAGTGCACATATGCGTGCGCGCGCACACACACACACACACACACACACACACACACACACACACATTCACGCCCATATTTACAGAGAAGGCCACATGGTGAGATCAGGTCTATTTTTACCTGGGCACCAGAGGCCTCTTTAATCACAGCCGTATTGTTACTTGTGGCTCAGCGGGGACCATAGGGGCACCCAGTGGTGGAGAACCCACCAAGAAGACCCACAGCTCAGATATGCACAGCTGGCGACAACGAACGCCACCCGGAACACACCTCCAAACACCCCATAATGGACACTAGAGCTGCTGCCCTTATCATACAAACATCACTAGTTTCTTAAAACATCCCTATATTTTTACTAACTTCTTTTGGAATTGGTTTACTGAGAGAAAAAAGTATGCATGTAATTTTTTAAATTCCCCATGAATTTCCAGCTTCTTTTGCCATGAATAAAGTTTTTGCCTGCTTCCTATCCAACCATCTTTCCATCTTGTCATCCATCTGTCTAACCATGAAAAATGTTGTTTGTCAAGAGTACAGTGCTGGAGCCCCACTTGGGCCCTGAACGAACAACCATCTGGCTTCAAGTCCAGGTTGATCACAGCCTCACAGCTCAAACTTGTTGAGGGTCGTGCTGAATCCCCACAGCCACACGGACACAGACTCGTGCCATGTAGGTTCCATTACCTAGAAGAGTAAGTGGAGGTGGAGACGCCTGAATCCAACCCCATCCCCCGACACAAAGTGCTTATTTAACAAAATGTATGTCATTAATAAATAAATCAGGTCTACAAAAGGGGCCTGACACCTCCACACGGGCATGGAGCCATTAATATTCCAGATAGTGCTAATGTTGGCTTTAAAAAACATTAATAAATCTTTTTCATTGGCGATGCAACAGATCTTGTTGGCCCCCCATGGCCCCCGCGTGCGTCTGTCAAGGGCTGCCTTTAATGTCCGTTGGAGCTGTCAGGCAGCAAGAGGTAGACGCGGCGCACTCACGTCCATTTGAAGTGCAACTGGGGGGGGGGACTGCCAAGGTCAGGACTTTGGGAGAGGTTTTCACTCTGAAAAGTCCCGCCCTGAGTCCGCAGCACCGAGGCCACCAGCTACTGGAGGAGTGATAAGCTGAGGGTTCTGGAAAGACTCAAGTCACCTTTAACTTTCAGTATTTAAGTTTTTTAGATTCTGTCTGCATGCCTCTGTCACAAGGTGACAGCATTCAGAGGATCCTTTCATTTAGACCCATGACTCCTCAGGAAAGCAGATTATGAGCAACATTCAGGTGAAGACTGACCATCAATCAATCTGTTATCAATAACTGCTTGTCCAGTTCATGGTCTGGAGCCTATTCCGCCAAATATAGTGTGTGAGACAAGGTACACCAGTCCATCACAGAACAATTACACACACACACACACACACACACACACACACACATCTTTGGACTGTAGGAAGAAACCAGTGCAGGAACAACATCAACATACAATTTTCTAATTTTCCCTGTGTGTGGCGCCACCGCCTTTGACCGCCGCACGCCTCTTCTCTGAGCACGCTCAAAACACTCACAGGAGGCGACGGGCGCCTGCATCGCTCCACTGGCCGTGTCTTTTGCATCTCCGCCTGGCTCAGAGTCAATAAGCGCTCCTTGCTGAAAGCCCTGTTATCTCTGCGCGTATTGATCTGATTTCCTGATGGCGTTATTGAAATATTGCGCGCGCCCCATACCTGCCCCCAACCCCCCCTGCCGCCCACGTCCGGGAATCCTTGAACAACAAAGTACGCCATGCGTGTAGCCTGATTGTAGCTTTCTTTCACTTATCAATGGTTATTTTGCTCATTGTGAGCCAAATATTTTAATAAGTAAACAGATCTATGCTTCTTTTAAAAAAAACCTACATAATCCTGCTCCTGTTTGCTGGGAACACAGGGGCAGCCAGTGCAGTACGACGCTGTTGGTGGGGGTTTTAACCCGAAATTCAGCCCCTCACAGTGGATGAATACACCTCCTGTCTAACTATCCTGGCTGCGCTAACATCTCACCGAGGCCGCTTTACCAGGCCGTCACCCCACCTCCCTCCGCACCGGCAGCACAATCGATGGCCAGATCTGTAGTTAACGCTGCACTGTGATGCAAATGATGTGGAATTGATCGGCGTAAGCCGCTGCTGTCACAGCCAGCGCCCCACACCCCGCTGAGCGCTCCTCTCCTCCTCGGCACGCAGAGGAGGCCGACAATCCAATAAATGGCCCGACAACAACTTGGTGGGGGGGTGGGGGGGAGTGAGGTGTGGGGGCACCAGGAAAGCTGCAGGTTCAGCATAAAGGACCCTCTGTGAGAGTGGACACCCCCTCCCTCCTCAGCATGGACCGTGACAGGTGCCGTGCCCACCATCTCCAGGGTGGCAAGCAGACGGAAGCGCAGAGAAATCAGGCGCTGCCATTTCAGTGGACGGAGTAAGTATGATACAGAGAGCGGAGTCTCATTTCATAGCAATTAGCACAAAGACTTATCGTTTGCTCCATCTCCCTTTCACATCACTTAAAAGGCCGCCCTTCTGCAGGGAGAAAGACAGATCAATCGGTGACAAAAATCACTCTATCAAGACGCCGTGGGTCACAAGAGATCCCTGAAAAACTCAGATTGGAACAAGTTTTAAACGTTTCGCTGAAGAGAAGATCGGTGCAAAGATATGGGGGGAAACTTTGGCTGAGAACTTTCTCAAGTTTTTTCGGCAACAGAAAAAAAACTGTTAAGCATTCTGTGTACAGGCACAGGTGTATGCTGAGACCCCCAGCGAGGATCCAGACACTACCATCCCTCTGTACATCCCGACCATCGTAGCAATCGCTGCCCATTTTGCTCAGAAAAAAATGATCAATTGTGAGAGAAAAAGGCGGAAATTGAAACCAGGAAGGGGCCTGTAGCACACTGAAGTCATTTCCCATGCAGCAGTGAGACCCCAGCAAACACACACACATACACACACACACACACACACCTGGCTGTTTCTCATTACTTGTGCAGGCTGAGATCTTGCTGTGGAAAACCCACATGAATCACAGCAGCAGTATAACCCAAACGACAAGGTTACAGCGAGAAGTGTGTGGTGGCGCAGAATTCGTCGCATGTCTGTTTTCTTTGACAGTTTTCTGTGATTTTAACCCCTTTGGTGTGAAATATTTCACTGCCCCATTTACAGCACAGTTATGCTGCCATGAGGGGCACCATAAAGCGACTCCACTATTGAACTCAGAGCTGCAAAAATGCAACTGCACATGCCGCACCCACCATACACCAAACCCCTACTCACTGGCCAGGTAGATTTTTAAAGTTAGTGCTGTTTTTATCATGATAAAAGGTTCTTTTGGGAAAGGGGATTTTTATTGGCACAGCTACGTGCTGACAGACAGAAAGACCCAGAATGCCCTTTCTTGTGTGAACATGCTCCGCACCTGACACCCTCCCCAAACATACACAAATCCCCCTCTTGGTCACCTGCGATGAAGCCAAATGAATTACCATTCCTCACATAAACAGGCAAGAATGTGAGCATTCGAGGGCTTATGGTAATGAGCTCTTTCCTCCGACAGGGTGCAGTGACACTTGCCTGGGTGTAATGTCACCCCACTTAAAGTCTATGTAAACAACATTATCGGCGACGTTGTGCACAAGCTGCAAGGTCGGGGGACCGGCAGGGAGGGGGCTGGGTGCGACCGCCAGCATGTGGGGGGTACAGACGCCCAGGATATGACAAACTGCCCATCCCTGCTACGTGTTCTTCAGTTTGTTTATGTTAAATGTGTGAGCACTTGTGTGTGTGTGTGTGTGTATGTGTGTGTGTGTGTGTGCGCGTGTGTGCAGGACTAAACTTGTGTCAGGCAATCCTGCAAAAAGAAGAAATTTACATTAATTGATTTATCAACCGCTTTTCTCTAAAGCAACTTATACTGATTTACCTCTTTATACATTCAGCCTAACTACCTTCATCAAAGGTACCAGAGTAGAAGGAGGGTTTTGAACCTGGATCCCGAGTGCAAGGCAGCAGCAGGTAGCATAGTGGTTACCGTACCTTCAGCAAGGTACTTGAAATACCTAAAATACCTAAAATGCAGCAGCAAAAAATGCCTCTCTTTTCATAAGGGCATATAGCTGTAAGTGGATAAATACTCAAAGTCGGCTCAAAGTATCATTTAAGGAAATAAGCATGAACGTAAGGCAGCAGCTCTAACCACTGCACCACCTTCTGCTCCTTCAACTGGAGCACATCCCTCTCTGGGCCGAACCAACAGCAAAAGCCACTCAAAGCTGCGATTTATTCTTCCCATTATTATTATTATTATTATTATTATTATTATTATTATTTGTTGTAGTTGTTAGTAGTAGTATTTTGCTTTCTGAACAGACTCACTGAGGACATTTATCAACCTGGTGTTTAGTATTTTCCCAAAAATTCCCTTGTCAGAAAATGTTTCATCCATCTCCTGGAGCACTTGTGTGACACGATGAAGGCATTCGAGGAAGCTGGGGCAGCACGTCTGAATGCGGCGGCACTCATTAGCTGCCATGGTGACAGCGGGACGGGGAGCCGCACAAAGCACCTCCAATTAAATGTCAATAATTTAACAAATCCTTTGAACTTGTCTCAGGCCTTGTTTACAGGAGCTTACGAGAACACAGGCGCTTCATTGTCTCATTATCATGGCAGCCGCGGGAGACGGATGGGGAAGGAGGCCGAAGAGTAGCGGCCGAGCAGCGAGGAAGAGCTGCAGGACCCGGTGACTGATGGGAAACTGCTCTGTGTTTGGGAAACAAGACCATTTCCTGTTTCACAGCCCCCCGTTTTCAAAGAAACGACAACAACAAAAAACAAATTGAAACGAAACAAGAGCGACATTAGTCAAACAAGCGATGGGCTCACAGAGCCCCACTGTTCGGGTTCGACCTGCAGGGAGGGGGAAGTGAGAGAGCAGGTGGCTGACCTGCTTTTCCCGGGCAAACAGGGTCTCCCCAGTGAGGGGAACACTGCAGGGGCAGGCAGTCGGGGGCAAGTAGGGGGGGTTACTGCTAGTGTACAGTCCCTGGTCCTGGATACCCTCCACAGATATAGTCTTCTCAGTTTGGGTCCACTGTACACCATATTATTAGCATTATTACTAGCTTTATTAGCATTATTAGCAGCATTACTGCTATCATACTCCCCTTTCACCTGGCTTATGTATTTATCTGCATGCAGCAAGTGTACAGTTTTATTCAGTTAAAAAGCTGGACCAAACCAGGATGAGGGGTCCGCAGCAGCAGTGGGTCTCAACCCAACAACCTGCTAGTCACAGGTCCTTGTGTTTCTTCTGTGTCACTACAGAACTTTGAAACCATTTCATTTCGGCTTCTCTTCCCAGGTGGCCTGGGTACAACCTCTGGTTCGCAATGGGGGTGAGAAGACTCCTCCCGCAGGGCGACGGGGACGAGTGCATGCACCGCTTCTAAACTGAGTTCAAACACAAGAGGGGAAGAGGACACTCGGCACAGGACAGCAGGTCATGTGAAAGGCTCCTGAGGAATTCAAGTCCCACCTTGCCTACTCCTCACATCACCCTAATGGATTTGTATGTGTTGAAGAACTCACCGCTACTCGGGGAGAGGAGGAGAGGGGGCGTGGTGGTGCGGGGGCTGCTGGGAGAGAGGGAAAACAATCGATATATGAAAAGAAAATAAGGCGTAGGAGAGGGACTGTGTCAGACACTGTTGTGTTTTTGCATAAAGCAATTAAGATTGTGTGTTTTTGTTGAACTAAAAAAGTAGAAAACAAAAAAAGCACGAGTGGGAGAAAGATGCAATGGCTGCACAAACCAAACATCGATCGACCCGTGTTTTTCCTGCAAAGCCTGCTTTCGGGGAGATTTGAATTTAATTGATTCCTTTTTAAACAAATACGGCGCTGGAATGCCAGTAATGAAAAGGCCAGAGCGGGGTCAGTGACGGCCCCCACAGGAGGGCACGGCTCCCGTCCTGGGGAAGGCTGGCAGGTCCTGCTGGCTGTCGCACATCTGCCTGTGTGCCCCACCCATGAGGGAGGTGTCGCCACTGACACACACACACACACACACACACACACACACACACACACACACACACACACACACTGCTGTGCTGCTGTCCTGCAGCTTCACTGATATTGGAAGTGGAAACACACACAAACACACACAAACACACACACACGCATCTACACAGACAGCAGTGCAAGGCAGGTGGTCTGATTTACACATAGGCAGTCAGTCAGCTGTAACCTTCTCCCATGTTGGGTTGGCATGCACATACAAGGCTGTGGAAAGGTGGCCCGCCATGGACACAGGGTAGCGGGAGGAACAAGAGTTCTGGAAGGGCCAGGGAGGGTCATGAAGTCATCACCTGTTTGAGGCAGGGGTAGGGGGGACAACTGGGACGTGGGCAGGTCAACAGCGACAAAACGGTGTTTGTGTACAGGGGGACCTCTTAAATAATTCAAGTTGGCACGACATTTGCTCTTAAGCCCGAGCAGACATGGGGCGCACGCCACTCATTCATCATCACCACAATGTTCCTATTATTCAGCGTCCCATTAATAACTGCCTTCGTTTGTTGATATTTATTTAGCACTCCTCAGCCGGGTGATGAAAAGCTCTACGACCATCCCGACGCACCACCGGGCCTCCTCCCCGACACCACCCGGCTCGCGTCCTGCGTTGGCGAACTCCACACCCCTGTAAAGTGATACTGGTCCTTTTATTATTCATGTTTGCGTTATAAAGCTGCCCGGGCACCTCCGTTGACAGGTTCTGCAATAACAATGTCCACATGCAAGAAGGTCTTGAATTATTTAACTGGCCCAATCGACAGTGTTTCAGCGGCATGACGCGATGTGGGGTCATTCTAGCAGCCACAGATACCTGTTACCAGCTAACAAATACCTGCACTGGGGAACTCAGTGAGGGGGGATTTGTGCGATCAAGATGAATACATTTACATTATATCGATATTTATTCATTTTAAAAAAGCTTTCTTCCAATGCCACTTATTCATTTATACAGCCGGATGATTTTTACTTTATTAGTTCAGGGTATGTACCATGCTGAAAGATATTAAGGCAGGAGGTGAGATTCAATCCTGTATCCTTCCAGTAGAAGGCAGGTACACTAGCTACTGCGCCACCTGCTGCCCCTATACAGTACAAACATAAGCCTGCAGTCCAGTCAGGCAGCAGTAGTAGGCTTTGTGGTTCAGCATATGTACTCTAACATCATGGCTACAAGTTCAGATCTCTGGAAAATCCGAGTGAGGTACTTAACTCAGTATGCTCTTGTAAAACTGTATAAATGGGTAAAAATCATTTGTGGGGACAAGGGGGGGGGTGAGAGAAAAAGAGATGAGCCCCTTTCATCAGCGCACCTTATTGCATTAAAACCGCACCATTATGCCGCCCTGGAAGGAGAAAGACAAAATAAATACATAAAACACGAGGAGCGATGTTTTTAAAAGTGAGCCAGAGGGGTTAAATAAATGCAAGAAGAAAAGAGCAGAACAGCTGGAGCATGAAATGCGAATGGGGGGGGGACGGGGCTTCCCTGCGTATTGTGTTCATTGTCTGTGGAAGGAGGGAGGGATCGAAGGGGGAGGGACAGACTGATGGGGACAGAGGCATTTCAAATCAGCGTGAACTTCAGACGTGTACCTGACAAGCCTTTAATTACAGGTAAACAGTCAAACCCGGCCCAGGAAGTCAGGTTCAGGCAGATTGGGGTGGCTGAGGGCATTTCACATCACTAGCAGAGCTCTGGCTGTCCCAGAACTTGTGCAGTTCCCAGATTCCATCCCCCTCCCTCCACCCCCACTGCACCCAACCCTCCCCCAGCTGCTCCACTGATCCATAGCCAGTTTAGGGGCTTGAGGTGGACCGGTGCTCCGGTCGCAGCTAAAGCAGGAGCTAAAGAAGCAAGGGCAGCAGCGGTCCAGCCGGGTGAGGAAGCTTCAGCCCGTGTTCTTTTTGAGACTCGAGTCACCTGTTGGGGCCGTGGATACACTGAACCCCACGTGTTCCATAGCTACACGCGTGACATGGGATAGTGACACTGCCAGCCTTGGTGTTATTGTAGCTGTTCACAGGGAGGTAAAACACACCAGAAGAATGAAAGTGAAAAAGAGAACTCTAGAGAGTGGCTTTTGTGGAACAACTTTTTGGAGCAAAATCTGGTCGTTTAATTTATGGATGTTTGCGTGATAAGTAGAACTTCTCAAAAGGAGTCCTGATTTTTCACTAGCTGGAGGGACGATAAACATGAAAAGTGAATTATTAAATTTTACAGCTCATTACTCAAACAAAAGGAAATATATACTGGTGGGAACAGGATTAGCGGCGAAATGAATCCAATGATATATTGTGCGGGTATTATCTGGCCAGTTTATCTGGATGGTGTGATAAGTAAATACCATCAGTAGAGAACCCCTGGGGAGGCAGAATCAAAATCTCAGCCTGATTAGCATAATCTGCTGCCTTTTACAGAACTCCCTTCTCTCTGAGAGTTCCGGAACAAACCGGGCAAACGACGCGGTGGCACAAACAAGGGGAGGGGGGTATCAAAAAGGACCTCTAAGCGGGACATGAGGCCCATTGATTCCCCTTAGAAGGAAACCAAAGAGGTCAGCTGAGTCTGAAATGAACATTTATGGGAAAATGTAGTAAACGTACAGCAGAACGGGCCACCGTGGAATTTCACCGCGGGCAAAAAGTCTTCACGTTGCATCAGCACCAGTTATTGTTTGGAAACCATGTGGAAAAAAAATCTTATATATTAAATATATTAAATATGTTTCCTGGTATTTTCTGGTTATCAGAGAGTCAAGCAAAGATTTTGGTTGAATATTTAACTGAAAGTTGTTTGATTATTTTAATGTATTTCTAATAACACCATTTGAAACAATCGGTGCTTTCAGTGTTCTTTTACTGTACAAATTTAATTAATGCAGAACTAATTTGTGCAAAATAAATAAAACATTCATACAAATCAATAATATTTGTATTTATGTTATTATCTAACTGGTGCATATTTTGCATGTCATTACCCGGATAATGCAGTTTATTACAATTTTTTTTTGTAATATTTGGTAAAAATAATGCAAAATGTCAACAACTGTGCAGTGTTTGAACTTACAGTGTCTGGGAATGGTTCCGCTTTGGCCTGGTTTATGACATGGGATGCCGGGCGATTTAGATGCGCCTGGATCTGAGTCAAAGCTTTAAAAACATGGCGGCACAATGGAGGCTGGACTGCTGGACCAGGGGGACTGAATCAGATCTTCCCACTGCTCCTCCTTTCAAAGGATCAGCATCAAGGAGAAGTGGTGGCAAAAACAGTGACTTTAGCAAACAAAAGAGAAAAAGATGCAAGGAAAAAAGAGGGCGGAAGAAAAAGGAAAAAAAAAACAGTGTGAATTTCCGCATTTGCCAAACTCAATCAGAGAGCAGAGGCAGATTAGCGAATTGATTCGGCCTCCTTGTTTACCCAAGAACGGTGAAATTTCCCTTCTCCCAGCTCCAGGCTCTTATCTCTATTATTCCAGTTTGTTTTTAACAAACAGCCGACTCGTAATAAGCGCCGGGCTCTGCTTACTTAACGTTTTCGAATAAACGGCCATAAAACATTTAATTTCAGACTTTTTAACTGTCCGTAATAAATATTTTCAGATAATAACTGAAGGTGAAGTCGGCTTTATGGTGCCATAAATTAGTTCCTGGTTTTATCAGCATATTCGCAAGCTGTTTAACTAGCACACAGATGTCATAATAACGTCCTGAAGAATAACCTTGTTGTTCCAGCTATTGCTGTGAACTTCTGTCGCCAAGGGAGCCTTTAACCGTTTAGTGAACATGCGCTTTTCTGAGTGGCTGAATTTCTCGAGGCCTAATCGCCTCCTCACACGTCACGATATCCTCACGGGCTAATTTTTCACTTCCATGGGTGGAAACAAACATATAAATATACAGAGCTTTGGCAAGACCACTTTCTGCAGGCACACAGTCACACATAGCTTTGCAGGAAAAGTAAAAAATATCATTTGTGCCAGCTGCAGTTAGAAAAAGGCTTAATAAAGAGTTAAATAGTCCATTATTATTGGCGAAATCTGCAGTACAAGTGGGGGGTGCTGAAAGCCCTTGCTTTTTGAGGACTTCATTTGTGTAGAAGCAGTGCTGTCATAATTAAAGATAAATCCTAGATTTGAATGGAGTGCACTTAGAGTAATCCCCTGGAAACATTACAAATGGCACCGTGTTCTTGGCCTGGCTTTGTGTCCCAGTACCCAGAGGGCTGCGGCTCCTTGTCTATTGTGAGCTTCGCTCAAAGGAAGCAACCCGCGCGCGCACGCGCGCATGTGTGTGTGTGTGTGTGTGTGTGTGTGTGTGTGTGTGTGTGTGTGTGTGATGGGGGGTGCAGCCTCGCCTTTCATTTCTCTACACGATGCCATGTTGCGGACTGAGCCACGGCCACTGTCTTCAAAGAACACATGTGAACACGCAATTTCTAAACGGCCCTAAAGATATCACCCCTCAGCTACTTCGTAAGCGTCTGCGCTGTGAACAGCGCTCATGTGAACGCGATCGCAAACACAAACAAGACAGCTGGCACTTGTAAGCCACTTATGTCCGAAACAGTATTTCGATTGAAATGTAATATAATATAAATTTAAATGCATATAGAATTGAACGCTTTCATAAGTAACCAGTAACCATCTGACACAAGATATTTGGCATTCGTAAGATTAAGAAAAACCGTGAGAGTAACTTTACAAATTGGTCATACAGGAACTGTATGAGTAACACATTTCTTTTTGAGTGACCTTGGTCACCCTGGGTGCTCATGGAGGACAGCATCAGCGCTGATCATCACTGCTCACAGAAGCAGATTTAGGATTTCCTGCCTCTGCTGCTATCACACCACCTTCAAAGACGGTGTCCTGTGAGAGGTCCATCACAGCAGAGATACAAGGCACACCAGGTGTAGAAAAAGCACCGTGGTCCAGCACATCCACATTTATTTAGTTAAGTGACACTCGACTCCAAAGCAGCTTACAGCGTTAAGATACTTATGCTGATTTAAACATTTATACAGCTGGATAACTTTCACTGTATCAATTTGGGGTGAGAACTCTGCACAAGGGCACCACAGTAGGAGTGGGTGCTGAACCTATAGCCCCAACATGCAAAAGCAGCGACTCTAAACACTAGGTAAAATGCTGGCCAGAGAGCTTCAACAAGCAGCCAAGCTTGTTGTGAGAAGAGTGGGCCAGGGATTTCAAGCACATCCCCCCCCCCTTCCAGGACCTACGGGTTCGAGTCCAGGGTGGAAATTACCTCAGCGTAGCACTCACTTGGATAAATGTGAAGGGCTGGAAACACAAGAGAGCAAAACTAAAGCAGCATCAGCGAGAAAGGAAAGTTACAAAGAGCCTCTGGCTGCAAATGGGCATCAGCTCACCTGAATATACAGGTAATAAATGAAACTGCAGGTTGCGGTTATAACTTTTATAATAACGTTGGTTTTTATATCCCCCTCCTTTGTCCTCAGTGCTTTGAATCCCACCTCCTGCAGTAGTACCCTTGAGCACAGTCCTCGGCCTGAATTCATACAGCAAAACTCTTATATATGGGTAAATATGTGCAAGTAGTTTAATACTGCTAAGTCACAACGGAGAAATGTGATAATCAAATAAAGGCAAATGCAGAAAATGCACAATTGGGAAATATTTCGAGGACAATACAGTAGCAGGACCGTATCTACTGTTTGCAGTAGCAAGATGCTGCCAACGAAGATGATGACGGCGAACATGGCGGATGCCGGAGACGACACGGCCGCAGCGTTGATTCTGTGTCAGGCTGCCCTTGCAGTCCGTTGCTACGCACACAGCTCCCCGTGCTCCGCTTTCACAGCCCCGTTGGCCTCCTTGGCCCTCTTCCCAGACACCTGCTTCCCCAGCCGAAACTGCGGCCATAAAACCTGCCGGCGAGAGCCACGCGGAACTGCAGGGTGCTGGGATGAATGCGAGTGCGCAGAGGAGATGCGGCGTGACAGAGCCTGTCGACACGCCGAGGACCACACACACGACCAGCTCCCACAAGGTGTTCTTCAAGTGGAACTAAAGCTAATGCTGAAATTCAGTTTGGCCAGAGACCTGGAACGCGATCAGATCAGTGTTAGAATTTATCAGTGCGGACAGAGCCGTCTTTTCCTGGCCGTCTTCGTCCGGCCGCACCGGGGCCCAACAGGTCCACCGCTCTGAATAAACTCCTCTGCGGCGCGTCGGCAAGGTCAACATTTTTTGAACATTATTTGATTAATGCTGAGAGCTGCAGTGTGTTTAGACAGGGTCGCGACCCCTGGGCATCCATTTAATCAAATCTCTCCCCTGTCGCTCCCAGAGGATCCGCGGCAAGGGAAGAAAAACGAATACAAAAAAGCCCTGGTCCTGCCCCCCCCCACACAGCCCCCCTAGCCCCTACACCACCATGTCTCTCCTTCTCGCCAGGCTCGCGAGTCTTCATATCTCTCATTGTTTACACACTGTTAAGTAATTATTTCGCAGTGCGACCCCCCCACACCCCCCCCCCACGGCTGCCAGGGGACGAATGACCTCCTCAGAGACCAGAAGCCCTTATTCAGCTGGATGTAATTTAGTCCTTTACCCCCCCTGCCTGCCCCTTCCCCACTGCAAAACTGACGCTTCAGCTTAAAGGTTTTTTTCCCCACCTCTTTGTGAATATTTAAGTGCGAAGGGAACACATGCTAATGATGCCTGTTAATGATATGCTTATTTTTCATAGGTGCAGTGTCCGGACTTTTTTTTTTTCCAGCTCCTGTTGTTTTTTTTTCACCTCCAGACTGCCGATGTCATCATGTTTTAAAGAAACTGTGCAATATCAACATTTTCCCCCTTCTTTCTCCCCTTCGTCGTCGTTTTTTTTTTACTCCTAGAACAAGCCAATTACCCTGCCGGCCCAAACCAATTACTCTGTATTTGTTCAGGAGTTTTCAATAACAGCACCCCCCCCTCTCCAGCAGGGGTGGCTGTCCCGACCGGGGGTGAGGTGCAGTGGTTTCGAGCCGGAGGGAGAATTTAAACACAATTACAGTTCCTATGGCTTAACGTCTTCACGGGTGCAAGGGCAGCTGATCCGTGAGTGCCCTGTCTGACCCCCCCTCCACCCCTGGGGTCAACATCCCAGGAGCTAAACGGCCATCGACGAAGCATCCAGCGTGTTTCTTCACCACACCTGTGAGGATGACTGCGCTCGTGATTCGTGAAAATTCTCGGGGGTTGAAGTTCCCTGAAACGGATACGTGCTCAGACAGTATGGTAGAGGTGTAGCGACGCATCTTCCCAGGGTAGACGTCTCTCTGGTGGACATCACAGTGCCACCACCACCTCCCTTCTGTTCCCCAAGGGGGTTGTGGGTTTGACCACGAATGATATTGTTGAGGAAACACGACAGGGAATGCGGTCTAAAACCTGAGCCACTCCCAGCTCCCGCATGTCGGGGGCAATGACTCACAGTGGGAGGTGGACCCTGGGCTTCCATTTTGTTTGGTCCTGCTGTTACTTAGGACAGTTTTCACCCTCTTTGTGTCCAACATACGAATCCTGCGTGTGCGGCAGGGGGCCGCCCACTTCACTGACACCAAACCCCCCCATTTGACATACCACATACCCCATCTGTCATAATGTGAGGTTTAGAGTAGGAGCCACGAGCGTGGAGGCTGTCGAGTGGCACGGCACAGCCAAAATTACCCCCGGTGCGAACGGGCACGCTTTTCCCATCGGATGGCAAGTGTTAATCATTTTTTCCAAAAGAGCGTTTCAGCACGGCCTCCACAAAAAGACAGGATGGGACATTTAATTAAGTTTTGAAACATCTTGAGGAAAAACAGGATGTTTTCAAACGCAGCATTGTTCAGGAAAAGAAAGAGCATTGTTTCAGCCAGCAATTGTCCGCCCCCGAGCGCAGAACATGAGAAAGAGGTGCGTTTTGAGCTGCTGAAGGGCAACTTGCCTCTTTCCTGCCATCGATCTGGAGCGACTCCATGAGCGGAGCTCCGCGGTGAGGACTGTGAGCATCAGACAATGACCGCCCTGCTGTCCTCACGCTACACTTCAGTGCCATTACTTATTGACCGTGACAGAAATGATGCGGAACGGAGAAAGTGATGGTGCTTTGGACTGAAACACCGACAGACCCCGCAGGTGAGGCCTCTGCAGGTGGAACTTCCTGCCTGGCTTTGCCAGAATGGCTCTATGTGCATTTCTGTAATGAACTGGACCCGAGCAGCAGTTACAACACATCTCCCTGGACAGAGAAGTGGCTGCTTCCCACACGTTTCCTCCTGATGCGTCCCAAGATTCTCTGTTCTGACTGCTGCCATTCTGACCAAACCATGGTTGGTTTTGCTAAAGGCACTGGCTTTACACTTTTTTTGCCCCCCCCCGTAATCCCCAAGAGTGGGATGAAGAGGAATGAGCGGCCCTTTTGACCTGAATTCTGCAGCCTCCAGGTCACTGGAGATGTGGGGGTGGACTGGGAGGGGTCTGGTTTCAGAGACAACACCAGTCAGGGCTGCCACCATAGGAGGTCTGCAGCATAATGCTAATGCAGCTGTTTGTGGTTAGCTGAACAAAAAGTATATAATTAAAAATTCAGCAAATTCATTGATTCATCATGTCAACCTCCCAACTTACAAATGATGTTTCTTTCACAAGGTTCGGTTGCTCTCGTTCCTTTTTTTTCCTTTTTAATAAAGTGCTCATTGAAGCTGCTGGTGGGACTTGCCGACAGACGCGCACGATGTCACGGCGCAGCTTAATTTCATTTAGTCTAATTAATTCGGCTCGCTGTAGACAGACAGACAGCGCTGTCTATCTGACCTCCGTCACCACGTGCCAATAGGGAAGCGAGAAGCCAAATAAATCACGGGTGTCACGTCCTCCCACTTACTTTAATTAAAAGCGCATGTCTCCACCGAGAGACAATCACTGTGTAAACTGTGACAAATTCTTCAGGGTGCTTTAAGTTGAGCATCATGGAGGAGAGCACTGTGTGTGGGAACCCCTATTCTGGTGGCCTCTGCTGAGAATGGACAAGACACACTATAACACCAAGGTGCTGGAACAGATCTGTGTGGCACAGTGGACCTCCTTGCCCTCTGTTTTGGGGGTAGAAAGTGTTGTGGTTAAGCAGGGTACTTTACTCCACTCAATGTAAAATCCTCTCTACAATGAAGCCAGGGCAGGTTCACCTCGAGGCAAATGTTTCTAAAAGTCAGATAGACCCCTGAAGTTTGACAGTTAGATGTTGGCTGTTCAGATAGGGTTCATTGTGGATTTGTATGTTGTCTACAAGCCAATGAGAGGTAAGAAGCTCTCACAGCAGGACTTGGGTTCAACACAACCAGAACCCCAAACAAGTCATCAGGCAATAGTCAGGATCACCAGGTCACTGACCAACCTGTTAAAAAAGTTCATCCCTGAATAAGTAGAAATACAGTTTCTATAGCTTCACTTTCTACGTGCTGACCGAAGCAGTGATACAGTGCAGGTCTTGCAGAAGTTCATATCATAAAAGTTATTATTATTGAAATAAGAACGGCATAATAACTAGTAAAATACAAAGAATTTAAAAATGTTGTGATACTGTGACTGATCATGACTCAGTGCCTGCAAAGGAACCGGTGTTGTGGCCACTTACCTAGAGAGCAGCGAGCCAGACCAGGAAGGAGCAGAGGGATCCCCACATGAAAGAGAAGACAGGGAGAAGAAACTGTTAGTATCTGGCCAAAAGTGTCTAATAATATCTCCGCTTTATATCACTGAAGTCTACTTTCACAAAACACAAGAGAGTTCAACCAGGAAAGGGAAGCAGCCCATCGCAGAGCTCGCGTTCACACAAATACACAACAAACACAACTGTGCAATTTACCCACATGATGTCGTTCAGACACAGCAGGAGAGAGATGCACATCGGCAGCGGTCATCACATCACCAAATCACCCCGAACGCAAAACCGACAGCGTTGATCTTAGCTACAGCAGCAGCATCACTGTAGGTCCCTAGCATCACTATGTGACAGACTGCACTCATTCTCCTGCTCTTCTTCATTCAGTCTCCCCATTAGGGCGAGGAGGAAGCTACCGCCCATCAGGTACAATAGCTCACACCCCCTAAACACACTGAACATCACTGAATGTCTTTTAGCTAACAAGTTATTTAACTTTGCCACACTATGAAGCACTTCTGGATTTCCTTCCTACCAACTGCCACCCCCCCCCCCCCCCCCCCCCCCCCCCCCC
>UFQX01000639.1:186576-264772 GCA_900497675.1 Arapaima gigas
CCCCCCCCCCCCCCCCCCCAATAATGCCACAAGGACTTGTTAGCTCTTAGCTTGTGAGCTCAGAGCCTTTCAACTTTTTTGTCTAGTTTCACTGTAACTGGTAACTTCTGTTATTTGTCAGTATTTATTGCTTAAATTTCTATTTTTTGGAACATGCACTTTTTGCTATGTGTCTTATGTTCAACCTGTTCTACTCTGCTCTATTTTACATGGCGTCGATGCTTTTGAAATTTGAAGTGGTTGAAGTGTACGGCTACACAGCTGTGGTTCCGTTCAACTCCGCCTTCCTGGTGGTCCTCACAGTGACACCACTGAGTGCATTTTCATGGATCAACTGGCACTGCCTACTGCAGTCCAAAAAGCACTTGTCAGTGCCCTCGTGACTGAGTCGCAGATCACCAAGCAGCTAACAGCCCAGTCTCCTCTTTTGATCTGAAGAGCAAGGGCAGAGACGGCAAAGTGGCAGAGACGGCGACTGGAAGGCGCAAAGGACAGGTGTCACACCAGCGGCGCCATTTATTTTCCGGGTAAATGAATAAAGCAGCAGTGACATCCTGGGCATTTTAAAGCAGACCACAGTTTACCTTTCCAATCCCAGACTAATCCCGCCAAACACCCGGCCAACCCCCAAAACCTCCAAGCCGCTCTCACGCTCCCAGAAGGCCCTCCACGCACGGCTAAAACCCTTCATTAGAGCAGCGGGTGGCATCAAGTCACACAACAAACCCTTGGTGGAGCCCCCAAAGCAGCTCGACGCGGCATTGGGGGGCTGCCGCGTCTCCCGCTCTCCCTGCGAAATGAATATCATAACTTTTCCAGAGTTGTGACAATCCTGTTGCCTAACAGCAAGGTTTAAACAGACACCATCCAATTATGTGTCAGAATTAGAGAAAAATAATAGCACTCATCAGTTTGAAACGATTGTGGACGGAGGGAGCAGAATAATGGTAAAGCGAAGTAGAAACAACGTCTGACGTGAAAGACGCTTGACAAGAAAGGCGGGAAGCCGCTCGAGCTGTCAGTGGGCCGCGGCGCTTATTTTGCCGCGTTATTCTAATTTAGCGTTCGGGGGAACAATGCAGAGACGCCTGAGGTGTCATTAGCGAGTAAACCCACACTCTCCGACTGTGGTCCCAGGGAAGGGGGCGGAGCCACGAGCTGCCACTCACCTACAGCAAATGCTCATGACTGCATTATGTTATAATTAAACAGTCTGACAAACTTTAAAAACACGCTGACAGCCACTCTCCCACGGTGACTGACAACATGGTCAGTGCGCGCACACCCCCCCCCCCCAAATGTTCAGAGATTTCTGAAAGCTGTGATTAAGGCTGAACTGACAAAATAACTAAGAAACACACAAAAAAGATTTTGTCTTAAAACTGGTTCTTGCTATCTGATGCGTAGTTGATGATTCTTTTGTTCAACGCAAGTATTGTATTGTTCCACCATATTTTTTCCTAAAAAAGCTGCATTAACCTGCGACTGAGATTTAAAAGCGTAGCAATAACAAAGCACTGAGTGGTGTATTTAAAATGCACTAAATGGACAGTGATTAGTTTGTCAGCCCTCAGTATCCATCCCATGTCCGTGAACTTTTGTCGACACAAAACAAAATGTTCATATTCAGGAATATGAACAACAGGAAAGAAATGAGTTGTCCCCGGTTCCAAACACTAAAATAAAAGTTCTAAAAATATGGTCTAATTACTTTTCCACACGACGGGACGTGCAATAGGAAACGGTCGCAACTCTGGCAGACACGCTGCGGAACTCGACACAGGTTTCGAAAGGCATCGACGCATTGGCAATGCACGTTTCTGCCTCACGTTTTCTGCGTTATTTCATCTCGGTTTTTCGGTCACGCTCATTTGATGGGCTTCGGAGCCATTCATCAGAGCGCAGACAGAGGCTGCCGTCCTCGCACCCTCGGGGCCCGTCGCTCAGCCAGCAGCTTCTTGCCGGTCCCGCAGTACTGCTGAAGAGAGCAAGACTCCATTACATGTGACAAAAGACCTGGAGCTCTACCTCCGGACTCGCTCCATCATTTACCCCATTTAATCACTCTGCTCTGATCTGGGCGGCAGGACGATGGGACACTAGAATATTCACACCATCCTAAGATCTCGCCTTCATGTAGGGGCTGTCATGGATGTGAGTATGGCACAAGAGTTTTTCCCTTCTGTGAAAATGTTTTTTTTCCTGCTGCTCCAGAATGGTGTCCTTCTAAACACACAAGTAAATTAACAGTTTTAAATAAACAAAGTATGTGTCCAAGAGCAGGACTGGCTTGTTGGCCTGGTGCTTGTTGAACCGTGAGAAGACTTCGGGGGTTATTGGATTGTCGTACGTGAGCGGAAGGGCCCGTGCCGCCCTCCTCTCAAACTGCTGCTATGTGTGCGGAGGAAGCGCTGGCGAAGGAGGAGCAGCACCACAGGACAAGCAGCCCTGTTTCCCTCCTTTAATCCTTCCTTTGCTTTTCCCCACCAGGCACGATGGGTTAGTGGAACAGCGGCGCCAATTACTAGCACCTGAATTAGAAATGAGGGAACCGGAGGAAGAGACAGAGAGATGTTGGAGGAGAGGAGAGACCGAGAGAGAGAGAGAGAGAGAAAGAGAGAGAGAGAGAGAGAGAGTGAGTTACTGCTGGTTCTCCAAAGGTGAACTCCATCTCTATGGGCGAAAGGCGCGAGAACGGCAGTAATAAAGAACGCCGGGCTGACAGCGAAGGTCTGGGCGCAGGTGTTAAATCAGGCAGGGCGGAGGGCTGCCGTATGCAGTCGCTGATTTATGACACTCTCGAACCCGTGTGTTTTAAACCCGACCTTGCGTACACACTAACCCTGACCCCCACCACCCTTCGCCGGCCCATTTGAATACCTGCCCTGGAAAAAACCAGCAGAACTCTAATTTGCTCAAATCTGTCGCGACGTTTTGTCCTCCCCGACACGGTCGTCCTTCAGTCTCTGGTGAAAGGAGAAGCAGATTCCCACGAGGGTAAGGTTCCCCCCACCCCTTCCTCCATGGTGACAACGCTGTCATTTTTAGAAAGCGTTACACTTTGAAATAGATTTGAGTCATGTGCATCTGAAATTTCGTTTCACAAAACCGCCGGGACTGAAGTTCCTCCTGCCGATGGGTGACAGCGGCCTCCGTGGTGGGAGGCTCACACCTGCAGTGTAGTCTGCACCCTCCAGATATCTTAGGGTGCGGATTGGTTCAGACCCGCTGCCCACCTTTGCTGTCAGTACTGTTTATAAAGCCAGGCTTATGTAAGCATGAGGGTGACTCGCACCCCTTCCCAGCCAGTGCTGTCACTCAAACAGGGCATAAATGTGAATCAGGTATGAGTTCAAGAAAGATAAATCCTATTGTAAAATACAAGTTAGAAGCTTACTGTTAGACGCTTGTGGGTGAATAAGTCTGGTAAAGAGACCGTTGGGACCCACATGGTGACCTACAGGATGGGACACTGCTGGGAACTGTCCTTGTTTTGCAAGCGGGCAAGGAGTCATGAGTTGTAAGATCAGACGTGCAGGAGGTTTTCTGCCTGTGATCTGCACAGATGTGATGGGGTCTATGGTGGTCTGGAAATTTCTGAGGCATTTGGGGGCCCCCCACCATGTTAAACACCAGGTACTGATGCCTAGAGACGAGAGAATAACAAACTATATATCTCATCATAAACCAGATCATATCAATTTTCCTTATTCATCCAACGTCAGGTGGTTTTAAGGATTACTGAGGAACTGCAAATTCGGACTGTATCTTACAATAGCCATTTTCCGCCTTTGAAATTCTCTGCATTTCCATCAAACAAGTTGGGCGGTGGAGATTAATTGGTCACCATCCGTCAAGTCATGTGCCAAGTGAGGGGCCAGTGAGAGGACGCCAAGTCGTGGCAGAGATACGTTATGATGTTACAAAACTGTAAATCTGTCCACTGCAGCCCTGCTAGAGTCACGCTGGGGGTCCTCTTCAGATGCCAGGCTCATTGTGGTCAAAAAATGTTCTATTTTCATTTCTGATGCACAAAGCCGAAGAGAGAGGTGGCAGTTATCAACGCAACGAGGGATGTTATCAGCAAGAGCTATCGGATATCCGACTGCTGTGGTCTGAGGGACACTTCTACCTTCGGGAAGACGTTCAACAGCATCTCGGGCACGAATGTTATTGTTGAGCAGCGTTTCCTGTCTTGCCCCGCGAAACTGAAATGAATGAAACATCCCTTCAGGACAGGATGAGAATTCTCATAAAGACAGTTTGACAGGTTTTTAAAATATTTTTGCAACTGTCATTACTGCTTCAGTCACTGTAGTTTAGAGTCTCTACAGTTGCAGGGTAGTGACACATAACTGATTTTCAATGTATAAATTTAGCATTATAAGTGCTTTAGTTTTAGTGTTAAAACTCTGTCCAACAGCTGGAAAAAAGTGTTATAGAAATGTGCCTGAAATGTGTGTGGAGAAGGATGCTATGAAAAATAAAACAAATTATTAAGCAGTGGCTGATGATAATGCACCAAAGCAGAACGCCATCGTGAGCCTCAATGTCCATGTGGACATTACCTCGCTCCTCATCCTCCCAGCGTCTCTATCAGTCCTTGTCACCAACTCGGCAGTCACTGTCACTGGTAACACGTGCGTTTCGTTTTTATCATAGTCAATTGATTCGATGGCCGGGCAGCAACAGATGTCATCCTAATGACAATTCCAGAGCTCCGGGTGCAAATAATTAAAGCACATTATTTACCCTGTCCTGGACAAGCAACACTGCACCTTCCCTCAGTCACTCACTCACACACACACACACACACACACACACACACACACACACACACACACACACACAAATACGCACGCACGCCCCTAGCCGCCATCCCCGCTCCTCAATCCCACTCTTTCCCTCCCCTGATTTTCATTTGGTTTCCGAGCAGTGACATATTGATGTCACCAATAATAAATCATTCCAATTTGTTCCTTCTCTGCCAACAAGGGCTTTAATCTTCATTTACGACTTACAAAAGTCCGTTTGGCGGAAGTGTCTGATAAAATACTCAATTACCATTTTTTTTCTCCCCGGCTGCACAATCCAATTGTTGTCCTGATAAAAACGCTCCAGCATCCCAAGATAAAGTGTGAATAATTCCCCGGGAACAAATGTCAAAGAGGTGTGCAGTGAGTGGCCATTACTCTGTACAGGGACAATGACAGAGGGACTGCCGACCCCCACCCCGACACACACACACACACACACACACACACACACACACACACACACACACTCTAAGGGATTTATTGTCAATTCTGCTCTGCAAAGGAGCAAACAAACACAGGAGCCCTGAGCTCAGTGCCCAAAGGCCCACTGGTGGGTTTGAATTGAACCTCACATGAGGAGGACCTAGAAGTCCAACTGGTCAGTGGGGACATGTGGCCGAGTGCAGCTTTGGACAGCGTACCACCACAGATCAGAGAGCTCTGGATAAGACCAGGTCACACAACAACTTCCCAGGACTCCCTACATCAATGTGGAACCCAAAACAGTAGAGACGGGCCTGGTGTGTTCCCTCGCTGGCGCTGTTCGTCATCCTCACAGGCAGTACATGTGTTAGCCATCCAGGCAGCACAGAAGCTAATTAACATTATCATTGTCTAATGCTGCCTTTACTGTAATCGGCCCCAAAGTGACTTCCACATGTCCCTGTCACGCGTTTGTTTCCTGGAGCGATGAGGAGACATTCAGCCATGCGCCACCACAGTCACCACGTGATTGTTTGCACCACTGTTGCCATTAGTGCTTAATCGTTTTAATTTTTTTACTTAAGCGTTCTCCCCAGCGGCCTTGCCGGAGCAAGTGCCACAAGTACCCCTGATGTAAGACCCGGGGCAAGCGGAAGGATGGTATTCGGCACGACAGAGCGCCTGCAGGTTCGCAGCTCGGCCAGCTCGCGTCAGGGCCGACGCACCGCACTGAAATATTAAACCAATTAAGGGCGCCGTTCGGAGCCATTCGCCTCAAATTCAGCGCAGCGCCGGGAAAGGGAGTGCGAAGGAGAGAGAGAAAGTCAGAGAGAGAGAGAGACAGAGAGAAAGGGAGAGAGGGTGCTTGAGGAACTACTTCATTCTGTCATGCTTAGTGGAGAGAAGAAGAAAAAAGGAGGGAAAAACAGTGCGCCTGAGAGGGGGGATTAAAAGCAATCTATATCCACATAAATCATTGATTAAATGAATCATGAAATTAATATGTAAATTGTGTGTTTAACCTCTATTTATACACCACTGTCTGTCATCGTAGCGTAAATCTCAAACTAATTGCAATTTCTCCACGCGGCGCAATAGTACCCCGAGACGCGGGGGGCGAGGGGAGAAGTGGGGGGGAAACTGTGGTAAAACTCTTGACATATTTATTAACTAAATGTTCGACTACATCAGCTCCGTCATTAGGAGCCATTGTAGGGAGAGCGGCAGGGAAGCGATGGCGCCGTGCCGTTTCAGCACTTTTAATGCAACTGGGAGATAAGTCTCGCGTGTGAGTGTGGAGAGGGTTCCGCACTGCAGCTCGAGCCAACACACGCAAACACACACACACACACACACACACACAGGGATGTGGCCTGTTTCCCATTAACCTGTGCAGGACACAGCCTGGCACACTGAAAGAATTAGCGCTTCCTTAATGCAGCACTTCCAACTCATCATCCACCTCACTGGCCTGCAGAGGCCACTCCCAGGACAGACGCTGCCACTCGGACCTGGGGCTTATCGTTCTGTAAGTTCAGCTTCACACTTGACAGGTGATTCCCACATGTTATATGGCTCAAACCTTCAAAGACGGTCAGAATTCAGGCACGAATTCCAGGCATGTTGTGACCTCCAGCCCTGTGGAGATGTTCCTGTCTTGTGAAGAAGCACAGGAAAATGCACAAAGAGGGCAGCATGCTGGCACAGCGGGCAGCACCAGTGCTAGAGGATGTGAGTTCCATCTCCACTCAGTCTGTATAGAGTGTGTGATTTTCTCCAAATGTTCGTGTGGGTTTCCTCTGGGTGCTTTGGTTTTCCTCCCACAGCCCAGAGACATGTGTTTCCGGTGGATTGATGACTCTAAATTGCCCTTTGTGTGTGTGTGTGTGTGTGTGTGTGTGTGTGTGTGTGTGTCACAGTGCTCTGCTGTATAGTCACCATGGATACAGGTGTCAGTTAAACACTTCAATAAATGTTCCTTATAAGTCACTTTAGAAAAAAGCAACTATTACAATATTCTAATCAGCACCCATATTTCATATTGGGCATCTCAGAATATTGGTGACCCCCCCTAAAAGTGTGCACTGCATCTGCAGGATCACAGAACCCTGCATCATGGCGGTGAAGCAGAGAGAAGGGTGTCGACAGGAGGAATGGCCCTGGGAGGGGGTGCGTGGGCTGCTCCACAAACCGATATGAGGGACATAAAGCTGGTGGACCCTGGGGGGGGGGAAGGAGGCAGAGGCTCTGCACTCCGGCCCCCTGCGACATAAAGCCCGCGCTGGGCGGCAGAGAGCCCCTGATTTACGGCCCGGTGAAAAGCCTTCACAGCCGGAGTGATCTTTCAATAAAAACAGGCCCATCCATTACCCAGCAGTCCTGCGCTTGGGGCCACGCTGAGGCCAAGCCGGACATCTGTCAGGAGCCTCGGCCGCCCCCTCCAGCTCCGAAGCATCACCCCCCACCTTCCCAGCCCCCAAACACTGAGATCCAGGAGCACCACATTGGCTGTTGGGCAAGCCTTCGCCGTTGAGTCACAAACCCAGCATAGCCGGAAATGGGGGTCGCTTTTTGTACACATAGGGGAGGTGGGAGGGGGTGTAAAACTTGGGAGACAGAAAGACAAACACACCAGACAACCACAGGTTTGGTTCGAATGGGGACTTGTTTCAAATTATAGCATCTTCATCACACCACATCCACGGTGAAATACAATACAGTTCAACTCAGTTTATTCTTAATACCTTTCCATCCTGAAGTCGGACTCCGAGCACTTTCACAAGCTTACTGATGACACGTAACACATATTTGAAACATGCATAATACATTAAAGTAAGGAAAACAACTAAGAGACAATTAGATAAATTCTTGAATGCTTCCATAAGTTTAAGCAATAGAGTCAATGTGCATCATCCTAATAAGTTTGCATTTTGGAGTAGCTGAGGTCTAAACCCAGCATAATGCAGTTTTCATGGCTACAGAGTTGGGGGGGGGGCACAGTTCAATCCAAATCCCTACCACTGCAATAAACCTGACCAGGTCACTAAAGCAATACTTAGTACTATTGCTGGGACACAAGGCCCTTCAGGAGGAAGCTCAAGGCATGAAGAAGATCCCTTGACCTATCACCTCTGGGGAAAATAGTCCTCATCAGTCTCTCTCACACACAAACGCACACTTGTGCAAACACACACGCTCAACAGGTAAGAAATAAGACATTAAAGTGGTCCTTGGTGCTTTAGATACAGCATTCAGAGACATGGGGGAACTCGCTGTCACCCCCTCCCATCACCCCCCCCCCCCCCCCCCCCCCCCCCCCCCCCCCCCCCCCCCCCCCCCCCCCCCCCCCCCCCCCCCCCCCCCCCCCCCCCCCCCCCCCCCCCCCCCCCCCCCCCCCCCCCCCCCCCCCCCCCCCCCCCCCCCCCCCCCCCCCCCCCCCCCCCCCCNGCTGAAGGAGATTATTGTCATCGTCGCTTCAAAGGAGGCAGTAAAGTGTTCTGCATGCTCTGCTCCTTGTTCCCCCAATTCACTTCATTTCATTTTAACTACGCGGAACAATTTGGTGAGACATTAGCCTGTAATGAAACCTCACGGAGCCCGATTGTTTTCCTGAGAGAGACAGCCCCCCTCCCACCCCGTCCCCCGACCCCTCAGCCAAACCCAAGACCCTCCCCACCCCACCCCACCTTGTAAGAAAGCTCTCAGTGAGATAAAAGCTTCAAGCCGCTCCAGTTACGGTCGAAGGACCGTGTCGTGGACAAGAGCAGCCGTGGAGGGGTGAGGGGTGGCGCCAGTGATGGGCCGAGCGACCTTTTGACCATAGGACACGCCCACCTGCCCTCGCCACGCTCTCGCAGCTGGCACACCAAAGCAGTCACGTGACCACAAATCCATGGGGCAGGTGCGTATATCAACCCCCCCCAACATGGCCTATAATGGCCGCATAACTCGCAAGGAGTTCACATCTCTGAAAGAAGTTCATTTGGATATGGCAGGGAACACAGACGCTCTAACCCCCAACACCAAGAAAAAGACGGCATTCAGACATGGCGCTCCACCTGCCAACGGCTCCAGATTGTACCAGATGTAGAATAAGCCTCGTCTTATCAACACCTGAGGCTCCATATCAGTTTGGAACAGCTCCTTAACTACAATCATAAAGTCACACTATAGACAGCAGGTGGCATAATGGTTAGAGCCACTGCCTTGTGAGTGAAGGATCTGGGTTTGAACTCTTATTGCAGTGTCCTTCAGAACTACTCTGCTGTGTAAACAGGTAAAACTGTGTAAGTTGTCTAACACTGAAAGTCAATAAATGGAAAGTGTCAGATAGATGAACATATTCCAGCAGTGTCGAGGTTCACTGTGGACGAAAGACTACGAATGGGCAAGATTGTGGCGTTTTGAGGCCCTGTGCATTTATGCCTCACCTTGTATGTGTGAGTTTGAGGAACATGAGCATCAAAGCATGTGGAATGTGAGTGAGATGTGAGTTTGTGCAGACACCACACACTCGTAAACTGCATGGCAGCTACCATTGGGGGTTGCACTGGGAGTGTCAGAGCGCTGCAGTCTGATTGGCTGCAACACAGGCTGGCAGCCCCCCTCCTGGCACCTTCGGTTCACTAAAACCTCAGTATGGTCATATACACAAATCTAAATTCTTATACATATTCTGAATCAAAGAGGAAGGTTGCCACCTGTTCTGACAGCCACATTTTCATTGTACTTGTATTTACATGTAATTGGAAATAGAAAAACAGCCACAACAGAGAAAGATATTTAAGGACTTCATTTATTCATTTACTAAATGCTACAGTGATTATTAACTAGTATTTAGCTGCAGGGTGTTATGGTGGTGCAGTGAGAAATGTTGCTGCTTCACAGCATCTCGGCTGTTCAAGGGAGAGTGCGGCTTTGGTTCAGTCTGTGTGGAGTTCGCATGTTCTCCCTGTGTCCGCGTGGCTTTCCTCTGAGTGCTCTGGTTTTCTCCCACTGTCCAAAGACGGATGTTTCAGGTTAACTGACCACTCTAAATTGCCCAGACAGCGTGACTGAGTGTGTGTGGGTGTGTTCATGTTTGTGTGTTTGAGTGTGTAGCCAGCCTGCATTGGGCTGCTTCGCATCTGGTTGGAGTTTCATAGCCTAGTCCCCACTAGGACAGGCAGAGCACCACCGCAACCCAGACCAGGAAAAGTGGTTCATTGGATGGATGGAAGTTTAGTTAACGCCATCTCTTACAGGGTTAGATGCATTCCACCAAATCCCATATAGTTATTAAACCATCTATACAGCAGTGTAATGGATACACACACTACAGGCAATTTAGATTCCCCATTTACCTGAAACAAATGTCTTTGGACTGTATGGAAAACCCAGCAAACGAGAAGAAACCTATGTGCATGCAGAGGGAACATGCAAAACTCAAACTGAGTGGAGATCAAACTCACGCGCGTGTGTGTGTATGTGTATGTGTGTGTATCTGTGTGTGTGTGTGTGTGTGTGTGTGTGTGTGTGTGTGTGGCTGTAGCACAGGACTGGGGAGCTGAGAATAGGAGCAGAATACAAAACAAAAGAGAGAATGTAACTCAACTTCTGCCAATGCAACTCCAACAAAAAAACTCTGGTGTTAAGCAGCTCTGTCTGTGTTCAACTGGTCAGTGATGGTGAAGTGGAGCAGCAAATCACCTCATTTCCAGACTAATCAGAAATCATCTCCACCCCAAACAAAACACAGAAGAAAGCGGGCGCTGTGGGATGTGGTACCCACTGTGCCAACCTGCACGTTGGTCAGCTTCGCTGCTCCACGTTATCAGTGCACTTGGATCCCAGATACACTGATCTCTTTGATAAGTGTTTACAACAGTGCTCCGCCCACATCTGCCCCACCCTCACTCGCCAAGCACCTGCCTTCTGTACTTTGGGCCACACATAGCAAGTGACAGGGCACAAAACAGACAACAATCAGCAAAAAACTTTCTACCATGTTCGTATAGTACAAAACAACCTCCCTAACCAGGACATGTGGAAAAACACAGCGTTGCTGCTTTCTTCTGTAATTAGAGAAAAATAATTCATTTAAAAACACATTATCATCTGAGTTTCGGTCAGCAGTCCAAGGCCCCAGGTGATAATCCTGTTAGCTGCTGCGGCAGCCCTGCAGTAATACAACACGCACGCCTGTTAGTATCGAAGCGTGCGGTTCATGAAGCAATGTAAATGTTGTGCAAGTGCATCGCCTCTCCTGAAAAAAATTCTGGCCCTGTCCCCTGCACCCATGGGGGCCAAAGCCAGGGAGATGCCTGATCTCCTGGGAGAGGTTGACGCGCTAAACAGGCCCGTTCCTCGAAATGAGCTGTTAGCGAACTGCTCTCTAAAAGGCACCGCAAATCTCTGGGGTCCCCTGTTACTGCGGCACGTGGCCCCAAATCCGGCACAAGACTCCCCGCACCCCTCCCGGATTCGGGCCAAGCTGGTCTTTGAGGGTGCCGTGGCTTTTTAACAGTTAGATTAAATAACTGAGGCGCTGGAAGCGCGGGGGCAAGGGGCGGTGTGTTTCGGGACACCTGCCAGGGAGAAGAAGGGTGACTTATATGCAAGACTTCACAGGCTGATAGCAGCACAGTGAATGGTCAGGGCTGGCATATGGAGGACAGGTGTGTGTGTATGTGACACACACACACACACACACACACACACACACACACAGAGGGTCACTGCACATGCACTGAATGCATACCTCACTCAACTGTAAACATTACTTGTAAACAGACTTGCAGATCCACATGAGAGGCAAACAAGCAGCATCTCATACACACGTGTGCACACACACAAACACACACAGATGACACGCAGGGCCACACCAAGGGCACCAGGGGTACCGTCTGGTCCTGTCTTGACTGAGGTAAGAAGAAGGAGCATATGGGTGGAATTCGGAAAAACAGGGCAGTGCATTCTGGGCACCGACGCCCCCCACGCTAAATTACCGGGCGGCACAAATAAATTCCTGGTCAGTAATTAAAAGCAGCCTGGACTGGACCTGTGTTATCAACTCATCGAGTTCATTGCTCACCGAAAATAACAGGTCCACATCTGCAGTCATTACATCCAGGCGGATAAATCAATCGGGAGCGCACGGCTTTGTGGCTGCTCTTCTCCGGCTGCCGTTTAAAAAGCCGCCCAACGTATTTATTTCCCAGCGGCACCTCTGACATTCTATTTACTGTAGGCAAATGGAAACTCACACACTACCTTGTAATGGCCTCACTGAACAGGGCGTCGGGGGAAGGGCCCTTTAAGACTGATGCTTCCAGTAAAAACATGGTGTTATGACCCTCCTATAAGGCAGCCGTTTTTCTCCCCTAAACACTGCTTTAAATAAGGTTGGAACAAAAAAACGAATTGGAGCCAACCTGCTGTTGCCCCATATTGGATACCGAGGGGGCCATGAGAAGAGGTGTGTGGTGTGAGGTTCGAGGACGTGCGACTGTGGATTAGAGGGAACGGGAAGGGATTGGTTCGTTCGCGGAGACTGACACATTCAGCACCCCCAAGGACCTTGGGTACAAGTGTATGACAGGCGCAGAACTGGGTATCACTTTGGGTAGGACATAAAAAGTCAAAGACATTGTGGAGCATGTCTTACCTCTGTTTTAGCAGAACTGAGAAGGTGGTATCTGCACATGGTTACTCATGTGTTTTTTCCACAAATTTATAATCATGTAGGGTACGGGCCTTTGGCTTCTTTCTCGAGTACGGCCCACAGGGCTGGGTGGCAGCAGGGAGCATCGCGGTAGCACCCACGTAGCTGCCGGTGGGACAAAGCTATTGTTTAACACGCGTTTACGACAGCAGCCTGTGCTGGGGGCCCCGCAGGTCCCATGATGGCTGGGTGCCCCACTGGGATGGCAGGCGGCACAAACAGCCCCGGTGGCAGGGCTCTGCTTTGAAAGGCGCTTCCGGATCCCTGGGCATGTTTCCACTCAGTCCGTGCAGTGGGGTAATTGAGCCCAGCTTCCCGGGAAGAGCGAGTAATCCCTCAAACACGCCGTCAAAGGGCCCGGGCCGGCCATGATGTCATAGGACGAACCAACCAGCCCTCCCCCACACATTATCTAACCCAGATCCAGAGAGGTGTGTGCAGGGGTCTGCTGCCCCCACCCCAACCTCCACCCTAGCGGTCACCGCCACTCTGATATGTGGGCTCCAGGGGGAGCTCCATCTTGGGAACATGTTGGTTTCCAAAGTAAAAAACAAACATCTGACATGAAACTTACACAGAAACTGCCAGAGATGCTCCGCTGACAGCCCCGAGTCTCTCTCTCACACACACACACACACACACACACACACACACACACACACCTTGGTCCAAAAAGTAGGTATTTGGCACAAAACATTTGCACACAGGAGCATGTACGCCACCTCTTGGTTTCAGTTATTTCCATCCTTCACTCACTCACACACACACACACACACACACACACACACACACACACACACAGACAAAACCACCTTCCACCTCCCTGTTCCCCCCAACCATTTTCCCTTAAGGTCAGACATCACCATCACTGTCACAATCCTTAATCGTCATCGCTGTTGCTGTTTTTAACCAACAAACAATGTGAAAAACAATGACACCTTGTTAAAACCTGAAATGGGGGGGGACTTCTCAAGAGGTGTTTACGCACAAGCGGTTATTTTCAGTGTGGTGACACCTCCGTCTTTCCCTCCAGGTGCTGCTGCTCCTGGCTCCCCTATTCCTCCGCTCCTCTCCGGTCGGCCTGGTACAAATCATTGCGAGGATCAGCGACCGTGATCTGAAGGTGAACTCATCGCAGCAGACTCGGGGTACCAGAGTACGGGAGGTAAACCTGGTGGCTTATTGGTTCCAGATGTCTGAGATTCACGAGACAACTGTAAATACTGATCCTCCGAGAGGAGTGACTCGCTTGCCTTTTGTCTGCATCGCTGATTTTTTTATTTTTTCTACAGAATTCCTAGACTTTTCGTTGTGCGTCTGATGCAGTTTAAGCTGAGACCTGTTATTTTAACCCCGTGCCAAGAGTCCACAAACACAGTGCCTATGTGTGAGCCTCCGCCAGGCCAGGCCACGCCACCAAATACTAACCAAGGAAAGAAAAAAGTCCACTGTTGCTAAACGGACCATAAAATATTAACCCGTATAAATGGGAAGCTGGTTAGTGCTTCCTCACACGGCTTGAGTGTTTGTTTCAAACTCAGCGCGTGCGACACCTCCGTGTCAAGCAGATATTTCAAGCCACAAATGCAATTTGTCAAAACTGGAAAATTAAAGATTAAGGGTCTCATTTAACAAGCTTGTGAAACGCTAAACAAAATTATATTAATGATCTTTTAGGCTAATCTCACTACAAACGGCGCACAAAGGGGGGCGAGAACACCAGCTCTTCCGGTACAAACTACTTTGGCGATTTTAATGTCACTTTCAATTTTCTGCTCCCTGCTTCCCACATACCCCCATCCAAAAACAACCATTTAAAACATCACTCCTAATTAGATGATTAGTGCTTGGAAGGGCAGGAGATAAGTAATTTGCATAATTCAATCATAAAAGTTAGAGATACATATTTCTATGTTCGTTTGTACAATTATCTCGGCTGTCCTGGGGGCTGTGATATTAATGTGATTAAACAATACTTCTGCACAGAGCCCAGTGTCCTCTATTAAAGCAGTGCTAGAGGCAAACCAAAAATTAATTTTAGGAGACAATCAATTTTATTCTACATGACTGTAATAAATATAGCCCGGCTGCAGATGTGTCATTAAGCTGAGGGAGAAGATTTTCCCAAAGTCAAAATGACACCGGTGGCTCAGTTTTTTTTTCTTACTTTAGGTGGAAAAGGTGGGGGGGGGAGGTAATTTTTTATCTTTTTGAAATGCTTGACAGGTTTCCTCCATCTGGCAGATCCACCCCATGCCCCCTCCCACCCACCCCCCCAACAACCAACACACTCAACATGCGTGCACACCAACACACATACACACCCATTTTTCCTGTCCTCTTGTCTGTACGCTTTTATGCAAATTGATGGGTCACACTTTCCTACCTTATCTGGGCCCAGACAGACCTCTGTACCATTAGCTCTCTTTACACACACACACACACACACACACACACACACACACACTACATTAAATTGTGCACCACTTTTACATGTTGTCTTCACTTTGCAGCTCAGAATCGCCCCAAAGGATAGAAGAATCATGGGCACCTCTGCAGGAAAATGTGGCCAAACGGGACTTAACATTTCCATCTCTAATTGACGACATGTGTCTTTGTTGTGCCTCTAATTCACCCGTTTCACAGGGGGCCGGTTATTAAAAGGGCTGCGGCTCAGGGGTGGCACGAGTGACGTTCACAAGAGATGGCGCAGTCGCACGTCGGTTCGCAGGAACTCGGCCCTGGCAAACGCATACATACACTTGCAGACAGGCCATATTTGAAAGCCCTCTATCCCCAGCAAGCCATAAAAATATCAAAGTATTGCAACCTTTGCTTCTGCAGTGGAGCACCATAAATCAGCACAGGCCAGAGGTCACTAATGCAGCAACGTTCACTCGTCCAAAGTAAAAACAAATCACGAGATCTTCATCCCACTCATTGCAGTCGGCCAAATAAATGTTTTCAAATGAAGCAGCATTCAATGCTTTTAAAAAACTAAATAAACAAATATCTGTAAAAGAAACAGTCCCCCCCCATCTACCGATGCTGCTCTTTCAGTCGTTATGCAAATGTGAGTGAATTATCTGTCAATTATTTGTCAACTACATCTTCCAATCAATTATTTATTTGATAAAATGTCCCTGTTGCTCTCTTCAAAGCAACACCTCTGTGCAACTTAATAATTTAATACTTAACGATTTCATACAGCGTCTATGATAATTATATTTACATTGTAATTCTGTTACTGCAATGCATATTCGGCATTTTCTTCTGGAGGAATCAAGGTCAATTAAAAATAATGTCCAGTAATTTATATATATATATGCTTATATATACATAAAATGTACAAACAGAAAGTAATGTATATAACTTTAAATACTTGTGTAATTCATTATATACTTCCATTAATTATAATTACAATCACACATTATAATGATAATTAAATTTCCACCATAATTTGTTTATGATGTCGACCTGTGCCGGCTATCAGCTGTCCTCGTGTGAGTCTCCTTCTTCCTCGAACCCTTGACTGAAGGAAGATATTGTGTGGCTTCTGATCACCGCTGCTGCGACCCAGGTGCCCGGTAGCAGGTGGGCACATGTCCCTCCCGGCACAGCACCCCTTATGTTAAAACAGCCCCGCACGTACGTACAGACAGCTGTGCGCACACACCCCTTCTTAAATGTCATCTGAACGACACTAAACGCACACTTTTACCTGTTTAATGAGACTGGTGGCGAAGGGCTCCAAAGAACGCAGTGCCCTACTGCAGCCCTGGAACGGCGCGGCAATTAATTTATTATTTAGAACCAAAAACAGGTGGAGGCAAGCATCCACGCACAGACACACGCACACCACCTACAATAACGCAAATGCATTATTCATGGCTGACATTAAAGAGTGGAGGCCGAGCATTGCCGGCGAGAGGAAGGCAGCGGAAGAGGCTGCGGTGTGTCCCTCCTCCTGGGAGAAGGTGCCCCGGGCGAAGCCACAGGCGCTGAACCATCCATATGGGCTGCATTGAATGGTCGGCAATGTACATGCATGTGCGTTCCTCTCTCTCTCTCTCACACACACACACACACGCATACACACAAGCTCGCAGAATGGTGTCCTTGCTGAGCATAGAAAGAGCCTCTTTCTGCGTACCCCCTTTGCCTTAACACTCCATTCCTGCCCCTGTCCATCCCCACCCAGCATCCCCTTCCTGGGTGAGGCATGCTTAAGAGACCCCCGGCAGGGGCTGTGCTTGGCTGTTGGCGTGGGAACCACAGCAACGCATTAGAGCTCAGCCTTCATCTCATGCTGTGCTGAGTCCTGCTTCAAAACAAAGTGATATAAAGCCAAGTGAAATTATTCATGGTGACATGATCTTTTCTATTTAGTAACAGTATGTAAACACTGACTCAAAGACGTTACATGTTTGACAGAGTTTCATCTTTTTTTAGTAAAAAATGTGACACGAAAACTGGGAGCCTGAAACAGTTTATAGTTCTAGAAGAACGTTATCACTGAGGTCTTGGTAATACAATAACTTAGACAAGCAAACTTCTGAACAACAAAAATGACATTAAAATGAACAGGTTTATAATCTCTAAAAGATTTTAATCAAATAAACAAATTCCCCCCACCAAGAACATGGGCATTAAAAACAAGTGGTGTAGAAATATGCAGTTTGGACACCTAATCTCTTAAATGCAGACTTTGTCTCCTAATGCTCATTACAGGAGGTTAGTTCACAGCTCGGGGCAACGAAAGGAATTATGCCACACTGTTTAAATTAATGCCTAAAAAAAGCAAAAGTAGTAAAAAAGAAAGGTCTAATTTTTCCTGGCTTTCTAATAAGTAATAGGTTTACCTTAGTTAATGATTAAGGTTCATTTTTCTTGAACTAAGAAGCCAACACACATGGAAGAAAAGTGTCAGTTTTAGTGTTGGTGTTACACCAGTCTGTGTCTTTTCTGAAATAAATCACAGCCCCTTCTCTTATTGATCCATATTGGCTGATATATAAAAGCCCTGTTGGCAGGGCCTCGGCAACAACCTGGGAGTGAAAATAGTTAAAACTGCTAATCCAATACACCTTTGGAAAAAAAACGAAAGAAACACAGGCCCATAAACAGAGGAGTGGAAAAACAGCACAGATGTTCATCTCTAATGCAATTTCCATTCAATTTCCTAAGTGCAGTCCCCAAGTGCAAACTAGTTTAACGTTATGTTTAGCTTGCAAATTCTTTTAATAAATAATGAATGCAATAAAAACCCGGAGATCAATTGCGAGCTGAGAAATCATAAAAGGAGCCCTTTGTGCCGCTTCTGTTTGCTGATTCGGACACTTTCGCCCACATTCAAATTGGTCGTGTCAGTTTTAAAGATTATGTTGAAATGTTTTGATGACTTTCCTGATATCTCCTGCTGCCGGTGACTTTATGCTGCACTGCCGGACGGCCCTAATAAAGGCAAATGCATTCGGCCTCCCTTCCCTCCCCTCTCGCTCTCTTCACCAAATTAAAGCAGGCCTTGGGGGGGCTGCTCACACACATTAGTTACAACCATCTGGTGGCGGCGGGGCAGCGCGTGATGCTTTAAATCGCACTATAAAGCGGCCGGCGGACTGACGGGAACACGAGCAGGTTAGCTGTAAAGCACGGAGACCGAGGAGCAAATTCAATTCTGCCCATAGCCCCATTCGCCACGGCCATTTAATGACTCGGCTGTTGTTTCAATCTTTCCAAAGTTAACCGTACGGTAAAACCTTCCACACTGCGGGCCCATTATTAACCGTTTACCCTCTAATCCAAAACAAAGGCAAGGGGAGAATGGCTCTCGCCACTCTGCCCTTCTTCACAGGTTACTGTGGCAGATTGATTCAGCACAACATGAGATGCCATGTTCAGGTGCACTTGAAGGCGTCTGTGTGTGTGTGTGTGTGTGTGTGTGTGTGTGTGTGTGTGTGTGTGTGTGTGTGTGTGTGGTGTGAGGAGGAGGAGGAGGAGCTGCTTGTGGTGGTTTTGGTGATGGTGATGGTGATGGTGTTGGGAGGGGGGAGGTGGGAGCTCTAAAAGGTTAATTACTGAATGCTGCCCAAACTGGCCATCTGGACCTAAGCAAACACCAGCCGTGTCCCTCCCCGTCTTTCCTCCTCGCAGTCCTGCTCCTCCATGCCGCACCCAAGCCACCCAGCACCCTCCTTCATGACCAATCACCTCTAGCAGGGCATCGCACACAGACTGCCCACATCTGTACAAATGTGCGCTGCTTACATGTGGTTGTCTGCAGGTGATAAGGTTGTGTTTTGGTGGATGGGACTGGTGCCATCTCAGGATGGACGCAAGTGTGTGGCCTCACCACCAGCGACCTGCCTGGATTTCTGCGTGAGGTCACCTGTCTGCATGCTTCTCAACATATCCCAAAAACACACCCACACCCTCTCTCTATGGACCACGCCAACATACTGCACACACCCAGAGACGAAGGCAGGAGTCGCCTGAGTCGGGGGTCGTCCTCAGGGGTGCCAGATACCCTGCCTCTGCCAGTATTTGGTGAAGCAAATAATCTCAAAGATAAAATTTAATATGAAACCAAATGTGAAAAAAATTACCCTTGTGCACCTCAGCTGAAATTTTATGCATGATTGTCAGTATAAAACACCTGTAAATATACCAAATAATTAAAAGGCACCATAAGGCATAACTGAGTACTTCCCCTATTTAACATGAACAGTAAGGCTGACCGGTAAAATGTGTTAAAACAGTGCATCTTTTACTAAAACTGCCAGACAGTCGAGCCACCGTGTTGAACAAAATTAATAAGAACCTGATACGATCGTTTCCACAATTCCATGGCACATTGAGCGTGCATTTTCAGTGGGGGAAAACAAAGCAGGATATCAGATTTTTATATCATATACAGTGCTGTAAAAGAAGAAAATGTGTCATTTCAGGGTAATTTCACCGTGTTTTGTTCCACTGACAAACACAATCAGTCATGTCCTTTAATGTGAACCATAGTTGCAGATATTTTTACCTGCAAATCTGCAGAGCAGCCAAATCCACTTTTTAGTTTCACTTATAATGTATTTTGACCCATTTACTCTCGTTCTCCATTTCACTCAGTTTTACTGTAAACACCATCACTTTCACTCTGGTATTTTTGCTTTATCTTCTATTAGCAGTTGTGACAAAATGCCATCAACTTATTCCACCCCCACTGGATTCTTCTGTCAAATTCACATATTTTTTGCCAGCCACCTCATTAAAGTGTATAGTTTTCCTTAATACCAAGTTTAAATATTTAAATGGCAATTAATATTAAAAATGGAATGGATTATGGTAGAAAATTTACAAACGTTGCAGTTTTGATGTGAACTTTAAACATAAAATTTATTTGCGGTACATTTTTACTGCAATTATTATTGCTGCACACGGCTGTTACAGGTGAAGATGGTGATGATGGTGGTGATGATGGTGATGATGGTGATGATGATGATGATGATGGTGATGATGGTGATGACTGCTACAAGATTTATGGGGGAGGGGGTNGTTGCTGCACACGGCTGTTACAGGTGAAGATGGTGATGATGGTGGTGATGATGGTGATGATGATGATGATGATGGTGATGATGGTGATGACTGCTACAAGATTTATGGGGGAGGGGGTGGAGTTACTTGCGGCCGCTACTGCCCCTAAAATTTGTCCCAAAAGAAGTGCACGTTTTATTGTTGCCGACGGGACCTTTTCTTTATTGTCGCCCGCTTTGGGCCGCATTGTCACCGCGGGACAATTGAGCACCAACTGCGGGGCCCGAGGCGGCTGCGGCTGCGGGGCCCCATTGACCCAGCCGGCCGAGAAAAACTGGGAGACGCTGGAACGGAGCTGGAAAAGGGGGATGGGGTGGGGGGGGGGTCCGTCCGGAGAGATTCGACCACATCTGTCGCGCGGATTTATTAAACGCGCGCCAACATCTGCAAGGGTGCGGGGCCGCTGCGCAAGACCCCCATTCAGGACCAGTTCCAAAGGGGTGGAGTGGAAAGAGGTAAATAAATAAATAAAATAGGAATTTGCATGCGGACACACAGGTCGGGTTTATGTCCTAAAAATGTGCGTGACTCCCAGCAACACGGTAGCAATGACAGGAGTGCGGCGCCCAAACTTTAAACCCCGTTTTCAGTGAGAATTTTCTTTCAAAACTCGGTCCGCTGTGTGAAGTGGACCACAATGTCACGTATCATATTGTCACCCCAGCCCCCCCCCCCGCCCGCGGCTAAAAAAGGCGAAAAAAACATGTCATTAAAAGTTTTCTTGAAGAACCTTCTTTCATTTGTGTGTGTCGAAAAGACCGGGAGGCGGACGACGTGTCGCGGCGATTGCAGGAGACAGGCATTACAAAAATGTCCATTTAATTTCATTGTGTGCGGCGCGCATGTTGCGGGACAATGGCCCCCCGCAGACCTCCTCGGGACGCCGCGCGCTCTTCTTTAATTACATGTGAGAGGGGGCCGCGGCGCTCGTTCCCACCCAGAGCTACACACACACACACACTCACACACACACACACACACAGCACGCCTGCACCACCCGAGAAACAGAAACAAGTTTTTACCAATAATAATAAAAACAAATAGTAACACTTTTGATACAGTGCCTGTTTTGTGTGACGAAATCAAGATTTAATTTTTTACGAATCACAAATCAGCCCTCAACATTAAACTTAAAAATATAAATGTTTAAAACACATATTTATGTACTTTTATGTACTTTAACTGTTATCTAATAGAATGTAAACATCACGTTGGTGTTAGAGCGAGACGTTAACATAGTAATTCATACTAATCATCAAAAATAGAAAACAAATGTGTTGCTGTTATTAAAACGTGGCTTGATGGTGTAAAGAAGCCCGCGTTGCCTTATTGCTCACAAAGTATTAACAATGTAATTTAGCAACAATTTAAAGCCGTTTTTACTTTGCTCAAAGCTCGAGATCGTGCTTTATTTTACCCTTGTCTCGCGTCCTTTTCGCAAAAACAACAAAAACATCACAGCACACACGGCTGGCAGAACACGTCGTGAGGTAAAGAGTAAGTAAAAACAGCGAAAAGTTTAGTCCGAGCGAAAAGTGATCCTGAGGGTCAGCGCGGGTTTTGCTCTGGACAGAAGCGACAAATCCAGCAATTCGCGTCACTGATTCTTGAAAATATGAAAACTAGTGCCGTGAAGAGCCGCGTGCTGAATGCATAAATAAATAATTAAACAGCACATACAGAACATGCATAACGCGGATAAATGCGGGGTGACGGTTCACAGCGGTACAAAAAAGTTAGTTTCGAAACTTTTGCATATGCGACACTGTTTGGGACCCCCGTTTGTCGCCCCCCTGGCACGGAGGGAGGGGGGGGGGCGCCGCGCGTGACCGCAGGGGGACAAAGAGGGCCGGCGGCGGCGGCGGCGGCGCGAGCTTCTCCCTCACCTGGCGTTCGTGCAGTCGTTGTAAAGCGCCTCGAAGTCCTTGCGGGAGATGAGCTTGCAGCGGTTCACGCCGGGCTGGATGGCGCCGAGCCCGCGCAGGATGCGGACCTGCTCCACGGTGCACACCACGGGCGATATATCCAGGCGCTTCAGCTTGGTGTACACGGTGTGCAGCCCGCCCACCAGGTGCTTGAGGAAGAGGTCGAACACCTGCGGCAGGCAGATGAGCTCCTGTCCGTCCACGGTGAACGAGGCCACCTTGACCCCGTGCACCTCCACCATCTTGCACTCATTGCTCACGCCGCCGCCGCTCGCGCCGCTGCCCCCCCCGCCACCGCCGCCGCCGCCGCCGCCGCTGATGAACGTGTTGATCATGCTGCCCGTGAGCCTCGGGGACTCAGCGGGGCTCGTGTATAAGGGGTCGGAGCGGAAGAGACCCCCGGCCCCCGGAGTGGAGGTAGGGGAGAGCACCGGGGGAGTTGCTGACACGGCCATAGTCACTTTAGTTGTTCTCCCCCCTTTTCTCCTTTACTTCCTCTACTCTCGCGCTCGTCGCTCGCGCTAGCTCTCTCCTCTCTCCTCTTTCACTCTCTCCGGTCTCGCGCCGTTGCTCATGCACGCGCGCTCGCGCTCGGCACCAGGCAACGGCCCACCACCGCACTCGCGACTGCGCTCGCGACACTGACGGCCGCTGCATTCGGAGGCTCGCTCGGCACGCCCACGCCGACGAGAGTGGCACTGCTTCAAACCAATGAATGGTGACGCCACAGCGACCCTGCCTTTCTACTGGAGCTCAGACCGCGATAGCTCGCGCTAATTGTAATAGAGGGCGGGCTTTAAGCCCTGACAGCTGGACGTTTCGCGGAGCGAGAACTTTCAAAAGACTTTAAACGTGTCATCATTTTCAAAATAGCTATTATGCATCTTTGGCTGCATTTCCAACAGCGTGTGCGTACTTTTTCTGTTACATATAGTCATTTTACAGTTAAAACAATACACGACAATTGCTACTGGAAAATAAGTTTGACATTCAGTTAAAGGAAAAATACAAGTTCTGAACCTATTTTATATTTACTGTATATAATGGTTTTATCTGGGGCTAAAGTCATAAATCTTTTCATTGTGTGTTTGCCGTTTTTAAAACTACACAGCGAGAAGTCTGCTATTCACATGTCCCCGTTTGATTAACGACACATTTTTTCTTTTCTTTTCTTTTTTCTCTTTATATATCTTCTCTCACAATAAAACTATTGGCGAGAGTGTATCGAAGGCCACGGTCCTGCAGGAAGACTGAACGATGTGCCTCTATTTTATATTGTTTTTACGTATGTTTTTCTTGCGCCAAATCGGCGATATAATAATAATAATAATAATAATAATAATGATAATAATAAAAGATGCGCACTGTGATTTTTTTAGAAAGCTTTTCAGAATAACTTCCAACCCAAGGGATACATATAAACAGTCACATTTTCTGTTAAAAAAATGTTATGAAGTCATTTCCTTCCTGCATAGTGTTATCTGAGGTCCACGCTGTTATTAGCTGGAATCTAAAGACCAACTGATCCTGATCTGGACTCACACCAAAAACATATCAGGATAAATGCGTTTATTCTCTTCCCTTTTTTATTTGGTTATGTCATTTTACAGAGTTTTACTTTCTGGAAAATGGCAGTGTGCCCCAAGTATTTGCACAATAATAACTAAATATATTTTCAAATAGGCATTCATTATTCAAAGGACAAAGCTCTACCATATGACACAATTAAAGGACTCTGCCAAATGGTAGGATGTACAGTAACCGGATTTTCCCGTCACAATAGTAAACGGGTGATGCTTCTTGTAGATTATCGCAATATCTGGGCTTGTCACACGAACCTCAGCCCTTCCTGATGTTTTATTCAGGCCACACATAGGTCGACTATAAAACTCCTGCCATGTACATCATCTAACACATCTGATTTATATGTTGTGGGAGATAAAAAAAAAAGTCATACTGAGCTTTAAAATAGCTAAAGCCTTCAGTTCTGTTTGGTTTAGTTCCTGAATCACAAATATCACAAACATCTAAAACATTTTGTATCCTATGTTAAGAAAAAGTTATTTTCTCCCTAACGTTCTAAGTCACCTTGGTTGGAGATTCAGCTAAATAAAGACTATTAATAATAATGTTTATTTAAAAGGCAAGCACCATGGAGGAGGAAGTAACAGGCAGTATATTACAGTGCAGTTCACATATGTAGAGGTATTATGTAAATACACAGCAGCTGTGGACGTTGGCAGCCTGCAGTCATATACTGTGTGCATACAGAGCAAATGATAATACAGTGGCAATAAACTGTAGGAACTGGAACCAAAAGACACGATCAACCAGGTTCCTGTTGCTGTGTTGCAAGGAAGATGCCGTCATTGCCAGCAAGCAGCACATTTTTAATGTCTCTATATGACAGCACTTGGCTGCCAGGGAGAGCAGTGTGTGTGTGTGTGTGTGTGTGTGTGTGTGTGTGTGTGTGTGTGTGTGTCTCCATTTTCACAAAGTCCTCCAGATTGTCAGCAAAACATATGTGCTCTTGCTCTCTGCTTAACTTCACATGTTTGGAGAAGTGAGGTGCGTCACTTTGCCTGTGGTCTCCACCAGTCCTGTTCTCAGGAAGGTATCTCACAGGCGCCCCCCTGGTGGCAGGAGGCCTGCACCGCAAACTGTTTAGTGCGCATTTTTCTGGGGACGTGCTGGAGTGTGAATTCATGCATGGTTGAAATGTCGAGCACATCCAAGAGAGCAAAGAGAACCAAATTCTCTTTCGGCTAAAGTCTCTCACGCCGGCGCTGTTGTGGCTCGGGCTGTGGCCCTGCTTTCGACTGTGTTAAGTCAGCGAAACGTCAGTGTGTCCTCTGATATTGTACTGCAGAAAATCTTTTCTTTTCCACCCTCTTCACTGTTCGGTAAATGTGACCACTGTGGTTGAAAACACTTCAAGTTGCTCTCCAGAAAGGCATAAAACATTGATGTAGGAATAACAGTTAACCTTTGAGCTCTATCTTTTTAAGACAGATTAATATTGTAATGAGCACTTAAATGCCATGCAAATTTCTCCGAGTTACCAGGCTAAATTAAAAGGTTTGTGGCAGTCTGAAAATTAGACGCATATTTTACCATGCCTGCTCCATGATTCCGCACACTGTTGCCCCTTCATCTTTTATTTAATCGTAACAATGGCCTGTTTAGCATACCTTGGCTGCCAGCACACAGCCACCCCCCGCCACCCCTACCCCATCAGCAGCAAGACGGTGCTCTTTCCATATGAGAGCCGACAAGCCATTCCTCACGGACTAAATGCAGATAACAACACACTCCTGTCGCCTCCACGGCACACGGTAAAAGAACACATATGGGCATCATCATGCTCTGCTGGCCCCCTCCCATGTGCATCCCTAAACATAGATACCAGCCCCCACTTTGCTAGATGCAGGTCGAAGCCCAAACCTTCACAGAGGAAAAACAGGGAAAGTTTCATCTTTTTCTCGTAACAGTTTCCACCCTGTGTACATCAAGCAGTTTTTTCACTCCGTAGGGCAAAAGGTTGCTTGGTGGTTAAAGACACAGACCGAAGCCTACGGCTGATGGTCCCTGAAGGGGCCTTGCTGTAAATTTCTCGAGCGTAGTGCTCCATTGAACATTTCCAGCTGTTTAAAGTTGTCACTTTGGATAAAAGCATTGGCTCCCTAACACAGTAATCTGAACTGATCCCAAAGCTGTGTGTGCGAGTGCTGATTTTGGGAAAATCGGTTTTTTGATCTTAATGGGGATTTACCAAGAAAGTCCATTTTCTGTGTTAATTCACGCGACGGGGTCTTTAAACAGGTGAAATGGAAAGCGGGAAGCATTTGCTGTGGTTGTCGACATTGGAACAATGTCAGAGAAAACTAGCGAGGCCATAACTAGGCTTTATTGCACACAGCTGACATGGCGACAGCACTGACATGAAGATCCTACTGAAACAGCACATAGTAAAATTTAGCAGTTACATCTATAGAAAGTAGTGAATTTTTAAAGCACGGGCACGACGTCAACTCTGAGCTGTTGGTCATTACTGTATGTGGATAAACGTAATCTCAGGCCTGTTTCCCAAAAACAAACATAGTATGACAATAATCTTAAATTCACTGACTTACAGTCATTGTAGTTACAGTTTGGTTGAATAAGAGACTGAATTGTTTGCTGTAGAGCAAAAGTTCCTCTTTAAAAGTGGGACATGTTTTGTTGAAGAATGACTAACATATAATTTTATACAGCATTTATTCAAATCATGTAACAATAAGACACAAAACCTTTATTTGTGTAGTTCCTGTAGTTCCAGAAACATCCAACTTGTTTGTGGTCCAATATTTAATAAATGTTGGTTGTGCAAGTTTATTCTTTGTTTTAGAATTTACAAATGCATGGTTATTATTATTCTTGGGGAAAAAACCTTCTTACACTTCTGTATACTGTTATATGTATGACAAAGACTCCCGCTTAATGTTGTGCAGCTGGATTAAAATATTTTTCTTTTAACCAAAATTATTAAAGTAAATTTGGAATTAAAAGTGTTCTTTAGGATTTATTCTGTAGATTAATGCTTTTGTTGTGTTGAAAGCAAGATGCAGAGTCCCTTGAACAATGTGTGTGTGTGTGTGTGTGTGTGTGTGTGTGTGTGTGTGCAGGCCAGCGCGTCTGTGAGAGAGGGAGTGTGAGAGAGAGGGAATGAGAGAGTGTTTTGACAAGGTGAATCAATATTATTCAACGACCACAACGGCNGGGAGTGTGAGAGAGAGGGAATGAGAGAGTGTTTTGACAAGGTGAATCAATATTATTCAACGACCACAACGGCTGACCACCCAGTTTCAAATTATCCAGCTGCAAATTTCAATGCAGGTCAGGTCACCTCTGTGAAAAGTCACTTGCGTTTAGTTAGACTTAATATTTTCTAAACATTTATATGTTAAAATAATGCTAATTACGTTGCTATAGGTTGTACGCTCAAGTCACGACAAATCAAATGCGCGTTCAAAAGGCTCGGCACTGATTCCCACAGTTTTTATCATGCATGGTTTGCAGTGGTTGGTAACTTGAACCAATGCTGGAAATATTTAAAAAATACGACATTTTATTATGCAGCACTTCTCATTTACAGTTTTAGTAGAACAGTGGTATGTTGTGTTTGGAAGTGACATCTCTCACCGCAAGTGATTTGATTTTGAGTCTTCAACACAAGGCACAATTTTGCCATTCTTAATTTCTGAATTACATCGATTTAGATGCGGGGACTTGCTTGCAGATAATCATTTAACATCTGTTTCGGAGCCATCGATCCTAATAAGCAGTGGCGCGGTGCCATCGGCGACCTGGCCGTGCGGCGGTGTTGTGTGTTTGTGTGCAGCGCTCCTGCGGCAGGCAAAGTCACACAGAAGAGGTGCTTAGATGCACTCGATCAGAGATGAAGGCTCCTCTGCTGTCCCTTCCAATGGCTCTGTCTTGATATCCTAACAGCACAGTCACCTGCACCGGGGGGCCTGTGTAGTAGTGCCCGTCTACTCATGCCTTAATCAGACTTGAATGGAGCTCCGCTTTAACATGGATGAAGACATACTTTGAATGGTAGGAACAAGGCTCTGTCGTTTCCTCCGTACTGCAGTCAAGTTAATAAGATTCAATGAAGTATAACACAAAAGAGAGAGAGAAAGAGAGAGAGAGAGAGAGAGAGAGAAGGAGAGAGAGACAGTCTCATCTCCATTTTGCATTATTAGTTCTTCGCTTCAGAGTAATTGTAATGTAAAATATTGCAGTAAGGCCAGATGCAAAATACCTTCTCTCCTCCGCCTAATGAAACCTTTTTATTAATGTGTGCATAACACAAATCAATAACAATAATAAATTACCGGTGATTGTAATTGAATGTTTTCCTAATTTTATTGTCAGCCATGATAAATATTCATTCCCATTACAGGGTTTTAAATTAATTACGGTCTACCATCTTGTGCAAGATGAAATGTTACGTATATATCAGGAGTGAAGTAATGCATTTGGGCCAGCAGTGTGCCAAAAGGGTGATGGACTCTTGGTTAAAGTAAAATATCTCCCCTAAATTGTACTTAAAAGAAGGGCAAGCTTCTCATTTCGATGTGCGTGCAGTGCTTAAGTCTTAAGAAGGTCCACCTCGCTGATTTAATGCCGCATTTTAATAAGGGCTGCTGCCGAACAGGGGTCCGCCGTACCGCTGGAATTAGCTGCAATCTCTCTATCAAAACCCGAAGCAAGCAAGCAAAGTGGACCATTTTAACCCCGAAGCGGGGAGGAGGGGACCTGCGGCACACGGCGCGCAGTTTGCTGTTTTGTTAATTACTCAACAACGCCTTACAGTCCTGAAGTTCTGAATTTTGACTGCAAGCAAAATAGGCACAAAGGTACTCTCTCAAAATTAAAGCTGCAAGCTACTTACATACTTAAACTATTTAGTATTTCACGTTTCGTGCTCTCTTCGTGTTGTAGGAGCATCAAAAAGCCAAACAAGAATATAAACTCCAATTTGCTGCTAGTTTGTATTATGAAATATTGACATATGAAACCCCTGTAATAACAGAAAGAGACAGAAATATCTGGACCAGGGTTCCGTTTTTTTGTCCAAAGGGTTCACTTGTCCAGCTGGTATTTATTCAGCAAGGGTGCTTAACAACTCCAAGCAAATAAGTGATGTCTTGAGCGAATCGGTTCAACTAAGATTCCCAGTTCAGAGACCTGCTGAGATTTGAGAGTTCGGCTGCCACACTCAGTCCCCTACACTGAATGGCTGGGTGGCGGAAACTTGCCGGTTGCTGATTAACTTCATCTGCTGCAACATCTCCTGGAGAACAAGGAAAAGAAAAAGAGAGAACAGGAGGAAGAATGGCCTAAAATCCTCTTTGCTTTTCCCGGCGGACCACAGGCACAATGCGGTAAACAGCGGCTCTCTCTGAAGAACACAGGAAGCCCGAGTGAAGGCTATGTCTCCACTGCAGTCCTCAGAAGCAAAGATCAAAGGAAGCAGCTTTACAGAGGAGCACAGCTAAAGGTATAGGTACTTGGAAGATAAAGAATACTTGATATTTTCAGACGGAAATGCAGGACTTGCAGCGCCAGTGGTCTTTATAGGAGAGCCAGGAAAGGACTTCAGAACATTTCAGTCAGTGGCACAGGATGAATCTTCACGATTTGAATCTGCAGGTTTTTTTTAATTCTAATTTTCCATGACTTAAAAAAATGTATCCTCTGGAGAGTAAACTAGTGACACTGCGTCACCTCTTTTTTTTTTTTTTTTTAGCAGATTTTTTTTTTTTTTTTTTAGCAGAACTTTAGACACACTCTCCTGATAAAAGCCGTACCGCTGTAGGAAGGGGTTTGGAAAAAAGCGCTTGTTATTAACCATCTGTTCTTCTCGCTGTTGTTTAAAGTGCACGCGAGATTGAAGCTGTTTTATTTGAAACCGATTCTTTGCTCAAATGAATAAACACCTGTCCGTCGAGTTTCCCGCCGTCTCTCACAACAGGGTCACCGCAGAGGTAACTGTCAGTGTAAATTCAACAGTCCTTGAGTTGTTTACCCTGCTTTTGGAGCTGCCGTCTTGCTGAGTGCTCCGGCGTTATCGTCCGGCTCGGCGGGCGCCGCTGCCTGCGCCTGGATTCACAAACAGCGACACGTTTGAGTCAAGCAGCAGACGAATGAGCGCGACCGACAGCGCCGCTAACTGCCGTCACGTGGCCGAGGGACCCCCGCATGCCTCCGGCGCATTAGCTCGGCTCCTCCGTCTTCCCGCTCGCACACGGCGCTGACCCGGGCCTGTGTGTATATATTACCTGGTGATCCGTTTGCCTCTGTTTGACAGCAGTTCCTCTGTAAGCCGTCCACTCCAACACAGCGGCGCAGCCTCTACTCCGAACTACTGTGAAACATCTCATTAAAGACAAGTAATACGAGGGGGAAAAACCAGTTCCTTCCATCAAGTCGGGGTTAATAAATGCTTCCAGCCTACAGCAAGGGGTCTAGTAAACTGGCACGTATCAGCCTGTAGATGTCATTACAACGATCACAGGTCGCAGGTCTCACAATCTTACAACCAAGCGCCTACAAAGAGACAATTCACTCTGGAGGAAGGAGTTTTTTTTATTGCAGGATGTAAATAGGCTCACAAAAAAGGTTATGCGGGAGCTATTACTTAATGCGTTCTTACTTTAGGTTAACCGGGAAACTGTGCTGCATTCAGCACCCGTCAAATCCCGGCGACTTTAAACCAGGCCGGTTGAGAATATGCCCGCGTGGCACTTTCCCCCCTTTAATTATGTTAAGCAACATTTCTTATTCCGCCGGCTTTTATGTTTAAACAAGGCGGACGAACAAACAATTTAAAGAGAGGATATAAAACCGCGGCTCATGCGGGGATGGAGAGGCGACTGTTTCGAGGCGCTCAACGGGGGGGGGGGGGTTGGTTGGTTGGGGGGCGCGCTTCAAAAGCGCGGGATCCTCGAGCGCCGCTTCACTCAAGTGCGCGCCCATTCACGTGCCACTTGTGGCATGAAAGGGCCGCCCTCTCCAACAATGCGGCGGTCTGATCAAAATAAGCCGCTCGAGCGCTGCTCTCCAACTCAAGACTCGCGCTCTCGGTGCGCGCTCCCGCGGCGGCGGGGTGGGGGGGGGGTGCGGGGGTCGCTTCCGCACGCAATTACCGAGAGCGCGCGCGCAAATGGAAAAATGTGGAGCCGCTGCGCTTTTGCGCCTTTTATAATTTATTGACGGGACTGAAAAAGTCCAGATGCTTGAAGAAGACGAAGTCGGCATTTTAACATTTTAACGAGGTTACGGTTTTAATGTCTTTCTGTATGAATAATGTGTAAATGTGTGACGTGTGTAAATAATGTCTTTCTGAAGACCTTCGTCCTCCGTGTGAAATTGGACGCTCATCGACATCCCGCCCGATTCTTTATTAATAAAACTTCTGGGCAATTTAGCATCATTGTGGTTCAATAAGGGTTTTTTTTTCGAGCTCTTTCTTGCTTAATATTTTTCTGCCATCCTTTGCTCCTTAAAGCGTCTCCACACGCTTCCCATAAGCTACTGAAGCAGGCGAAAACACTTAAGAAAAATTAACAATCATTTATGTTCTCAGTCCAAAAAACAGCTCTTGACAGAAAATCGTTCCACAATAGCAGGTTCTGAACAATCTATGACCACGAAAAGGTGTGTTTGTCGTTAAAGGAGGCGAGGAAATTTCGTTTGCAGAAGAGCATCGTTAAGATATTTGTCCTCTGAAGGAAAATGAAGCGAAGCAGCTTTAATGTTGTGTCCGTAAATATATTTTTCTGTAAAAATCAGTTCTTTAGGACTGGAGATCTTGGTACAACACACTGCCCCTTGGTGACACAGGTACACTGGTTCTGGAAATTACTGTTGATGAAAGGAGAGACATTCATATTTTTCTACCCGAATTGAATTTTGTCATTTAATGCATAAATAAATGTATAAGTACAATGTCCACGTTTTGGATTCATTATGAGCTTTTAGAGATGAATATCAAAACCAAACCAGTGTCACTGGAAGCAGAGACACACCACACACACACCAAGGCCTTAGTGGACCTTCACCAGTAGCAGCAAACTCATGTGTTTGACTTGCAGGCTGCCGAAATCTCCACAACACAGCTTAATGTGTTCAAAAGTCATACATAGATCCTACATGAACCTGATGTGGTCACTGTGGAAATCTGCATGTTACAGCTTTAACACCTTTTGTGTGTCTTTAATCTATTTGTTCAAATGATTTAAATTTAACTTAAAATGACACACATAACTGCAAACGTTACAGTCCTGGCAGGATAATCACCTTTCACCATATTTTGGGCTGTACTGGATGGAGATGATCCGGAATTATGAGTATTAATCATAATACTCTAAAAAATCTGCAAAATAAACCAAAAACGTTAACACAGAATAAAAATTACCTGTTGCTTCCCTTGGCTTCACACGGGTGTTTTATTGCACAAACAGTCTCCGAATATCTCCCACTGTTTAACTTAGTGTATTAGGAGAATAATTTACCAAACCACGAATAATAATTAATAACCTTTCTAATGAATGCAGATTGACTGTAATTCGGCAATTTTGGTTAAAACAAAACATTAGTTATATAACATAGCTGTAATAGGGCTTCTGGAGTTGAATAATTTTTGTAAAGGGTACGGAATGATTAGGAAACTTTAACTTTAAACTTTAACTTAAACGTTTCATTTCGTTCTACCAGACACCCCGCAGAGCCTGGATTCTATTTCAACAGGGGGCGCTGCTGTGCGCCACTGTATGGGCAGGTGTGGCACTTTTGGCTACTTAGAGAATAAAGGCTTTTATTATATCATTCTTATTGTGTAGAGCAGAATTTAAGATTGCTTTGGAATTTTACCTCTTTAACTGTGACTGTTCTGTTGTGGAACTTCCCACCGTCACTCATTTTTTTTGTCGTCAGTAATTACTAGTTATTTTTATTTGACGTACGTTGTGTATGAGAAATACAGGTTCAGTGTAATTCACTAGCTGTACATGTATAACCGCCTATTAAGCCTAGCTTTGGTTTATTTGGCTTTGGAAATTATTAAATAGATTCTTAAAATAATGATTAGATTGTTCTGATTTCAGTTTGTATGTTTTTTATACAGAGATACATTTAAGCACAGATGAGAACATTATGAAGAGGCATGAATACAAACACAGCAGTTACTGTGAGTCAACAGGGTGATAAGAGAAAGCCTCATAGCTGGGCATGACTGGCAGTATATATTTTAATACTGACATTTAATATTTTGGAATATGAGTTTTTAATTGAAATATTTTAGAAATACTTTCAATAATTTATATTAAAAACTTGCTGATGTTTCATTGGGGTCACAAGGAACTGCCTCGAGAGAGCCTGCAGTTTGGAGAAATGATGGACAGATACTGTGTTCAAAAGTGTGTTTTCTAAATTGTACGTAATGAGGAGATACCAGGTCTGCGGTGTGGATGTGCTGGTACAAAGGAGCTGGATTTCTGAGCAGTGGAGAATTGTTATAAGCTCTAACAAAGGGTCTTGTATCTTGTCTTTGGTGAACTAACCTGTTTACTTCAGAATGACAAAAGTTTTCTGTGGCTGCAAAATTATTAGGCACATTTTTCTTTGTTAGATTTCACGGGTGCCGTGGCACCTTAAGGTCTGCAGAGATCATATCATCACCTTCATTCAGTATTAATTCCCCTCTGTTATGCTGAACAACAAAGTTACAGGTTATATACACTCAACAGCCAGTTTATTAGGCACACCTGGCTGGTACTGACTGGGGTTTTGAAAGATTTGTTGGCACACAATGAGTTTTATAGATTTTTTTAGGTTTTTATTACCAGCTGAGCATTGTTTGAATGCCACAGAGTACCGACACACCGACGATACTGAGCAGGTCTGATAAGATGGCACAGCTAAGATGCAGCGGCCTCTCCGTTCCACCACGGTGCTATTTTTTCTTAATTTTTCTTTGTTTTCGCTTTCTTCCCCATTGTTTTTCTCAGTGTAACACTACTGTTATATATCTTGTTTTTGTTTTTCTTCAGTTTTCATTTTTCCCCACTTTTTGCTTTTTTTCCTCTGTTCTGCATTTTCTCACTGAACATACAGAGATGTGTATGGAAGATAGTGGTGCACTAGGATCCAGTGGCCTCTCCAACAGGTCTCTCATTTTCACTTTTTCACTCTGGCCTTTTTTAATTTATTCTGTGTTCTCTCATTGAACTGACAGTACTGAATTGTAAGGAGACTTTTACAGAAGATGGCAGTGTGTGAAGACTGTAGTGGCTTCGCCAACATGTCTTTGCTTTTGCTTTTTCCTATCATTCACACTCCATGTCCACCCCACGAGCTTTGGTGAGTGGAGGAGCTCCTGGCCGTTTGCTCAAGAGGAGAGAGTCCTCTGTCTCAGCTCCCCACTTGCACTGTAGCTCTGTGAGCTCAGATAATGTGTTCCGGAACTCACAACTCCTGGCAGTGACATATGTCCCCTGACAACCACATCCACCAAAGGAGGGATGCAAGAGACTAGGATTCCCAGCTCACTGTGGTGAATTCAGATCAGGTTTCAGGAGCTCTGATTGTGGCCAAATACATGAGCAGCGTAGTAGATCAGGTGGGAGAAGATGCTGCATATTATGCCCTGGAAAGGTGGTGTCACTTGGAGCCCAGAAAATGGAGTGTGGAGAGGAGTACTGTGCATTAGGTCCAGTAGAAATACCGTTTTGTTCTCCTTGTACATTCTCTACAAGTTCAGAATGACATTAAACTCACCTTGAGCCTTGAACTTTGCTTCCACAAACAAGGACTGCTGGATGCTCCCAACCTCTCAAGCCAGCAGAACATCTTTGGGACAAGGTTTTGATGTTACCAGGAAGAACTAGCCACCAAAAGAATCTAAAGAAAGTGTATGAAGCTGTCAGTCCAACGTGAAGCAAAAACCCTGTTACAGAATGCTGTGGTGGAGGCAAAAGAGGATCCAAGGCGCTACTTGCTAACTGGTACCTAATAAAGTTCAGCCGTTCAGGTGTTTCATGGTAGTTTTATAGCAACTGGGACAAAGCTGACCTTCCTCTGTGGCCTTCCCAGTCACAAGACCTGAGACACATCAACTCCAATTAATATTGCATTTACATATTAAACACCAGACAATTCAGGCATAAAACCTGGTTCTCATTTGATTAATGATTAAGGAAGGACTTGCTGCTTCTAGAACCCTCCTGCTGAACAAACCACTCAGAACAAAACCAGGCATTTGCTTTCAAAGGTGCCCCTCCAGCAGCACTTTGTCATATCTGTATGAATATAGATGCATTGTCTGTCCAGCCAATAGTGTGATCAGTTACATAGATTTTCCTGTTTGGCAAATTAAGCAGTGGTGACAGGTGCCAAAGTGACATAGATGGAGAGATCTATTTGCAGGTATGGAGAAAACAGTGGTGGCCTGACTCAGAATCCAGGGTATTTCTTCAGAAGCTGTGCTCTGAGCACCATGGTGAGACTAACTTTTAGCACTGAAGGCTACGTGCTTAACACCTTGATAGAAAAACTCTTACTCACATCTAGAAGCACAATTAGGGAAATACATAAAATACCTGTTTTATAATTTTATTTTTATTGTAGGTAACCTTTTCCCTTGCACAGATGTATAAGTTGCTGGAGGTCAAGTGTTTTACAGTAGGTCCTGGATATGGAATAAACAACCTGAAGGTCACATGTCTTTCTCCTTAACCACTTTGACACTGTGACAAGAACATGTATTTTTGGTAAATTGCCCATAAGTGTGTGTGTGTGTGTGTGTGTGTGAGTGTGTGAGAATGGACAGGTGTATCTTTCAGGACGTACCATGGCACAAACATTATATTTCTGTGGTGGACTCTGGACCACAGTGACCACAAAACTGCATGAATATTAGTTGGATGGAGGGATATATACTGAGTAGCCATTTTATTAGATATACCTGTCCACCTTCACACAAGCTGGATATTGTAACAAGTATTAAATCACGTGACTGCGGTGTGGGGTGTCAGCAGTACAAGCCGGGCGGTGGCAGTATGATGGTGAGGGGAATATTTTCCTGGTGCACACTATGGCCCCTGATACCTACTGAAGAATCTCTGAATGACAGGGCTATGAAGATCTTTGGGGACCAAGTTCACCTCTTCATTGCTTCAGTTTATCAGCACTCAGATGGACACTTGATGATGTGCACCATAAGGCACATATAGTCACCAAATGGTTCCAGGAACAACACTGAGTTTTCTTTGTTCAGGCAGCTGCACAGTCCCTGGATCTTTGGGACGAGGTGGAAAGGACTGTTCTCAGTAAGACTGTCCAGCCATTCATTTTGCAGCAGCTATGCAAAGCAGTCTTTTCCACACGGTACAACATTCCTATTCATCTATGCCCAGATGAATTCATGCTGGTCTGAAGGGTAAAGGTGGCACAACATGGTATTAGATAGATGTACCTAATAAACTGGCTGCGCAGTGTAGAAGGGATGCTGTACGGAGTAATTTTTATATTGAAATGTAGCTTTGTTATGCAAATTCGGTTTAAGGGCAAATTCAAGGTTGTTACTAAGCTGGCCTGGCTGGTGTTTTACGGGGCAATAGGCAACATTCACGTTTATCTGATAACTCTACTCCATAGCAGCTTACAGTGATTTATCCATTTTTACAGCCAGAGAATATTTACTTAAGCATTTCAGACCAAGTGTTTCCCTCAAGCGCACAAAAGCAGTAGGGGGATTCAAACCTCAAACTAAACCAAAACATCTAACCACTATGCCACCTGCTGGCCAAAAGCAGTTATGAAAGTAGATTTGTGACCCTACTGTTCCATGTTCTTACCACGGGACAAGAACTTGCTCGTAGCGTCAAGCGTGGTTGTATGACATAAGAAATAACTTTGATAAACATAGTGACACCTGGCATCTGGTAATACACTAACTGTCCAACATAATACTGTGAGTAAAATTTAAGTTGCGTAGCGGATAAGTACCTCTAGGCTGTGTTCTTGGGTAAGATAGAACTCAACTGTATAAACTGGCAACATATAGAAAAAAAGCTTTTTCTTTTAAAACGTAGCTATTAAGCAACAAGATACATTTATTTGCTGTATTTAATATCTGTTAAATATATAGATATTATTATATATTAATATATACATCTCCCAGTACAACTAATAGGTCTCGAGCGCCGCGTAGCAGCCCTCCAATCAGCGCCGCGCTCACGCGCGTCGCCTGGTTACGGTCACGTGATGCCACATCAGATTCCAAGATGGCCGCTGACAATCTGCCCACTGAGTTCGATGTTGTGATACTGGGGACAGGTAAGAAAGCTCCAAATCTGTCGACGGAAAGCCGGTGTATGTTAATTCCTGCTGCTACGGGAACCTGCTGACACCCAGGCCAGCGATCGCGGCGGAAGGACCCCGAAAAAACGGTGCTGCTGTTGTCTCGCACATTTATCTGAGAGCGTCTGGGCGTAGAAAGTACAGCGCTGGCGGCGGGTGTGAACCGTAGGGAAGAGCTGAGCAGGGCAGGGCTGTCCTCAGCAGGGCTGTCCTCAGCAGGATTGTCCTCAGGAGGACTGTCCAGCCCCACGCTGCTTACTGTTTACTGTGACGTGAAGTGCAGTCTTACAGGGCAGCTAACTGCTGCAGGCTAACTGTCCACCGTGGTGTGTTTATCCTGGTTTTCTGCACTTACTCAGTATGCTAGCTTGCTAGTTGGTGGCTTGTTGAGCTTCTTCACCCAAAGAGACAAGATCTGCCAAACACTGGTCTTCTTTACAAACTCTTTTATACGTCTTTGTTGCATAAGGGAACACACTGGGGCTAAAACACATGTGTAGCACTAGTAATGAAGTAGTAGTCCCAGCCAGCAGTGGAGTGTCACTGGGAAGGTGAGCTTAGCCACCGAGAGCAGGTTGTGTTCAGAACAATGGAAAGGTGAAAACCCCAGGAGATTGGTGGCCTGTGGTGGCCAGCGTGACATCAGTTCACTGATGCTGGGTGCTGAGGCTCAGTCCTGCATTGTTACACGGACATATGAGTATCCAGCACTGGGGCCACGATTTATACAGAATATACCATGACACAGCTCCAAGTTTCCCTGGGATCTGCTACCTGTTGCTTCCTTTTGTATAAACCTTGTCTCAGAGCAGCAGAAAATCAAACTATAGCTGCCTTTTGCTGTCCTTTTTTAATTGTGCTTGTCCTTATTCTGTCTTTAGCCTGGGTTTTGTTGTCACCCTGGGATCTGGAACCACCTCTTGTCCCCTTTCATACTGGGATCAATAACCGTCTTGTCAGTCATTCAGTCAGTCGCTGTCAAGTGGTTCTCAAGGCAAGCTCAGGGTGTCAGAATGCCTGATGAGCAATCTGTTATCGTCAGGATTAACAATGAATAACATTTGTCATGAGTCAGTAATAAAGAAATGTGTCGTGAAAGTATGGTTTGTCAACAGCGTGCTGGAATTATGATGCAACATTGAAGTATAAAGGCCATCTTTCATCTGCAAACTCAAAATGTAGTTTTTCTGTCTTGACCTGATTTTATAATTTGTCTCATGTGTCAATATGGCTGGGTCAAATGGGGGAATTGTCAGGTTGTGGTTGAAATGTGGGAAAGAATTCTACTTGCTTTATTTACTTTATATTAAGTTATTAATATCATATCATGCATCAATGTACTGTTACCATGTCTCATTTGAGCCATAGTTGTAAAAAAGTCCACCTAAAACAGCCTACCTTAAAATCTTTTTTATTTTTTTCCCTTTTAAAGCAATTATATCTGGTATCAGAAAGCTTTTACTTGTACCACCTTCTTAAAAATGTTTTTGCTGTAGGGCAAAATAATTACTGTGAAAGTCAACATGAAACAATAAAACTGATCACGCAAGCAAGTTTTCCCCATTGGACACATTAGGGGATGTTGTGCAACAAGCTCTACAACTTGCTGTTCATTTGAAAACAATGTAGATTTTTTTAAGACCACACCTCAAATTAATTAAAAACTGTCTCGTATAATGGAAATGAAAATGAAGTGTAGAGGGGTAGTCCTTGCCAAGATTTTAGCAGGTGATGGTGCTGTGGCATGTGGAAACAGCAATTCTGGGAGAGCCCTAGGTTCAAGGTGACTATAAGCATTGGCCTGGTTCTTAGCAGAGGAAAGGAGGCCAGCTGGAGATGGGCCTTCTCCCCAGTGCTGTGCTTTACTCTTCAAAAGGGAGAGAGGCAGGGCGGGTTGTGGGGACAGTATGTTGCCTTTGCTATAAGGGACGTTTCCCATTGTGATTGATCGTCCGGAGAAGAACAGGTCTGCGTGCCGCTTCTGCCTCCTCTCATGTAAAAGCTTTATTATCAGCTGGTCCCTCGGCTGTGGGTGATACGCCTGCATGGGCTGCCCGCTTTATTTCCATCCAGGCCGCTTTTTCTGTGTCAAGGTTTTGTCAAACAAGTGCATATTGCAGGTTCCCGCCCTTCTCCTGCATGCCTGGCTATACGTGCACAAGGAATTGCAGACAGGGAACAGTTGTTTATGAATATTGTGAGCCCTAATGGCATCTTCCCTCCATCTGTTGGGCCGTGACCTGTGTTAGGGAGGAGGGGGCAGGATGGTCGCGCCCTGTCAAACCCCATCCGGACACTCCCTGGACGCTCACCAGGGGGTGGGTGACGACGGTGTCTGCTGGGGGAACTCGGATCCATATGACTAATTTTGATGGCATCTGTAGGTGGTCAGGCGCAGAGATATTTGAAAGTTATTTAAAGGGCTCTGCCAACCATTTGGATGATGTCCCTTACATTGCTAACGATAACTAATGTCCTCTGCTTTATTATGGATGCCATTTTTTTTTGGCACCAAAGTGCCAAAAGGTGCACATAAAAGGGAGCAATCAATCTGTTACTTTGAGTTTGGATGTGGTGTGAAAATGCAGAATGTTGATACCGTCCTCGTGGCTGTTGAGTATAAATGGAAAATAGGCCTAGATAGTTCTTATCTAAAACAAAGAGCTATTAAGAAAGATTTTTTTCCTCGAAATATAGGCAAATTTTGTTGCCCTTTTGACAGATCGAATGACCCCAAGACACTATGATTTTGGTAAACCCAAATCACATTTTTTGTTGTCCATTTAAATAATTGAGTTATGTTCCAAGCAGTATTTTCCCTGTGTGTAGCCTCACTCTTTTAGTAACTGAAATCGAAACTCCTTTTCACTGCATTTGGCAAATGAGCCCATATTTTTAGGAACCAGTTTCAAGATGACTGAATGTGTCAGGTTTGAGTGTTTGTGCATGATTGGAAGCTTGAGACCCAAAATCAGTAGCACTGCACAGAGATGCACTCTCCATCATGTACAAAGCTGGCATCTATCATTACCCCAGTGATTGTCAGATCACTAATAGAAGCATTACGGGCGTTCAGCTGGCAAAGTGTCAGCCCTGTCAGAGGAGTTGGGGAAAACAGCCTTGCGTCAAATCTCATTTTTCTCTTCATCTGGGACAACGCTGTGAAGAAGTGAGCACAGGGAAGTGACAGACTGCATTTTGACTGTGATTCACTGCACACACAAAGCATATTTTCTTGTACTGATAAAGCCAGCGAGGGTCAGACTGTGGGAGAGTCGGACTATATGTGCACCACGTTCGGAGTACGCTGCACGTTGCTTATTTAGTTACGTAGGCAGTGAGATTACTGCCTATTGAACACTTTTTCAGAGGTGACTTGCTAAGGTTACAGCCTTAGACTACACCCGCTTACCACTGGGTATTGTACTGACAATTCAGGCTAGGTACCTTTCCTAAGGGCACAACTGCACAACAACAGTTTTATCTAATCATGAATATTTTACTAATGCTCTGCTGGGTAATATCTGTCCTGTGCTGACATGTTCCAGTACTTTCAGTGAGTACAAAATGGTTGTATATCCGAATAGTGATTTTTGTACTTGCCTGTGAAGACGGTGAATTGTGGAGGAGTGAAAGGAACACTGGTGTGTCACTTTTTAGAGTACTGTATGGAGCCATTTTGGCAGGTCTGCGGTATGAAGAAAGATACTTGCATCTGGGAATATGGTTTTTGTTCTTCCATAAGGGATTCTTTCAATTCATGCTTGTTGTATGCAAGCCAAAGACTTGTCTTGAGAATGTTCTCTAGGAAAGGGGTCTGGCCATTGGGAGAACATAAGACTGGCAGGTTTTTCTGTCTGCTCCTCTGGCAACCAGTATTCAGAATCCCCCATCATCCTGTGAGATGATGGAACAGAACAGAAATGCTGCATCACTAAGAATGGAAACATATTGCTTGGCATTAAGGCTACCTATTTTTGGAACTGAACTGACCCATGTTAGGAAAATATGTACCAGATCATTACTGGACCACAAGAATTGTTAGGAATTGAAAGTATGCGCAAGGGTGCTTGGAAAAAGATAGAAGGACGGTCTTTACCCTGTTTTACTCTCTTTCACTCCTTAGAAATGTATTTCTTATGTCCAACTGATGTATGTGTATTATGAGGTGAATAGGTATTATGAGAAGCTGTGTTCAGCAACCCCACTTTTTGAAAGTGTGTTCTTCTCACTGTCTGGGCCAGTGTGTCTTCTCCTACACATCTGGATTTGCAGTTCAGACATTAGCTTGGGTTGCAAACTGAAGATGCTCCCTGTGAAAGATTCTCTTGTGTGACATGATACATGTCACTGAAGTACAGTTGGTACTTGAAAACTTTGTAAGTTGAATGTGAAATGGAGTGGGACGGGGTGCCCATATCAGGGCAATATGGAGCTGCTGGTGTGGTGTGCACCGGCATAAATAATGGTATAACTGGTAAATGATGGTATGGACTAACTGACTGTAGTTTGAGACTTACATGTCTGTTGAAGTGAAATGCACTTTTGTCTGCTGACTTGTATGTTGTACGTTTGGAGAAAGGCCTCTACTAAATGAATAAATGTAATTTAAATGTCAGCAACATGACGGCTCTGTGGGGTGGGAGGCAACATCAGGGTTTTTCAGATGCAAAACAAGCAGCAAACTGTCTGCCTCCAACTGGCAGACACCCACTCCCTCTGGTGAGCTGGGATGCCTTGTGCACGTCTGCTTGTTCTGAGTCCCCTGGTAGAGGAGTTTGCAACAGGGTGTATGTAAGAAACCCCAAACCAGTGTGCTGGTGCTCACCTGCAGCTCCACGATCCTTTTTTTTTTACCCCTGCAGCACAGAAAATACTAATACTAATTATAACTATAATAATACAAAATAAAGGCATAATTGCAGTATTTATCTTGAAACGTACATCACAACGGTGCACCACCTCTGAGCCGGAGGTTTTACGTGGAGGTGGAGGACGAAAGTGAGGCGTTGCTTCACTGACAGCGAAAAACTGGTTGATGTAGAAGCCACAGGATCATCGACAGCTTGATCACCTTCTCTTTACACACTTTTGAAAGACTTAAGGCGGGGCTTACTGTTTGTGATCGCTGGTTGTCAGCACATTGGGTGATGCTTTGGTGTGCGATTCAAATGGCTGTGATTGTTCTCTTTAGGAAAAATAAACGCTGAACACTTTTCAAAATGGTTTGTAACAGTGGAAACTGTTACTTGAAAGTTGGTCAGTTGGAGAGCAGTTGCAGCTGCCAACTACATGCCAGTAGGTACCTGTGTAAAAGTTCTCTCTCAAGGCTCTGCTAGGTCAGTGTATGGGCTGCTGGGCTATACTGAGTGAGAGATGGGCAGGAACACATTTTTACCTATCAGTTTCATGCGTGTGGTGGCTGTACTCTATGCACACATCTTGCATAGTCCATGTCCTTGTGGTTTTCAAGCTCTGATGTCCATATACAGCTCTCTATGCTTCTGAGGAGGCAAGGAAAAATGGGCAATGCTGCACGTGGGCTGGTCGTGCCCAGGGCACAGCAGCCCGATCTTGTAGCCCTTGGGTCATGGTGAGTGACTCCCTTATTACTTTTACCCTGGAGACATTTGCCCTGTTGCCCCAGCTGGTTAAGCACTGGTGTTGGAGGAGCTGTAGGGGAGTCAAGGTTTCTCCTACTGTCACTGGAAATCAATTGGCCTTCTGGCCTGGCCTCCAGGAAGCCTCGTCAGGGACATTGCCGAATGGAATAATAATATAGGGGGACATGGGTGAAGTGACAGGTTATATGCTCAGTGCTGTGTGTTTTATTAAGACTTCCTTTAATGCTGCTTTATGGGACCCTGGCATGCTAAATCTGCCCGCAATCCTGTATTTATGGGAGCGCGTTTGATTTATGACCCACTTTTAATTACCTATTGAAATGCATCCCTCCAGCTGCGGTGGTTCGCCATGCTAATACGACAGGAAAGGAGCATCCCTTTGAAAGGACCCAGGGACACAGTGGGTATGAGCACACCATCCCTCACCACACATGCCTGCGGTGGTCACGGCTGGCCAGCTCTGCCCACCCCCCTTTCACTTGCCACTGCCTCAGGCATGATGGAGAGATCAGTGTGGTTTCTTGCACCCAGACCAGCGCAGACACATTCCTTCAGCCAGACGGCATCAGATGGAACGTTTCAGATCACAGATAACTAAGAGTACGGCTGAGGCAAGTGACACGACTGTTAGCAAAGTGGATCGGCCAGATCGACCTCATGGAGACGGACGAAGGTCTTTAGTTTCGCTTGTGTTGAAGGCTGCGCTGGGAGCCTCCACAGTAGGCACACAAAAAGATATCGGAGTCATATTGATATCAGTAGATATTTGTCTAATTTTATCGGCATGGGACTGATGCTTAGATTTGACCTGTAATTCAAACCAATATTCAATGATGCATTCATGTGTTCAGGATGAGCAGAACATTTAGGCGACGCTGGGCTATGGCGTGAAAATATCTGCGGTGTGGAAGTTTATCAAAGTAAGCGAGAACAAGATAAAATATGACATTTGTAACACTTGCTCAACTAATGTCTTAAATGGAGTGACCAAACTATGAAATTTCAATGCCCTCAACTTAATTAGTGTCGACAAGGAGAGATTGTTCAGTTCAGCTTCTAATGTGGTCTGTGAAAAGAGAAACAGAATTTACTGTGACAAGGCAGAGACGCTCATGTTCAATAAGAAAAATGTCTGTCTTGTGCTAAAAAAGAACGAGGCACTTCCACAAAAAACTTTATGTTATTATAAGGGGCTTTATTTATTTCTTCATTATTGTATTGGGTTACCCTTTTTGCAGTTTTCATTATTTCAGTTGTTGGATTTTATTCACTCAGAAAGAAGGAGAAGTGTTATGCAGCATTTAAATCTACAGCCTCCAAAACATTTCCTGTTTAAGAATCGGGTGGCAGCCAAATGTGGTTCGGCAGATGGAATTTATTTTGCTGATTGTACATGGTCTGCAAAGTTGAAATGTTACACAAACAAATGTTACATTTGTCTGTGATTCTCATCCAGACACATCTAGTGGAGTTTTTCCTCTGTATTTTATAAATGTGTGTACCAGCATTGACAGGTAGGCACTGAGGAATTATGGGATATCAGCAGTGGCCTGGAATTCCCCTCTCGGTGCTCTGTAGGGTATAGGGGTCCCCAGTCGTGAGCACCCCATGCTGTATCTCTCCCAGAAGAGGCTGGATAAGTAGTGGATCCTGGGTTCTTCTCTGGATCTCCTATTCATGCTTACTGGCAATCGTAGTCCAGGTGGTTGGGTGTGGCCAGGTGCTGTGCTGACACTCAGCCAAGGTACTGTTGGAAGACCAACACATCACCCCATGAAGTATTCATTAAGTGTCTCCGCTGCTGTCTCTTCGCCTTGTTCCATGAATACATCAGGTCCGTCAGCCTGTGCTATCCAGGCAGGTTTTGTTGCCAGGAGTTTTGATAGCCTGTTTTGTTTTTTTTCTCCCCCTTCTGCCCAACAAATCTCATTGTAAACAGCTACAGCCGGGTGTTCTGGCCTTGGTTGCTTGTGGAGTGGAGACCGTTTGTGTTTTATTGGGATGCCTGTTTGTGCGCAGCGAGCGAATTCATTACCAAGGGGCTGCCTAAGCGTTAAATCGGCGGGGACGAGTGATGAGTTGCAATCGGCGCGTTTTCAGCAGGTAAAGACTACAACGTTATGCCTCTGTCACCCTCCCGGCATTACTGCGCTGATGATGTGAGATGTGATACGAGCACCGGGGGGAAATGACGGCCATTATCGGAGAATTACCGCAACGAGCGCTGTGTCCTAACGTGAGCTGTGACGGTTGGGCTGCAGGGCTGGGGGGGAGGTGGCAGAGAAGGTGGGTGATAGGAGATGGAATTGATGTGGTCCCAGGACAGTGGTGACTGAGATGTCCAATTAGCCCACCTCGTCCCAGCTCTGTACCTCACTGGCTTTAAAAGCGCAGCAATAAAAGCCATGACATCTTACAGGGCCGTTTCTGCTATTGTGTTAATGCAACTATCCATCTCCAGGGCTGTTGGATTAAATGGATTCCATTAGCAATTATTGGATTATGGAGCACCATCGATGGCCCTCTCGCTTCACAGTTCTGGTATCAGTGCAGAAGCACTGAGCAGCTCCCCTGCTACGGACCACGGGGTGGAACCTGATTCCTGCTAATTAAATCGGAGTATTTGCATAAATTTGAATGACTCAATGACCTCTGTGACTGCATTTCGACGTGTTCGTGTGTTTCTGTGTATAAAAAATATTTTATCTCCCTCCCTGCTCTGGTTCAGCTAGCGAAACATCCTGTCTCTGGGACTGGTATGTGATGAGGTCATTGGTTTGATAAAGAGAGGAGATTGCAGTCCTTTATGTGTCCTTCATTGTAAAACAACAACCAGCTGCTGCGAGGAATCCATGCGGCACTTTCCGAGAACCAGATCACCAGAGCCAGACCCTGGCAAGCAGGTGAACACAAGCAGCCGAAATCTGGGATGAACGGATCACGTTTCCATTCCTTGGACAGTTTAGCCTCAAACTCTGTGCCTTTCTGGAATTCTCCTAAACTTTATGTATAATTTAGTTTTTTCTTTGTTTTCTCCCTCAATAATGACCATTACGAAAATAAAATGATACTTTGATGATCCTACACTGGGCATGCTCAGTGACCAGCTACTGGTGACTGTTGATGTACAGAAGGGCTGCGTGTGTGACTGAAGCTCTGTGCCCTGTCTGTGCCCTGCTGAAGCCGTGTGTGTGTATCTGTGTATGTATGTGTGTACGTGTGTTTTTTCCCTTTGATGCCGTCCAAGCACTATTGGCCTGGCTATAAATAACGTGCAAAATGACTTTCAAGGTAGAGAGATAGAATCCATTCTGGAATGCTCTCTGAAATGAAGAGTGATTTATGATTTCATACAATTCCTGCTGAAAGCATTTTGGGCTTTGCTCGGTCATCAAAGTCCTGCCTGCCCAATCTATTATTTATCGTGGAGCATGTCTGTTCGGCACCAGAGCTTTATGGCAGGTAATGTTTGTCTTTAGCAAACATGATGTGGAAAAATCAATATCAGATACGATAAATGGCATTAAAACACGGCGGGTGGGGGTTATTTACCCTTTTTAAAAACATCTTCAGAATTGTCCGGGAAGAGAAATACAACCGACCGTTGTTTCCACCAGGGAGTGGATTGAGACGAAGCTGAGTTGCAGGCGGTCAATTATTAATTAAAGTTTTTCCAGTGTTGTCCCAAAGCTGGGAGGTGGAAGCGGGTTCTATCAGCGGCTTGTGTTTCCGTCCAGCAGTGCCACTGATGACCACCCAGCTCTCGGTGGTCTTGGCTCCAAAGCGGACACATGTAGGCGAGTTGGCATCTTCGCCGTTCAGTGGCTCCTCCCAGTGAGAGTGCTCAATTGATCACTTTCTTTTTGCATTATTATTTCGATTGTTATATGTTTTTAGACCCTTTTATTTAAAGCAGCTTGCTGTATTCTCCATTTTGACTCTGTACCCATTTGTTAGATCTGGATATCTTGCTCTATTGAGGCTGGTATCATTGGTTGGCGCACAGTGCCAATGCCCGTTTACTCGAACCTGCAAGCTTTTAGGCTACACTGTGGTACAAGACTGGCCTATATGCGGTTGGGGATTGGCTTGCTTACCTTGGGAGATGTCATGCCTTTAATGGCAGGAGGAGGATGAAGCTGTGACACCTGTGTGAGAATAAATCACTTTTCCATTGTGCATCTGAGATGGGGCTGTGCAAGGCCGGCAGAAGAGGAAGAGGGATGGAGACAGACGCTGGGACTTAATGGTGTTGTTTTCAATGCCACCTCTGTTACAGAGCCATTCAATCTCTCTCTCTTTTTCTCTGCCTCTCTCACTCTTTTTCTCTCACACACTTTCACGTGCACTTGCAAACATAAACACAGACACACACACAGCTGGTTTGTGTCTTCCTTCCTGTATTAGATATGTAAATGAAGTTGGATTTCAGTTCCCAGCACTGCTCATATTCCCTTGTAACTTGGCTGTAGTTTCCACTGCGAGTCCCAACTGTATGATTCGAGCATTTTTTTTTTAAAGTTCAGGTGGAGGAGAAGGAGAGGCAAAATGGAAGGGATCAAGGCAGATGCAATAACATTTCTATCTCCTGCGCATCAGCTTGTGAAGCAGCTATTGATTCCCTCGCTCTGCCGGTTCCTGCCTATTCAACTGCCAGCTCCGATCTCCCTGCACAAAAGCCTAAGTGTTTTCTTTCCGGACGTTTCACTCCCATCTTTAATGAAAGGAGCAATTTAAGTCCCAAAGAAATCATTGCCATCTGATTGTGCAAACGTAATAAAAAGAGCAGGAGATTGCAGGAGACGGGGGGCAATGGTCACAAATCAAACGCAAAGCATTTCTCAAATTGAATTTGCCGTCTCATTCGACGGCCCCGGCCGCCTCTCAGCGGCTTCCCCTCCCTGGCTTACAATGGCTCCTGTCTCTGTCCATCGCAGGCCTCTCCGAGTCCGTCATTGCTGCCGCCTGTTCCCGTGTCGGTCAGAGGGTCCTGCATGTTGACAGGTATGAGGAGGCCTACGAGGCGCATCCAGCGTGTCGTGTCCCCAGGGTTAGCAGGTGATCTGGGAAGTACAGCACATCTGACTGTAACTGTTGTGTCTGATAATTTTTATTTGATAATTTAAAATATTTTCTACCTTAGCTGATTGGTTGACTTAGATCTTTGTGAGAATAAAATTATCAGTTCGTTCTCCTTTTTTAATTGTAGTCAGATTTGTAAAAACACAAGATATACATTTATTAGAATTGCAGTTTTAGATTCACCTGGGTGTCAAAAATCCCTGGGCAGCCTACATTATTCCTTGAACAGAAGGACAGAGAGCTGGCTTGTATTAATAGAACGCAACCGCTGATTTACAGAACGGCTCTGTTGTTCCTACAGGAGAACCTACTATGCTGGAAACTGGGCCAGTTTCACGTTTAATGGGCTGCTCTCCTGGATTGAGGAGTACAATGTAAGTACTTATTTTTCCTCTGTTTTTACTACTTAATCATGATTACTTCTATAAACTCATTCTGTTCTTGTAGATGGAACTGGGGAACCTTTACTGTGGCTTGTTGTCCATTTTACAAGAGTTGAAATGTTACAATGATAGAGAAGAAATGGGGCTATATCTACTGTGTGTGCGCACCTGTGTGTGTCCAACCACATGTGTAACGCTTGTCTACACCATAGCAGGGATGTCAGAGCACTGTGGAGACAGTGGACTGGAGAGACAAGGTGGACAGCGGAGAGGAAATTCTGCTGCTGAGCACTGTGGACACATCCATCTCCAATTTGGAGGTTTTCTGCTACACCAGGTAATGCAGTGGTCCCAGGTCAGCTGGCAGAGTGGGATACCCTTCTTGTGAAGGAAAATGTGGACTGACAGCTAGATGCACTTGAAAATTGCTAATTATTCTAACTTCACTTCAGGTGTTCTCTAAGCGCAGGTAACAGGGATGTTTTTTAATTAAATTGTATTTAGGGCCCTGCTTATGAATTAAAGTTTACTTTTCTTACCGTCACAGTTGTTCCAAATAAAATTGCATCCATAGTGAAGACATTTTGCTCTGTTATTAACGTGCTCCTTTGTGTTTTTTCTGTTAGTTGGAATGCCTTTAATTGCTATTTGTCTCATTATTCAAATTCAGTTGACTGCTGTGAACAAGATTTCAGACAGTTATCCAGGCGTTCACTGAACCGTGTCACAGCTGTGTTTCCACTAAGAACCTTTTCTTCCAGAAAATGTACTTTCAGCTTTCTCCTTCAGTTAATTGAAATGGTGCTTTATTCCAGCATAGTTCAATGTATAGAATGCTATATATAAAATGAGTATTTTGGTCAGGAAGGTGCAATACAAAGAAATCAAAGAAAGGTGCATTTCTTTATTTGTATTTTTCTGTGTTTGTTTTGTTCAGAAACATTTCTCCTTGACATATCAAGCAATTGGGTGTGCATTCTTCACACTTTTCCACTTTGGTTTGAGAGGTGTGTACGAGACAGGAAGTGTACATACTACCGTTTTGTTTTTTCAAAGAACAAACTGTTTCCATGCCTCTACTTCACATGAGACAGTGAAAGGACTCCAAACCCTTTTTTGCTGTTACCTTGAGCATGTTTTTGCACATCTGTGGGCAGGAGTGTTTAAGACCCAGATCCACCGCCAAAGAGGAACATGAATTTGGGGTCGATGGAGCGAGGTGGGGTGGGGAGACTTTGGGGTCGAAGCCGCAAGACTGCGATGATCTGCTTTCCGTGTGCACACCTCTGTCCCTCTCCTCTCCTCTCCTGCTCTTGCAGGTGACGATTCAGCTGACAATAGAGCTGTCATTGTGATTGATGCTCTTGCTCCAGTCCAAAAAAAATTAAATTAAGTAGAAAATTTTGCTGTAAGCAGCTCCATATTGTAAATCATAAATTATGTTCAGAGCTGTAATTAAAAAAGAGACGATACAACCCCTCCCCAATAGAAAAAGACACAAGCAAGGAGGAATTGAGAATTTTGATCTCGAAACTTTGTTGGGTTGTTCAGTTTGCCTTTTGACAGTGTTTATTCAGTGCATGTATGAACAAATATTCAAGCACAAAGAATAAATTAGTCTTACTATAGCAACTATATATTGCATACAGGACAAAAGAAGGCTGTCTTTCAGTACAGATGTGTGGCGCCCCTCCTCATAGCAGATGGAACTAATCCCTATTTTTTCCACACTCTTATTTTTCCAGTTTCCAGTTTTTCCAGTTTACTTCGTAACCTAGCACCTGAATGTAGTCCAGATGTGCACACCTGTCTGAAGGTTTCTTTTGATTGATAGTGTGTTGGAACAGTGCTGTTGCTCAGAGTGCTGATCTCCTTCCTGCTCTCAGCAGCGAGGAGCCTGAGGAAGAGGAGGAGGAGAAGAAGGGAGCTGCAGCTCCCACTTCCCCACAGAGCCCAATTGAAGTGTCTGAGGGTGACAAGGGGAACCAGGCCACCAGCCCCACAGATGACCAGAGATGCCCTGAGGGAGAAACCACTTCAGATACTCCTCGAGAGGGTCAACCAGAGCAGCAGGACGAAGCAGAATCCTCTGGTCTAGCAGAGGAGCAGCAGGTACAAAATGGTGATGGGGAGGAGCAGAGCAAAGAGCAGCCCTCCAGCCCAGCCCCCATGGAAGCCAAGAAGAAGATCAGTTATGCAAAGATTATAAAGGAGGGCCGCAGGTTCAACATCGACCTGGTGTCCAAGGTAGGTTGCCAGAGTTGACATTGTTGCGTCAGAGAGCAATGAAGTTCTTCAGACACAACCATAGAAGGCGCATTGGTTTTGAGAGCATTCCAAGAGGCAGAAAACAGCCCTCTCTGAGTCAGGAGTGGATGAAGCTACATTGGATGCAAAGTGGTTCTCTCTGATCCCTCTGTCCGTACTAGCTCATGTACTCCCGTGGCTTATTGGTGGACCTGCTCATCAAGTCCAACGTCAGCAGATACGCGGAGTTCAAGAACGTGAACCGCATCCTCACATACCGCCAAGGCAACGTGGAGCAGGTACGGCCCAGCTGTTGCTCCGCTGCTCTCGGACCTGTCACACATCAGTCAGTAAACTCCCCAACATCCCACTTGACTCTTTTCTACCCAACATCTGGCCAGCTGTCTCACTTGGCTTCTCATTACGACACTGTTATTAGCAGACACTGATAACCCATTGCTGGGGAGCCTTTAATACTAATTGCCATCACAAAGGTTATTATTAATTACATGTAACAGGAAACCCGTAACTCTGATTATCATTGAAACTCCTGGTAAATTAGTTAGTATTTATAACTGCTGAAAGACCCAAATATTGCAACTTTACTACAACAGCAGTTCTTACTCCAACAACACTTGCATATTACCTGTAGTGATGCCCTGATGTTACTTGGCATGTTACAGAAAGTCAGCCTTTCAAGCACCCGAGCTGCAAGAACACAACCCTCATCTGTAAAGTACATTGGTGGAAATCTTATGTAATCATATGTAATATGGATTCCAGGCTGTTTAAACTGAATTTTTAGTCCGTCATTAAGCTAATGGACAAGAAGAGAATTACAGGCACTGAGCTGTAATAAACAGATTAACTATTTTTCATACACAAATTAAGAGATTTACCCTTTCTACTTCCAAATGGGTCTGATTACTCCAGCAACACAAAATATTACTTTTTTTCCTCCCCCAAACGAAATAACCGTGGACTCAGAGGTACTTACTGTTATTGACTGGCTTCACTTGTTTTGCTGAAACAATAATCTGTTCTTCCAGCTCATTTTTATCAGCATACTTCAGGTGAAGCTGTTGATAGAGTGCAGTGGCAGCGCCGCACTCTGGATAGGGAAACCCATGTGACTCCAGTCTAGCGTCTACTCCAGGCCATTTCAACAGAAGTTTTTGTTGCAGTGGTCACGGTGTGTCGTGCACCTCGAGTGGATAATTGGAAAATGGCCTCCAGCCTAATGCTGTGAAATTGTAGGGTTTCTCTCAGCTGCTCCTCTGTTTTTGGCCACCGGTCTGACAATAAGCAACTCTGAAGTGTGGCCACTGGGTGTCCATTGAGTGCCAGAGGCCAGTGTGACCCAAAACAGCGTGCTGAACAGTGACCAGATGCTAGTGATCTAAGACTTTCCCACTTACCCCAATTTGTGTCAGTTTTGACTAATGGGAGACATCCATTCTGGTGAATCCATTACTGGGGTGTGCGACCTGTCTATGCTTTTGGTGACCAAAACCACATTCCCCTTTACCTGCTCTCTAGGTTCCTTGCTCTCGAGCGGATGTCTTTGGTAGTAAACAGCTGACTGTGGTGGAGAAGAGGATGCTGATGAAGTTCCTCACCTTCTGCTTGGACTACGAACAGTATCCAGAGGAGTATCAGGGTATGCTGTTTCTCCACTTCTTTTTCTTTATAGGCCCACCAATGTATACGCTGTCACTCGCTGGCTTTTTAACATGTTTCTTTAGCAGCAAAACGTCCTTCTAATCTGTATGATTATATTGTTGTTATTATTGGTATTGTTTGTCATTTTTTTATACCAGATTTTACAGAACAAACATTCTGGGAGTTCTTGCAGAGCAAGATGCTGACAGACAACCTTCAGCACTTTGTCCTGCATTCCATTGCAATGGTACCTCCAGAGGCACGCATAAAGGAGGGCCTGAGGTCCACTCAGCATTTTCTGCGTTCACTCGGGCGCTATGGCAACACGCCATTCCTCTTTCCCATCTACGGCCTGGGAGAAATCCCACAGTGCTTCTGCAGGTAGGATCCAGCCCTGTCCTTCCTTTTCCTTCCAATATTCTGTCTCTTATGTTTTCCAGGCCGGTCTTCATTTGCACTAATTTAACTAATACAGCAATCTTGCAGCCTCTCATACCTCGTGCTTTGCCTCATTTTCGCCAGAACTCTAAATAGAGAAATGAGAACACGGTGCCTTCTGTAGGTACGTCTCCACAAAGGCTGCTGCAGGGATGCTTTGACGGTGATGGCTGTGGGCTTGCCCTCAGAGCAGAGCTCTCCGAGTATCGAGTAGCCCCTTTTATCGCCACTGGTCTAGAGGGACTTCTCTTGTGAAACTGTAGCACTTAGAACTGCATGCGCCCTGGAGGCAGCGAGAACTCCAGGATGGCCTCCTGTGAGGCGGCATCTGACACCAGGCCCTCAGCGCAACAAGCGAGGCGGTCTTCAACCATGCCTGGCTGCTACAAATCCAGGTCTAAGTTAGGTCTGGTGGCCACAATGAGAGGGGGCATCAGAGAAGCTGAGGGTGAATGTCCGATGGCCTGCAACGTTTTCTTTCCGATGAGTCTTTCCAATTTTTAATTTAAATCAAATTTATTTTACTTAAATTTCATTAGATATTTAGACTGGACGTGACAAATCTCTGTACTGCTGTTTGTAAATGCAGAGCTCTGTTGTATCTTGTATTGGAGAAGAAGTAGGAAAAACGTATTTGTCACTTTGGCATCACTTAGTCACTAGAGGCGGGTATCAGGTAGGCGGTTGTGGTTGTAGAATTCTGCGTTTCTCAGCTTTTCACTTTTCATTCCTAGGCTTTCGGAGGGCAGTGGTAGTAAGTAAGGGAGCAGCAGATGGCATAGTGCTCAGAACTGCCACCTTGCGATTGAATAATCAAGTTGAATCTTTGCTCCAGATGAAGTACTCTTGAGGAAGGTACTTACCCTGTATTGATTCAGTAAAAATCACCAAACTATATAACTGGGTGAATCACTATAAGTAAGTAGGGAACAGTAAAACTTTTCCTTGGACAATAGCTGTCAGTAGTGGTTACGTTGCATTCAGTCAGCTGTTGTTGTAATGTGTTTTTAAAATTCTTTACATTCTTCCTACTGGTGAGTCATTCAGCAAAAGTCTCTCTTGCTGACATTGTGCAGCTCTTTGTTTTCCTGTAGCTCAATGGGTCAAACAAATTTTTATGGTGAGGCCACAGCATCCCACTTGGGATTCGAAGCCCTGACCCAAGTGGTCACAGGTCTAGTTCATTAACCATCAGACCACCCCCTTGGGGGCGCTACGGGGAGAAGCAGAAGGAACAAAGTCAAAGCGGGGGCAGAGTGGCAGCAGTAAGCAAGGAGGCCGCTATTTATTTTACTGGCCGGTTTGTTGTTCAGTCTCCCGGGAAGCGGACGAGCCGAGTGAGGAGGAAAAAGATGGCGGAAGGCGGGACCATCCATCACTCTGATACCTGCTCGCAGGTGATGGATGGATAGATGGCCATGCAAACTCAATAATCCTCATTCTTTCGGGTTATTCACAGATCAGCGAGCAGTGCCGCTAATAAAGCTATGGAATGCTTCTGTGTCCTTGCCCATATTATTCCTCAAGTTTTGACAGGAAAAGACTTTTTAATTTGTAAATAACCTTTGGGTGCGCTGGCTTTCGCCTCCTCTGTCTCTCTGACACATGCGGCCCGGCCGCGTGGCACCCGCTCTCTGGAAAGGGGGGGATAATTCATTCCGTGAGAAGAAAGCATTTAGCCATGACACAGCTTTGATTTTCATGCTGGATTATGATGTTCCAATCAGACAACAGTCAGAATGAAACGGATTGTGAGGAGGGGGAAATACATTCATTACTGCAGATGATGTGTTTTTTTTCTCTTCCTTTGCACACCCAGTCACAGATCATATTTCGTGCACAGCTTTTTGTGAGGGGTAATAAACGTCTAATATATTTGGATCAAACTGGATTTAATTTTCTCTGAACGGCTCGCCAGGCGGAACGGAGTTTTGTTTTCGTTTAATTATTGGCCGACCATTAGCCCCCCGCTCCGCAGCCCTGCTCCCGAGATTAGAGCTGTGTGAGTCAGGTAATGAACTTGACAGGTAGTGGCTGTTTATACGCTGTAATTTTGTTTGTTTAGCGTTTCCTGGACGCGGCGGGATTTATCGCCCGCGCCCGCAAACGCTTGTAAACCACTTGGCCATAGGAACCCTCTTAGGACCTTTAAATCTTTGCCCTTCGATTGGATTCAGAAATATGAATGTTCGCCGTGTGTAAACAATCAGCAGCAACACGCTCCTGTTTACGCGCAGGCCTGGACAGGGGCCTCAAGTCCTGGCTTTGTTCTACATGGAGTACCAGGAAGTCGCAGGGGACCTAATAAAGATCATTTAGATTAATGGACTTAATTGCGCTCCATAATCGACTGCTAGGCTGGAAAATGCTGGGAAATACGTTGTTATTATAGGTTAGGAAAGATCAATGCTAAACTCACAATTACAGAGAGCAGCTGTGCTTAAAATCGTACCAGCATCAGCTATTTTTGTAGGAGAGGGTGAAGGAAAGTAACGAAGCTCAGAGCCATCTCCTATTGGGGTGTACGAGCAAGTGTAGCGTTTGATGTGAACGTCACGGAACTTCGTGCCTGAGCGGTAACAGGGAGGCTAATTTACGAGCATTCACCCCAGAGATCTGTGTTTTTATTTAGTGCCGACACGCCTTCCTGTTGGCTTCGGGGAGGCACCGCCCGGCGGAACGCGGAGACAGCCCACGGGAGAAACCGTTTGGCCCCTGCCAAGGTGCTCGCAGCCAACGGCTTCGTCAGGAGCCAGGAAAGATCCATCCCGTCATTTCATAAGAGGAGCGTCTCTCTCCAAGAAAAGCCTGGAAGGGGGTTTTCAGGAGTGCTACAGCTAGCGCCTGGGAAACCGAGCTCCTACGAAAAGGTCTGGGTTCCATAACGGCACCCTACACCCAAAGAAGTAGCTGTGAGCGCAGAGTGCAGCCTTTGAGTGCTTGAAAGACTTCCCCCTGCGCCGCTCAGTTTATTTTAGCCTCTGCCGAGGTGTCGCTGCTGGAGCCTCTAGCTTATTTTTGCTTCTTGTTACATTACCTTTTTAATTACAGAAATAACTAGTTGGAGGCAATTGTTTTGTGCGGGGGTTAATGCCAGGCGGGAGCGGAGATTTATTTTGGATGTGACCTTCTCCACATTAGCTGCGGCCGTAATCAGTGGAATTAATAGAATAATCAAATTATACACAAACTCATAAATCATCGCCGAGCGCGCTGTCACAAGTTCAGCTATTAATGGCTTCTATTGTTTTGCCACCGTATTAAAAAATCACATCCCTGATTCCCGCCCTGATAGGAACTGAAATGGCATTTAGAGGCTATAAAGAGCGGGGGCTCCGAGGCCTGGGATTTTCACAACTGTTAATTTAGCAGTAATGCGGAGTGATGTCGCAGGAGACGGGGGTGAGCCGGGACCGCAGCCTTGGCCGGGCTTTTCAGCTGGGGGGCTGCATCATTGCAGGGGACAGCGGCCGGTTAATTAGAGTAATATCAGTTTAAACGTCTGTCAGTTAGGGTTAATGGCATCAAAAGGGGCTCTCCGACGTCTCAATGGGGCCTTTGTTAAGGACATTAGATGGGCTCGATGATTGCCAGTGATTTTTATCCTCAGCACTTTATTAAGATGTCATGTCTCATAATTAATACAGAGGGGCCCAAGCAGGTACAGTGGGACAGGGTGACCAGTCCATTCCTGCCTCTCCACTCTTCTTGGTCAAGCGCTGCGCTGTCTGCACTTCTCCTGCTGCACCCTGCGTGTGGTTTACTTCCTTCCTGTGCCTGTCTGCTGTCCGTATTCATGGAAAAAGCTGCTTACAAATGGGTCAGAGCTTTCAGAGAGCGATGGCTAACCTTGCCGCTGGGGGTGAGGTGTTCTCTGTCGGCTGGTAATGGGGGCAGGACTCCCACACTCCACTCCCACCCTAAATAGTGCTACATCAGCCACCCTTACAGTCTCGTTTGAGCAGAAGAGGTTTGCTTGTGTTTGCCCATGTATTTTTGAACACATATTTTGTACCATTGAGGCTAGTAAACACAAAGTGTATTTTTGAGTAAAATGTATAGATTCTACAAACCGTGGCTGACAGAGGAATGAAACTGCGTGAAGAAGGGCTCCTCTTTCACCGTGCTTTGTGGTGTGGGTGTTATGTAGAAGCCACTTGGTCTACCCAGAACTGGTGTCTCCAGCAGCTCTGCTCACTCTGTGTGTGTTTTTTTCCGGCCAGGATGTCTGCTGTCTTTGGAGGGATCTACTGCCTTCGCCACTCTGTCCAGTGCCTGGTTTTGGACAAGGAGACTGGCCGGTGAGTCCGCCGCCGCAGACCCCACAGGGAAAGCAGAGCAGGAGGAGCAGCTGATGCGATGGACCACGGTTGTCCCAACACTGTTGGCTCCTCAAATCCTTTGTTCTCGCCTTCCAATGAGGGATCAACCTTGATTAGAAGTAATTTGTGTACAGGTCCTCCAAACAAGAAAAGTGGGCTCAGAATATAGATACGAAATTAATTTTCTGGGAGATGGGACTCCAGCCCCTGATCAGCGAAGCTCGGAAGACAAATCATCGGGGCTGCCACCGGGCGGGCGATGAGTGATGTAGGTTTTCCTTGTGGCCTTACCTCCACTAATTGATTTTCATCTGAAGACAAAAAAGCCCTCTGTTACTACTTTTTAAAAAATGAAGTTCATCTAAAGTCTCCGCTGATTAATCTGTGCTGATAATGTTCGTCAGTCCTAACAGAAAGCCCTTTAATGAGTTTCAAAGGTAGATTGTTGTCATAAACTAGGTTAGATTAGTTTTTTTTTTTTTTTGGGGAGGCTCGATATGGAGGTTCTTTCATCTTTGCAGTGGGCGACCTGGGGCTAGAATTCTTCTGCTGGGCTGTCGCACGGAGGAAATGTTTGCACGGCTGCGTGGGCCTGAGAGCCCCCCCCCCCCCCCCCCCCCCCCCCCCCCCACCCCCCCCCCCCCCCCCCCCCCCCCCCCCCCCCCCCCCCCCCCCCCCCNCTGAGAGCCCCCCCCCCCCCCACCATCACGTCCCCTCCAACTGGGACGAAACGCTCGAGAGCGTTCAGAGTGCGGGATGAAGTTGCTTCGATCCGTTTCAAGGACTGCTCTCCTCTGATCAGACAAACGCAAACAGTCGAGCACAGTGCCTGTCCTTGCCTCCTGTCCTCATTAATGCAGCGCAAGTTTATGTGGTTCCACCATTTCATTGATTTAGACCTGAATCAGAGCCAGGAGAAGGAATATACAGCAGATGCGCACTCATCCTGTTTCTCCTGTACTGCAGTCACGGTTTTCTGTGCGGTAACCAGACTTCAGACTTCTGCATCTCCTTCTGTGTCCTTTTCCTGCGCTCGGTTTGGGTGTGCTGCGGCTCTACTTCGTTCTGCTGTTTGGTGTGGGGAAAACAGCATCGATAAGTCAGGGAGGACACAGTTAGAATTCAGGGCAGGGTTTCTCTGTTTTGTGTGTGCATAATCTAGTCGATGTCGGTGGGCAGATAATGGGGACGAGTGCTGTCGCAAGGTGGAGAGTGACTTGACTCCATTAGTCAGGTCGGCATCGGCTTTCCCAGAAGGTCTAAAGGCATTCGGGCCCCATGGAAGTCCAACTGAGCAGTTCAAAACGGTTCACTTTAACATGTAAATCCTCAGAAGCAAAAATGAAAATTAGTTGCATCTTATTGGAACAGGAATGAGCTGGAGGTTCACAGTGAGCTGTCGGGTGGTGACAGTGAGCGGCCTTTGTGACACTGAGGAGCCGTGGGAGGCCAATGCTGACAGACCAGCCCAAGATCTTCCTCATTCTTTTGCCCCCCCCCCCCCAAAATCATGTAATACATCATCACAGAAAAGACCAGAGAGGTAGCAGAAGGGGAGGGGAAAGAAAGAGAAAGAAGTTTAACGAAGGTGAAGAAGCCTGGCAAGGTGTCTGCTGGGCTGTACAATGATTTTAATTCCCCTGCCGTCATAAATTATCTCCACGCGTCTCCTCATATTATGTACATAAAGTAGAAAAGGGCAGAGGGAAGGAGGCAGGGCGGTAGCAGATCATGGGGTTGAGGGGCCTGGACTCGGCATGAACAGCACATAGCTGTCCGGTCATCAGTGGGATGTGCAGCTGCCCACACTGCAGCTATTTGGAGAGGGTGGCAGGGAGGAAAGTGCTCAGGGCCCCAGACTGCTCGAGACTCTCATCCTGTTTACTCTGCATTACAGGCTTTTGCATCGCACAGTATATTTTACAGCTGCAGGCGAGCACAGCGTGGCGTCGCCTTGAGGGGGCTCCGGTGTTAGACAGGTTGAAACGATGCATCGTTGATCGCAAGGTTTGCCCACGATCTTAGGGATTGTGTGCCACGGTTAAGGGTTATAGATAGGTTTTATGTAAAGCAGTATTGCCTATAAAGCCTGCCTGTGCCCTTGATGCCAAGACGGCCGTGTCCATTTGCATCTGCACTGTGCAGCAGTAATCAGTTGACAAACTAGAGCTGTCCATATGTAAGTGCGCTGCTTCTTCTCTCAGTGGTTTGTGTGCAGTTTGGGCGCTGATGACCTTTCTTCGGGGAGGTGTGTGTAGCTCTGGCTGGGCTCAGTGACTCCAAATAGCATCTGAACCCAGATACTTGGTGGAGCGTTTGCAGATAATCCCTGTGTGACACATGAGGTATTTACCTCGACAGCATCAAGTAAAAATATCTGATGGAACTCAAAATGTACCTTTAACTGACTGATTTTTCTTTTCTTTGAACCGTATGGTAAACATTTGAAGTTAGTACTGTCCCCATATTTATAGACCCGACCGAACGCATTGTGGGTTTTGAAGCTTTGATTTGTGTTGTCAGATTTGCTGTATTTCAGACTCCAGATAGTAAGGTTTTTTATTTTTTAGCCTTTGTGCTGGTAGGTGCACCCGTTTGGAGACACATTTATAAAAATGCCTTTTTTGCCCACGACAATGTACTTGTACGGGCCGAGTGCGGGAGTCAGACATGTCCCACCCTGTTGAACTGCGATTGATTAGAGACGTCAGCTTTCGCTGCCTGGCCCCCCTATAGTAAATAAATCTTCATTTACATAAACAGTCAATCCTGTAGTCAATCTTGCAGGGTAAGTATTATTCGGGGGCTGTGGTGGCCCGCCTGCTTCTTCTTTATTGTGTTGTGAAAGTCCATTTCAAGGATGTCACCCCTAGCCCATTAGTTTGGATAATGAGCCCTATAAAGCACATTTATAACTCTTGACATAACAAGCAGACAGATCCCAGCGTTCACCCTTTCCATCTGAGGCACTTTGCAGGGAAGGTCAGGCTCCTGCGCTGAGGCTTCGCCGGAGACTTTAGAGAACTCTGAGGCCCGTCCGTCCCGCTCGCGGTTACAGCTGTCTTCACCAGCCAGGCTGTATTGATGTTTTTGTGCTGCTGTGCTGACTTGATGGGGGGGCTGTGTGAATGGGGGGGTGGCTATTCTGGGAAGCATCACTCTTGCAGGAGACCAGCTGTTTGGCTACCCGCTCCTGGTGTTCCGAGTGTCCCGGAGTCACGTGACTCGGCTTGCCTTCTGTGTCAGAGCGTGGCATTGAACCCTTGTGGCCACGTGCTTTTGGTATACCCACCCATTCCCTTGGCCATATTCATGCTTCTGGAAGGACACGGATCTGTGTGGTTGATGTACTGCTAATCTGATAAACACAAGATTTAATGGTGTTTGAACATGCTGAAAAATGATAATAAAATAGATTGCGAACATATTATAAACTGGAGAAGTTTTCTAGCGTCTTGTTATTCGTTCAGGGGTTGGATGCATTTTAACACATCCAGCTCTCACACCAATATGATTATGTCAAAAACTTGCTGTAGAAGAAGTTAATTAAAGCTGTTGTGTGTGTTTGAATCAGCTTTGTCTTTACCGTGGTACCTCCCTCCACTTGTACATGAAAGACACTCAGAAATCTCAGTAAGAACTCTGAATGCAGTAAAGAAGGACTTGGGAAACGGTGCATTGCTAGTGAGTCAAGCGTTTGTTTTGACACATTTCCATTTGTCACCCTGCTGTACGTTTCGGTTTTAGGTGTAAAGCTGTGATCGACACATGTGGACAGCGGATCAGCTGCAGTCACTTTGTGGTCGAAGACGGCTACATCAGGGTGGAGCAGCGCAAGGGCGTCGAGTACAGGTGAGGTTCTGCTACAGGGCACAGTTGGGTGCATCAGTTAACACTCGTGGTTGTAAGTTTGACTGTTTACGTGCTGCACCCCACAGTTGAACGTATGCAGAGACTTTCGAGGGCGTGACAAGTGTGCCAATCCCAGAAAATCAGTGCTTATTAATCCAGGCATGGCGTGATTCCTTCTGCATGCCGGGCTGTTTGGCGGCACTTTCACGGTGGCTGCTGCCTTCTTTCTCTAAAAACCCTGACATTTGTACAGACGATGCCAATTAGGCCACGTTGCTGGATATTAATGTAGGGGGCTGAAGGGGGCAAGAGGAAAAGCAGCTCCCAGCAAAGTGTGTTTGGGCCACAGCAGGTTGCCTGGAGCTCCTCTCGGAGACTCACCTCTGCTCTGACCCCTTGGGCTGTGACGTTATCTCTAACAGGGCCTTGTGCAATTTAAAAAGCGCCACCGAATACTGGTGTTGCTGAGAACTCAAGCCCCTTCCCTTTCTGTATTACCTTAGGAATGGCTTGACTGTTTCAAAAAGACGCCGCGCTCATTTCCGCTCAGATCAAGAAATAACGCCGGACCTCTGAGTTTCAGCTTGGAATTGTGTAAAGAGATCTTTCTTCGTCTTTCTGGGACTGAGGCGGTTTTACGAATGCCGTTTTGTAATTAGTGCTGCCGTCAGTGTAGTCCTCTGAGAGCTCCACTGTTGTTTCATCTCTGTCCGCAGGTACATCTCCCGAGCGGTGCTCATCACAGACCGGTCGCTGCTGCAGTCTGATTTGGAGCAGCAGGTAGGTCTCTCTGGCTTTCTGACGCACACACACACACACACATATACACAGATCACGGGCAGACACAAAGTAATCAAAGCCCCTCTGGGGGTCCGCTGTAGGTTTCCGTTTACGCAGTCTGCTTACGAAGTGAAATACCTTGCAGGCCTGCAGGACGACTGAATATGATTCCTGTCAGAGCTGCACTTTTATTCAGATTGGTTCGCATTACGGTTTTATGCTGTCCATTATATTGGTATGGATCCTTGGGTTGCCTCCAAGTCTCCTGGAAGTAACAACAAAACATCAAAACCAATTTGGAGGAGCGTGCACCATCATATGTACGCCCGCTCCCTTCCACTTTAACGTCAAATAAATAAAGAAAGTAAGGGCCAATTCAATGGAACCCGTGTAATGCTGTTTGTGCGACTGGTTTGAAATTTGATAAATGAACATTACTAGCAGCACAATGGGAGCTGACATGCTGTTTCCTGACACACTAATGTGAGTGCTGCCGCTTCGGGGTGGACGAGGGAGAACCACAGAGCGAACGCAAGGAGCAGCGCATGAGATCGGATCACGCTCTTAAACGGCAGGTCAATCCCGCAGCTTTATTCCGGTGCATTTGCATCAGATGAAAATGTTGGGTAAATTGTTGGGTTGTGGCGTGTCGCCTGGCCAGTGCAGCCTCAGCCGTGACCGATTTTTAAGTGCTTTGCACAAAGGGAAGGGAGCTCATTTTAATGCGTTCTTGTTGGGGGGGGGGGGGGGGACAAAGGAAAAGCTGAAATTAATTTCTGTGTCTTGACACAGTGTGGAAATGGAATATTACATGACTGTGTGACAAAACATAATTAAATATTCAGTCTATTTTTAATTAGCTGCTCGTCCTCTGGAATGACAGTGTGGACACTCTCAGATGGGAGCAGGAGATTGGCTCTCCCTGGCGGCTCCTTCGTCCCTGCGCCTCTCCACGGAGGCGCCGACTTTGCTTCCTCAAATTTGTCTACGTGATTAAAAGGAGCAATTTAACTTTAGCCCAATTGCAGAGGACACTACGGAAACATCCTCTGGATTCGTATAAAAGGATTACAAGGATTCCATTACACAGACCTGGAATTTATTAATGGAGTTGAGGGTTGTCTTGTGCGGACAGGAGAAAAGATACACACAGCTCTGATGTTTATGTAAATGTAAAGCACATGAACTAGACAGAAATGGACTGCAGAAGAATCGCCCTCTGTTGACAGCAGCAGGAGAACAAGACGAAGTGAGAGGATTTGAACCAATCTTACTACATCGGCACTACTCCTAAATTTTAAACGTGAATGATAATCTGCTGAATGATAAACCCACACTTTCCATTGTATTTTTAGGAATTAGTCTTCACTTCATCTCCAGTGTGCTTCTAAATGAAATGAAGGTGTCAGAAAGGGCTCTGTGGTCAGATGTGAAGCAGAACTTGACCACCACAAGTAATGTGTGTAAGGTATGTGTGCACAGTTTGAGACGGTGCCAGTGACAGTCTGTGCATTTTTGCCCCACCCACACAGATTTCCCTGGTCACTGTGCCCCCCCTGGAACCTGGAGCTCCGGCGGTCCGAGTTGTCGAGCTCTGCTCCTCCACCATGACCTGCATGCCTGGCACCTGTGAGTCCCCAGGACTTGGGGAGGGGTGGGGAACACAGGACAGGTTTGACCCTGAATCTGAGTTTAAACCCTAAATCACCGTATGAAATATGCAGTGTGAACATGGCATGAGCTTAATACCTGCACAAGATTGCAGTCCTTCCTTGGCAGGCCTGTGCCAGGTCACTGCGCTCTGCTCTCGGAACAGCCCACCAATCCTTTTGATCTATGGGCCAGATTCCAAATCAGCCTGCGAGCTCCACGTCTGGTTTTCCTCTCTGAGTGGACTGCCAGTGGCTCCATCACTAACATTTTGTTAATAATTATTTTAACAGTTTCTAGCAGTAGATGTGTTTGCAGTCAACAACTTCACATCTTACTGTAAGTGGGGATCAGACCCAGTGCTTCCACCAGCCTGCTGTATCCTGGGGTTTTGGGGATTGAAGCTGTAGGGCAGTGGTCGAGGGAGGGGGCACTCAGTGGAGTTCCACTCCCTCTCACCGCTGGAGAATTGAGTCCGGGATGATGGACGTGCGGAGCGCAGCGGCCCCCCGTCTGGAGATGGATAGCCAGGCCCCCTCTAAGTAATGCAGTTCTAGCCGAGTGGATCACATGCAATCACACGAGGATGATGAGCCTGAGTGACACACACACAGCAGCCCGGCACCACAAAGACAATGATGCCATCTTTTATTACTGATGCGCAAATGAAATAAGAGCTCGGGCGGCTGATGGATCCCAGAGACTGGCGGCGGTGGGGCTGGGGGACAGCTGAGGGACGCTCGGGGGGTGATTTCACAGTAACGGCACCCCGCCCTTCCCACGTCATTGCACTTTTTATGGGGTTGTGTCATTCTGTCATTCTGCGCCCCACATCCGGCCCATGATATTGGCTGTTTTATCAGTGTCTTGGTGCTGCGGGTCACCGGACTGATCCCTTCGCTGACCAGATTCATGGCCACTATTCTTCTCTAAGGGTGCAAAATTGCTCTAGCTGTTCCTCTGAAATTCAAATTTACCACTGACCCCCCCGTGCCTTGCTAAAAGGTTGATAGTGTTTGTGTCCACTGGATCGTTACCCTTTCCCAGTTCACCTCCTGACTCGACACTACCTGCAATAAGTCAACACAACCCATACTACACGCATCCCTCACGTGAGGGGGGTAATTCATTTCAAAAGGAAAATTCTGTTGGAAGGGGACTGAATTACCATTATTTCTTAAGGGAAAAATAGTTTTGTGATGAAAAATGATTTCTAATTTCTCTTTTAATGATTTTTCTATTCAGAAGTCTTCCTTTCCTAAAGTGTTCTGCACTTTCATTTCAACCATACACCCATTGTCAGTAACTGCTTGTCGTGGTCAGGAATGCGGTGGTCCAGAGCCTATCCTGACGTGGTTGGGAGCTAGGGGCCTCAGTCCAGTACAGGGCAGTCACATATGCACATATTCGAACACACGCATAAACCCACCGTGGGCGATGTAGAGAACCCACGTCTGAACAGCCCAGGCCCTATGAGGCGGAGTCGCAGTGCCCCTGTACAGCCGTTCCAGAGATATTTTGTGATGCAAAGAAATAAAGTTCACATGGTCACTACCAGTGTCCTTCACTCTGTACAGCATATGCAGACCCTGCTGTGTATTGTTAGTAATACATGTTTAACATAGATGCTCATCATTTTATTGTGAGATTTAGACTTTACTTGCACTAGCGTTTGTCTCCCCCCCCCAGGCTAATTTAGAGGATGATACACTAGATTTAGCCAAACTGGAAACACAGAGACAAGAGCCTTTTGATCTTGACAGGTTTAGTTGTTGTGGAAGTAAGAGGGACATGTAATGGGTGAAAATGCTGTTGTGCAGCAAAATGAGCCCGTTGTGCAAAAAAGGGTGCGCATTTTCAGAAGCTGTTGTAGTGGTTTAGCTGTTATATAAGGCCTGAGCGCACATTCCCCATCTCCTTCTGGGACACCTCACAGTGACTGACCTGCCATTTCCCTGCGTTTGCAATGCGTTTTGTTAGAACGTCGAGTGAAGTGTTTGCCATCTTCTATACGATACGGGCAGCTTGTTATTTGCAGTGCATTTAGCAGACAACACAGCACATATGAAACTCTATCTCCGCCTGCAACTGTTTTCAAAAAAAAAAAAAAAACCGCTCAAGACATGAATGCAAATAACCCGATAAACTCGACACCTGAGAACCTACAAGCTCAGGCGACAGGCGGTTTGTCGTGTGGGTGTTACGCAAACAGAGTGCAGCTTTTGAAATCCACAAAATCCAGGCAACGGGCCGCAGCGTTCCTCCAGAGACCCTCGCTGTAATTGATCGACTCGGTCAATTTCTCAATCACCCTAATTAGACTGATGCTGCAACAATGGCAGTTGTGGCACCTTGTGGGAATAGCATTGATTCAAACCTGCCGTAAATAATTTGTGGGAACGAAGCTGGGGGCTGTTGCTGGGTTTGGGGAGGGGCGGTGTGTAAAAAGCAAGGTTAAAGCAACGCGTCTCACTCACAGAGGAATTTACTTTCCTGTCTGTCTAGCGTTTGCTGAGTTTGCTCGGATTGCCCTGAAGGAGGTCCGTCGCTAGGACTGAAATTAGCGGACAAAAGACTTTTTTTTAAATCTTCATTCAGTTCAAACGATTTTTTTTTTTTACTGTTTTATATCTGTTTTAGATTTACACAAATGCTGTTAGTTCTGGCTCAAAATAACATTTTTACAGCCAATTTTATGGCACTCGAATGCATTTATGAATACTAAACATGCCAAAAACAAACCTTGTTAAATAAATGACACAACAGCTCGCGGATACATACAATTAATTTACCAGGAAAGGACACCGCTTCACACTTTTGCATGAAAGTATTTGCTTTTTCAGGTACAATGAACAAAGTTACATAATGTGATTTGAAGATAGAAAGGTGAGAAAGTGAAGGAAAAAGGGTGCACTTTCTTGTCATACTGCATTATGCAGTTATTTGTGCATAATATTGGTTAAAACATACATTTAACCTTTGTGGTTTTAATTCTTGGTCTTCTGGTCTCACTCAGAGCTGCTGTTCTGGACTTATGATCATGTAGTGTAACATGTCTGGCGGCGTAATTGACAGAAGCTGACCATGTGTTTTGTCTCTGCGTTGACTGGGCGACGCAGCTTTTTTGAAGTGGCGCGGCAGCATCAGGGATGTTCTGCTTCACTCGCTGTTCTCCACGGGCTCCCTGGGGGCTGTCAGAGGCTGACGCACGACTGAACCCTCTCTCCTTGCTACGGGTTAAACACGGTGCTGTCCAGGCCCATCTGTCCCCCCCTCTGCACGACCTGAGGAGGAGCGTGTCTTTTCCTCACCAGGCCTGGGCAGATGTTGGCAACCAGCATCTAAGCTTGGGGATGTGTGTGTGTGTGTGTGTGTGTGTGTGTGTGTGTGTGTGTGTGTGTGTTGGGGGGGGGGGGCAGTACCTGGAGTCCCCAGTGCCATGTAGTCCTTTGCATGCAGCACAGAACAGAGCTGAGTCCCAGGAGCCAAGGTGTTCTGAATCCCTGGAGCCCCGCTTAAATGTGCACTTGTAAGGCCCAGTGCTGGAGGTGTTCACTTTGAACTACCTCCCCACCCCCCTCCTGTCCCACAGCCCCACCCCCACTCAAAAGAATGAGACAAAGGAGATATGGAACCTCGCGGTTGTGTCTGAGCTCCTGGGATTTTCCAGGACCCTACTCCCCCATCCCAGCACTGCCACCAGTGAGCTTCGTTGGTGCTCCTGCTGCCACAGTGTTTCCCCGCGGGGTCTGGGGCCTTGATGCTTTGAAGATGCCGTCCCATCGTGATTTCCAACTAAATTTGGGCCCGGTTTCAAAGCCCCAGCTTTCTCCATGCTTCCTCCAAATGGAGGATTAGATGCAAAGTCACATAATGACTATTCTTCAGTTGATCCATTCCTCTCCCTGTCGATAGATTTGGTGCACCTTACCTGTTCTTCACTTGGGTCAGCCCTGGAGGACCTGGGGCCTGTCGTGTCCAAGCTGTTCTCCAAACCTCCCGGCGCTGGAGAAGAAGGTATGATACTGTTCAATGCTTCTAACGCCTAGAGTCCACATTTTCGAGCACCTCATAGGCAAACAACAGACAGACTCACTTTCATCAACATCATCGCCACCATCCTTTTGACTTGGGTGGGAAAGCTGGAATACCGTGCAATCATTTAATTTCCCGGGAGTATTTGACAGAACCAGCCAGATGGGTCATAAGTAGATGAAACAATTCTCTTAAAGAAGATAAATACGGCCGCTGTGTAGCTGGATGAAGCTGTACCAACATTCTTTAGGTTTGCGGGGAAAACAATATCAGTAATAACTGTGATTGATATTGATGGGAGGGTGCCAGGCTACACTTAGGCACTTGTCCCATTGATTCCCATTACTTTCTGTCAGGGTCTCTTTGGTTCCTGGGTAATAAATTAGAGCACAACCTCAAATTTGACCTCAAATTATGTTAAATTACAAAAATAGTGTCTTTACATATCTCTGAAGGGATGTTATTTCTAGCGGGACTCAAGACCCAGTTAGCTGTTGTGTTTTTTACAAACTTAAATAAAGGCTCCCGTCGTGATTTCCTATTTTTTGTACGTTTTTAACAAAAGATTCTGAAGCTGAAGGAATATGGCGGGTGTGCAGAGCAGCCGCGCTCTCCTGTCCCCCCCGGGGGGGCCGCCAGTGTTAGGGGACCTGAAAACCTGTCAGTCTGTTTCACATAGACCTGCCCTTCTGCTGTTAAGAGAAGCTCACCTATGATGGAGAGTCATTTCCCTCCATGATCCCCTTGTCAGCCCTCGTTCTTCCACCTGCTCCCATCTTTTCTCCTGCTCTCCGTCTCCGCCTCCGCCATCTCAGGGCATGCGAGCGCGTACGGGAGGTGCTCAGGTGCCGGGCTGCTGCAGCGTGGAGCTCGATATCCACCGCTGCGCGACGCCTCCTTTTTATCATGGGAATGAGGTAGTAGTATTTTAATTAAAATGTCAGAACAAATACTGTGAGAGTTATTGAGGATGAATCACCAGATAAGGGGAGCAGTGGGCCAGAACAGGTCAAGGAGCCAAAGTCACCTGGATAGAGCCTCTTCATTCGCTCACCCAGCCGGCGGCTTGAGGTGAGGCGTTGCTGGGGGGGATGGACGATGCAGGACGTGGGGTGGGGTGGGGTGGACAAGGAGCCCGGCACGGTGGAAAGGTAGAGAGAAGATGAGCCAGTCATTCGTTACCCATTATAACGCAGCCGCAGTGAGGTGAGCAAGCAGGTCCACGGGGGGACAAATTGGAGCCGATGTGTGGAAGTCATGCAAACTGTCATATTAGCGAGCGAGAAGTGCAACACAGAACAGGCCCAGAAAGCCCTTTTGTCAGGTTGCGTTCCCACTAAGGCCCACGCCAACGTGCAAACGGGTGCTGGCGGAGAGACGTGCAGCGCAGGGCTGCGGGGCACACGCTTCTCTATGGTAATCTGACATTTCCCCACAGCTGCTCGTGTGACAGGGCCTCCCTCCCCCTCCTGTGCCACCACGCCGCTCCCCCGCACGCAGCCCGGCCGTGCGTCCCCACTGCGGAGCCTCAGGTCCACGAGTCCAGTGCGGGTTTAGATACAGAGAAACAGAGGCAGCTCTGTGGGAAACTGTTAAAAACAAAACAAAGTTTGAAATGTGCTGTTCAGTCTGGTTTTTGTTGAGGTGTGTGTGTGTGTGTTTCTGTTGGTATCAAAGTAATTGCTGTCTTATACAGACAGTAAAGGTGAGGACAAAGAGTACAGACTGGCCTGGCTACACCTCCTCTCCTTTCCAAATTAACAAAATCACTGCGCAACCCAAGGCAGGAAAAGTAACACATATTATAATTGTGTGACATTTTGATAATGACCGTTCTGACATTTTAGACTGACACCTTTCCCCCCCCTTCTTTTTTGGTCCTTTTTTTGGTCTCTTGCATTTTAAAGGGTAACGATACAGAATGACAGCTTTACTGTTTCGAACCTGCGGCCTGTTCACAGCGTCAAATCTGGCCGTCTCGTTTTATGGAAGCCCCCTCGAAATCCAGTTCATATCCTGGTCAAGGAGCGAATGAAAAAGTGTCTAAATTCTGGCTCTGCAAGCCAAATGTCAGCCCATCAAGGGAAATCATGTTACCTTGTGGATAAGCTCCGCTGAGAGCAGCCCTGTCGAGCCCCTTCACTGCTCTGTAAAAAAAGATAAGGATGTTCAGAATAAATGCAGCACTCTTGTGGACTTTTAACTAACAATTCCCTTTTATTTATGAACCAGTTAACAAAGGCCGTACCGCCTGTCTCAGGTTTACAATCCATGCTTTAGTTTTTTTTTTATTGTACCTTTATTGCCAAGGCCATCCAGTGTGCAGCTCATCCATGTTGCACGTAACATGTTGATCGTGTGTTCCCAGATGCCGGTGGCGATGAGAGACCAGCTGTACTGTGGGCCATGTACTTCAACATGAGGGACTCGACAGGTGTGGAGCGCAGCAGCTACGAGCTGCCCAGCAACGTGCACGTGTGTTCGGGGCCGGACGCCTTGCTCGGCAGCGATCACGCTATCAGGCTGGTGAGGGACCGGAAAGCAACACCCTGCGGGGGGGGGTGGGGTGTGGTGACCCTTCCGATGAGCTCCATCACCACCTCTTAACCGTTTAGCCTGGAGAAATACCCCACCTGTGTCCCTACATAGCATGTTTACCATCAATTTTACTCTTTAAACAGCCATATAAAATATAATACAAACGACTAAATATATTCTGAATCATTGCCGCAGTCAGAAACGTTCAGTCATTATCACAGTTACTACATATTGCGTATGGAGATTAAACAGTGTAAACACAGATAAAGTTTATATTACTTTCTTGTTTTTGCACTTTGAGACAGTTTGCAAATATATACTCATGTCAATGGTAAAACATTAGATTCTTCTCGGACTGTTTTCCTTTTGAATAACATGGCATTATAATAACTAAAAATACATTTACAATTACATATAATGTTTTTGCATTATTTTTGTTAGATACCGAATTTTGAATAGATACTGAATAGTTTCCGGGCTGCTTTAACAAAAAAAAAAAAAAACAATTATCTATATAAATTTTTAAATGTTGTACAACAAGGGTCTTTTACCTGGTAAAATCTGATGATTATTTCATAGGAAACCTCTTTAACCTTATTAGTTATACAATATTTATTAGGTATCATCCAAACTCCTTTCCAATCACACTGTTTGTTTACTGTGAAATGAGCAGCGTGGAATGATGGAAGTCGACCACCTTCATTTGTTGCCCCAATTTACCTTTTTCATTTTCCTGCTCATAAATCAGTGTTTTACAGTAGTTCCCACTGTCTCTGTTTCTTACCCTGTTTGTGTTGTGGGGCATCCCTGACAGGCAGAGGAGGTGTTCCACCAGCTCGCCCCAGGTGAGGACTTCTGTCCTCCGGCCCCCAACCCAGAAGACATCATCTACGATGGGGACGGGGGGCAGGGGGAGGGGTCCGGATTCGGCAAGCCTGTCCCAGCAGAGGAGGACACAGCCGGAGGTGGGATAGAGGAAGAGACGGCTGCTAAAGACAAGATGGAAGGGTCGAAAAAAGAGGAGACGTCAGGAGAGTCCTCAGCAGAGGTGTGCAAAGTTCTCCATCCTTCTGCTCCCATTACTGAGGAGTAGCTGGCGGCATCCCACTCCCCAGGGTATTTCCCACTACTTACAGCAGCCCGCGGCCTTCAGCCCCCAGATCCCAGCTTCTGCCAGCACCACAGAAACCAGTGGGACCCACAATCTGAAGGTCCCACCCTAATATTTGCACATTTCTTTTTGAATCTGCAACATGTATTTATATCTATATATCTATATCTATCTATATATATATATATATATATATATATATATATATATATATATATATATATACACACACACACACACACACACACACACACACACACACACACACACACATATATGTGCATACTCCTGGGCACTGTGGCATAAATATACCAGATGCATTCATAATTTGAGTATTATTCAACATACAGTATCTTTCACCACTTATTGGCAAAGTCATGCAAGGTCTTGTATGTTTCTAACCAGGCCAGTTGTAAAAAGGTGGTAAGGGTGGTAAGGCTTGATTTTTACATTCGTATACTAACGTAATGTAAAATGTAATGTAAAATACATTACTAACGTAATGTAAAATGTAATACTAACACACTCGCAGCTCTTCTGCATTTCCCCTTCTGTTCCTCTGCCTGCGTTGGGGTTCAGCTCTTGCGGCTGTCGGGGAAGCCAACATTTGGACGCATCTTTCCTCCCCATCCCACTGTTAAAGTGTTTCCTGGATTCCTCATTTTCACTTTCTGCTGGAACCCCCAATGCGTTTCACTCGTGACACACACTCACAGCACCACGCACCTCCTCACACGCGCTGATGCTCACCTGTTGGGAGGACAGACAGAGAGAAACAACGGTTTCGTGCCGGAGCTGCGTCCGCAGTCTGATGGTGGGCGGCTGGCCGGTCGAACGAGAGGATGAGTGACCACCCAACCACGGCTGAGAACTGCGTTGAGGTCTCTCTGCGCGTCTCACACTGTGCTGTCCAGCCCTGCACTCTCTGAAGTGGACAAAGGAGATGCACAGGTCCCGGGAAATTGCAAAGCCCTCCTCACAAAGCCTTAACAGAGGTGTCTCTGCGACGCCGGGAACCTCCCTCTCCTGCCTGATTGATCCTGCAACCAAGTGCCAACGAATAGAGCAGTGCACCCCCCTCCCGCCTACGAATATGCTTCTTTTATTTATTTATCCATGGATTATTCTTGTATTTATAATTCTTATTGTTTTTGGTACATTTAAGGTGGCTGACATTCAATAAATAATGGAAGAACTTTTGGTGTTAAGCATTTCTTGTGTAAACGGAAGTACGTTTGTTGAGGTTCAGTCGGCATTTCGAACGCGGGACATTTTACAGTCGCCCCTGATTTAATCTGACATTTCTAACCGGATCCGAGGGCCGGATGCTAGCGGCTGACCGCTGGGTTGGTGAGGGAATTGTGTAGCTCGGACACCTGGACTTCTCTGCGCTTTATTCCACAGAAATGTCCTGGAGGACAGTCAACGCTTGGGAGCCCAGAGCCCTGCATTTCCACAGTCTGTATTCATTTTAGATCAATATTCCAAGCAGGATCTGCTCCATTCCATGTTTAGCACAAGCACATTGCAATATATTAGTAATCGATACACAGGTTCAGATGAGTATCGCTAATTTATGAACAGGAGGTTTGTTTTTTTGAGTCTGAGCGATGCAGCGCAAATTCTCACCACCCCAAGACTTCCACTCCCAGTACATCTGACCGTCACGCGGGGCGATTTTGAAAGGAATTAAACACTTTATAAACAGATTCCTCGGTAATTAAGCATCATACGAACGCGTAGTATATCAAGCATTTAAAAATAAGAAAACGCTGTTAACCGCACGCATTGGGTCCGACGACGGGTTCACGTGATACTTGGCGATAAATTCATGAAAGTGAGGACATTTATGAAAGTGTCAGTTCTTCCTGAATCACCCAGGATTTGCGGTTTGTAAACTTTGCCATGTGCTTTTACTTGATAATCTAATATCCCAGGTGTCATTTCAGACTTTATAGCCACACATATATAATATTCTGTTAGCAGAGCTAATTAGCGGCGGGTAATCGCTGTTTATCGTGTTATAGTTCTGCGGAGAGCAATGAAGGCCCACGTGCGCCTTTCAAGTAACTATGTAAAGACAATTAAACGTATTGATAAAAAAGGAAAATAAAAATACCTGTCTCAAAAGGTACATTGCAGCTAATTTACACATGACTTGTTGCCTCTGATTATATGACTATACGGTGTTGGTTATTAGAGTGATTTTAGGGACGGGCCAATTTGACTCATATTTGCTCATTATCGCATTTGCTTACTCCTGTTATTAGGGTCTCGAATTCACCTGCATATGGCTCATAAACGGCTACGTTGGATAAGACTGGGTGAGATGTGCGGCTTCAAGCAGGAGCATCCAGGAGGCTCCCGAAGTTTCCTCTCTCCCCACCGCCGGTGAAGGCAGGTGTGGGCAGGATGCTGACGGCCTTTCTCTGCTCTCCAGCCAGTTCTGTCCAAACTCCAGGCGCAGTTAATAAAATGTAATTGAAAGTGACAAAAACTGCATCCATAGATAATATTATATATTAAAGATTAAAGCAATGTTTACCGCGAAAGGAAGTGTTTGATGAACATCGTAATGTTCGCCATCCTAGTTATTCAGCGGCTCCTGCTGAGGACAGAACTTGGAAGAGTTTAACGCAAAAATGGTCGACATCTTTTTGAAGGGCTCTTTATGTACATAAAAATAATAAACATTTTGCAAGATCAAATCAGATTGGGAATATTAATCTGAGACGAATTTCCTTAGTTGTTTATTTTCTTTTTTATTAATTTTATTTCCTTAGCAGATACTTTGAATAATAGTAATCCATAGTAATAGTATAGTAATAGTAATTCTACTATTTCAGTTCAGTTATCAGGTGAAGATCATTTTCATTGAATACATTCTTACAGTTAAACATTGTTTTTACATTTAAAATCAAATATTTACTATTGTAAAAAATGAACTAAAACAGTATAGTTTAGTGTCCACCTGTACATATTTATAATGAATACATAATTATAAATACATAAAAAACTGAACAAAAAATCATTTTATATGTAAAATATGTTAATGCAGGTTATTCTTCAGCCTTGTATTAAAAGAGATTGAACGTATTTGATGTCTGTGCTCAATTCTGATCATGTTGTATGTTTTATTACTTGCTGCTCTTGCCATACTTTACACTTTCAACCCATTTTTATGGCAGTAAATACCAGGGTAAGAGTAGATACTGTGTACAGTGGTGTATTAATACAGTCCTTCTGGTTACAAATCCAGCTTTTTAACCAACACCAAAATCTTGACCTCCGTACCTGGGAAGCTGCGATTGTGTATTTGGAGGGGGCCATGTCTGGAAGAGTGTGCGTGCGTAAGTGCGTGCGTGCGTGTGTGTATTTAGTGTTGGCGCTGCCCCCTCTTTTCTCCACCCACAGGGCCTCCCTGATGGATGTTGGAAAGTTCTTCCCCTGACATGAGTTGTGACCTCACAACCGAACCCAAAAAGCCCAGTTTGGGGAGAAGAAGACGAAGAAGAAGAAAGAGGAGGTGGAGGCAAAAGGCACAAAAAAATAAAGTGCTAATGATGAGCCCTCGAACCGGCTGTGGAAAAAGGCGCTCCGACAGGTGCAAACAATTTTCCATGCGGAAAATCAAATACAACTGTAATGATATGTGATGGAGCAGCAGCTGTTGCGCAGGCCGAGGCGCCGCTTACCATTACCACGGTATTCCCAGTTTCAAAACAAGAGTGTGTGGCTTACCTGCTCTGGAAGGGCTGCGAAACAAAGGCCCCCCGTGAAGACAAAGGGGAGCCGGAGAGCGGAACGCTCAGTGACATGTGGCTGCCGGAGTCATGATGGAACATATGGCTCATTCCGGCGGCAGGCGCACGACCCTCCCCGGCTCCGTCTCCCTGTAATTCAATACGAAGGCGGCCGAGCTGCTTCACCCACCGCCCCCCAGATGGATGCTGCAAAACACACGATGCTGGGTATTAATATGTTATTAATATTTTTGCTTTGACAGATCTGGTTGTTCAAGTGCACAGTTGTTATCCAAATTGTCCAAAAAAAGACCCACATGATGATAATAGCAATAATGAAAATGACCCCCCCCCCCCAGAGATCAGGTAACACCGGGTGGTTACTTATTAGGAAACCGGTAATTCTGATGTTGAGCTGGTTTACAGACACACTCCTCCACAGCCCCCCCAGCGCTACTCTGCAGGGGGTCCCCCGTAGCCCTCACCTGGGAGTGACACACCTCACACCTCCGTCAGGTTGATCCAAAACGCGGTTTTGCCGTTTCCGCTGCTCCCCTGGTGCCGAGTGACCCGGCTGCTCTATTGTATCACCGCGAATCAATTTTCTGCATGGCGACTCCTGACATTAACATGCAAAGGGTAAAAGGAGCCACCGGCGAGGCGCCGATCGGAAGCCGACTTTATTCCCTCCGCAGGGGGCTGGACAGCGACCGCGGACCATTTCTGCTCACATACATGTCACACGTCTTCATGGCTGCGTGTCTTCGGGCCGCTCGGTCACAGTGTCCACATTGCAGGTCTTCCCCGCAGAGTGAACGTGCTGGAGATGAGGAGCAGTGCCAGTACTGGGTCGTGAGCAGAAACACAGGGCGAAGACCCACCATGATGGTTCAGTCAGTGTGTTTGGTGGAATATTTGCCCCCAATCAAGGTATCTGTATATATTGGGCAACTAAAACAAGCAGATTGTGGCTCACAGTGCAGAGGTCCTGGGGTGCTGGGGAGACACCTGTCCCAGTCAAGGAGACGGAGATTTGAACTCCAGCTGAGCAGAAAGGCCGTGAGGATCCAGCTGACCATCTAACCGGTGCTGGATGCCCATCAGATCGAACTGCTGTTTGGCTCCTCCCAGGTGCAGGACCGCTTTCATCCCTCCATCCACCATCCTTCTGGGCTTCTAACCCCCTGTCCCTCCATCCCTCCTTCCGCTGCCACCGCAGGCCACTCAGGTGGAGAAAAAAGGCCACAAGAAAAGTTAAAAACGAAACTACTTTAAGAATCATACAGACTTGTTTACGTGTGTAAAATGTTCATTTCTGTAAAATGAACTTTGTGGTTTTGTGTCGGACGAAACAGAGCGGGAGTCGCCGCATCGCGCTGCTGTGCGGGTGGCTGTTGCTCATTTAACGCGCACTTAGCGCCACCTGGTGACGCAACTTCATAAGCAGAAATAAATCTGACAAGAAGCGGAATCTTCACAGCGAACGTCACTGAACTAAAGCAAACAAACCGAGACGAATTTTCGCTCAGCAATTAAAAACATCTTCGTTTATACGTTACTTCCACTCCAAATCCGCCGCTTTCTGCGAGAAACACGCAGAGCAGCGCGGCGCTTTACGTCTTCGTGTGGTTCGACTCGCTACTCGTCGCGCAGCTCGTGATAAAACAATATTTTACCTTCATTTTGTATGAAAAGAAACTGGCGCGCGATCCTCACGTGGCCGCCGCGTGGGTTGAAGACGCAAACAGGTGAAAAATGCCGCGCTTCACAGAGCGCGTGCCGCACGCGCTTTATCGTTGTACAGTTTATACCGCTGCTAACGTCTTACGTGCTTTTATTAGTTATTTTTCAGAAAATATTAATGCCACTACTGCACTTTACCGTACATTACAGTACCGCACTGTAGTGTACTTTACCATACACTAATGCACTGCATTTTACTGCGCTAAACTACACTCTGCATCACTATTACTGTGTTACTTTAATATACTGTACGGTCCTCTACTGTATTGTACAGTACTTTACTGTACCGGTATACTGTACTACACTCTACTCTACTGCGTTCCTGAAAGCGAAATCCGGTCCACAACATCCGTACAAAATCATTTCTCTAACTGCCCGTCATGGACGGTTTAAAGTTCTCATTGAAGATTTGGCTCCGGGACGATTCGCCGCGCGTCCTGCAGGCGGCGCTGTCGTCCCTCTGCCCCGCGGGGGGCGGAACGCCCACACGTCGTGTTCCTGTCCTGTCTCCATGACCTCGGCGACGGAGAGAAATACCGGTGACTATTCCGTTATTAATGTTTATCCCGCTTCAGTCCCGGACAATAACGGGCGACGTTATGGACATGATGGGCGCGCGCAGGGCCTCGGCGGGGGGTGAGATCAACTCGGGTTGAGCGTCAGGAAGAGACGAGTTATTCGGTTCATGTCGTTCAAAACGTTACCATGAAAACCTCATGTGGTCCTTTAACGGATTTATTGGCCGGTTCAATCTGGCTCACGTTTGGGGAGGGGGGGGGGGCGCCTTTCATAACATTTCTCACTAAAAGCGCAACATAAAAACGTGCAAAATGTTTATAAGGTAAAAGTGAAGTTTTTCCTTAATTTTAGAACAATTTGAGTGAAAAGTGCGAAAATTCAGCGAACATTAGCGCCGGTTTACCACGTTTTCCTTTAACCCGCACGAAGTGCATCCGTTCAATAAACTGGCCGGTATTTAGGGCGGTTCGGACCGGGAGGCGGGGGGTCTCAGTCCGCGGCTTTTTCCGCAGAGCTCAGAGCGCCCAGTCGCCGTTGGAAGCCGCAACTCCGCGGCAAGGTGTTGGGGTCGAGTCCCGCCGAGGATGGCCGACAGCCGGAGCCGCCTGCCGCTCTTCAGAACCCAAAAACCCGGTTCTGGGCGGAGGGCGGCGGGAGAGAAGCTGAGCATCCGGGTGCTTTTCCTGGACGACAGCGAGCGCACGTTCGAAGCCGAGGTACATTTTTACTGTGTTTTACTCACCTGTCCGTCGCGCGGCATCTTCGGTCTCGCGAGCAGCTGAGTGATTCTGATTTTTACCTGTGTACAGTAACATTATATAGTAAGTTCATACCAGACTTTACATTTATACCCTCGAAACTTTACATTAAGCAAAAAAAAAAAAAAAAAGCTGAATATTGACCAATTTTTTGAGGACACATTCAGGTGTCGGAGAAACACAAAACTGAGCAGCTTCAGCTCCGTCTTCAGCACCATCTTCAGCTCCGTGAGCCCAAAAACCTCCATTTATTTAGCAGGACAGAGCAGAGGCTGCGGCTGATGGAGCCCATTGTCGCGGCGCCAGGGGGCTGATGGGTGCATCCCGGGGGGGGGGGGGGGGGGGGGG
>UFQX01000639.1:275467-342160 GCA_900497675.1 Arapaima gigas
CCCCCCCCCCCCCCCAAAAGTGTCTTACAAGACCCTCAACCTCTCAACTGTTGAGAATTTAAAGAAATCTCCTCTTTATTACTGAATATTAAATGCGAGATATCCCGCACACAGCACAGCGGTCTCCGGCACAGAGGAGCCTGCTGGGTCATGGAGACCATTTAATTGTCCAGATGATTGTTCACACAGTGGAGCATGAATTTTTTTGTCTGTGTTTATTACCAGTTAGTTAACATTCAGTCTGTTGTACAACCTATAGCTTCAATGTTCCTAAGTATGTATACATCAAATAAAAACCATGCATGTTGAGTGACGCTTCTCAAAAAACAAGATCTACCAGGTGCTCAGACTCCTCTGGCACTATGATGTCAGTGACTTTAGTCAAGTTAAATGGGGCTCAAGTCTGACAGACAGAACATTTAAACAGTCCAAAAAATGTCAGTACGCCCATTAAAAAAAAACTTCATAAATATGGTACATACAATACAACACAGTAATAAAGCAGCGCGCCGCACACACACAGGCATTAAAAAAAGACAGGACCCCCCCCCCCCCCATTTTCCCACACTCACTGTCCCATTGGAGACCTTCTTCACGTCAGGTTTCTTCTTGCGGACGGTGGTGAAAGACCACTCTGGCTGGGACAGGTTATTCTCCTTGTTGCTGGACTCCCTAAAAGCAGGGAAAAGTACACAGTGGGAGGTCAGACTAGTGAGGTCCTTCATCTCACCACACAAGAGCGGCTCACAATGGCCAGTGGAGCAAACTGTTGGTCCATCTATTCGAGTTCACCATCTACCAGCACCAGGCTCCTACTCACGAGTCCGAGTCGTCTGAGCTGGAGTCACCGTCGCTGTGGCCTTCCGCCCTCCAGCGCTTCAGTCGATCGATGAGCTCCGTCAAGTAGGAGGTCTTCTTTGCATTCTTCACAATGAACTTGTGTTTCAGAAGCTCCTTTGCTGTCGGTCTCTGAGAAGAGGGGAAACACAGATCTAGCAGCTGTTCGCAAAAACACTTAGCAGGGAGTAAGAATTTAGAACCAATCGGAACTATTCTAGCTCCATATTACAAACAAAACTGTACATAACACGTGACTAAAACATTAAAACCATTCCATATCCCTGTAAGACATGAAATAAGTTTATTCCATGTTACCTTTTCATGGAAAAAAGCAAATTTCTCCGAATATGGAAAACTTTGGTAAGCAATTTAAAACAATCTGATGTCATCAGGTTCCATTGCTTAAAAAAAGTTTCCTTTGCTGGATATTAATTTAAATATAAAAATTTGAAATCCAGTCAAAGAACCAACTGAGAAACTGTGGTTCTTTGGGGGGGGGGGGGGGACACACACAAATCAGCTCTCCTAACACACAACATTGATTCTGTTGCAGTTGCNGGGACACACACCAATCAGCTCTCCTAACACACAACATTGATTCTGTTGCAGTTGCATCCCATGAACCCAAATGGTGCCCAAAAACGCGCCTCCTCCGTCACTCACAAAAGTAGGGTCTTTGTTCAGACAGGAGTCCACAAACTCCTTGAAGCTCTTGGAAAAGTCTCCGTTGAGGCTGGGTGGGTTGTTCTTGGGAATGAGGAAAAGAACGCGCATGGGGTGCATGTCCGAATTGGGTGGTTCCCCCTTAGCCAGTTCGATGGCCGTGATGCCCAGGGACCATATATCTGCCTGTGGAAAAAGATCAAACCAGACCATGACTTAGAGTCTCTAAATGACAGGCCGTGTGGTTTTATGTGGGCGCGGCCTGGAATGTTGCAGTGGAACATCCGAGCATTTTGGCGAGAGGGACTAAGACGGCGGCTTCCAGCATGACTAAGCGGGCTTTTAATACACGGATCCAGTGATGAGAGGAAGGAAACTTATCTACTGCAAGGAGGAAATGCTATGTTCCCTTTTTAGTAAACATTAAATTACATGATTATGTAGTTTAACATCTAACATCCTAAAAATTAAGATTCCCACAAACTGTCTATAATTTTTTTTTTTTTTTTTTTTGCTGTCAGGATGACAGAAGCTGATCATCTAAATCATGGAAGCCATAAAGATTCCTGCCAGAATTCAATGTTTTTAAGCCTAAAGCAGTTTTTTCAAATCCAACCTGCAGTTTAATATCTAATTAAGCAGCTGTGAGATTAAATTTTATTAAAAAAAAAAAAAAAAAAAAAAAACCAAACAGAATGAACAATTCAAATCATGAGCAACTTTCAAAAGCTCAGCATGAGCCACAGAATGTGCTACTGGTTTTTTTTGTTTAGCTTAATTCGCTAAGCTGCAGCGAGAGGTCACATTCAGACCCGGGTCCTCCTAGCGTTGGGCGGCGGCTCTAACCACTGCGCTGCCCCTATGTTGTGGCCACATGTGCAAATTACTTTAACAACTGATTTGGCTGCGTGTACCACAGCATCAGACATCATGTGTTCCCCCCCCACACACACACACACACACACACACAAGCTGGTTTATTAAGGGCACCATCCACTGGCATTTCGCGCGCTTTCACAGCTGGGGGGGACGAGGGATCCTACTGGACAGCTGGCGTCGCTCGGGGTTGACTCACCTTCGAGTCATAAGCCGACTGCTGTATGACCTCAGGTGCCATCCAGAACGGTGTCCCCACAAACGTCTCCCTCTTGATCTGAGTGTCTGTCAACTGCCCGGCGACACCAAAGTCTGCCAGTTTTACCTCCCCCGATTCGGACAGGAGGACGTTTGCCGCTGTATTTAGATACACACAAATGCATATGCAAAGCACAAAAATAAATGTATATTTAATCAAAAATACAGGCATCAAGACAGTCCGCCCTGTCTTGGAACATAATGATAAAAACTGCACTTGCACACACTACATACAAAACAATCCAAATAAATAAGCAATTAAAACTCCACTGAGGACCAAATGGAGGGGCCTACTGGACATTTTGAACATTATTCACAGCGCGAGTCAACATTACAAATGTGTTTATGAAAGTAAACAAAACCACGTTCCACTTCCTGCCGACCTTGGGCTGCAGTAACCCTGTGTGTGTTCATCATCCTAGAGAAACTCCCAACCCACACACACACCTTTGATGTCCCTGTGGATCTTCTTCTCTGAGTGCAGGTAGTCGAGCCCCTTCAGGATTTCCTTCAGCATGGTGGCAATCTGGAACTCGTCGAAGGGACCGGCCCGCAGCTGCACACCAACAAGTCGGCCATTGCAAACGCTGCACAACAGCCTTTGTGTACCTTACGCATAAAACCATCTCTGTGTAACTTTATTAATGGTTTTTTCTTACCAGGTCGAGAGCTGAACCGCCACCAAGGTATTCCATTATGATCCATAATTTGGTGCCCTGAACAGAAAGTAGAAGGGAAAAACAAAATTTACACACGCGTGACACAGGATTTTACTCTAGATCGTGGATTGATGGTCTCAGTCTCACCTTGTCACGTCACCCACATCGATCTAATAAATTTTTGGTGAGAGGCGAAGCAGACAGTTATGCATGTATATATTAGGGATACACAATGATATTGTATCAACCAATATTTTTCTAAATTAATTATCAGTTATAATCATACGTATACATTATCAGATACCGGCATTACCACAGAAAAAACACGCACGCACGCACGCACACACAGAAAGTGTCTATGCCTCTATCACTCTCAGCAGGATTACATAATTTCTGTAACGTGACCGGTCAAACTTCATAACCAATAAAGATATGAAAAAGACATCGACACTGAATGAAATTTCAAACGTGATCAGCGAGTGATCGCACGACCCCCTTTTCCACTCGAAATCATCGAGTTGAATTCAAGATGGGTACCTTTAAGATGGCAGAGGGGTGTCACACATACCTCCCAGATACACCCATCGGTCTAATGCAAAATGGGGTTGGTTAGATCAATACAACATTAGGCATCTTAAAAGTATTTGGGTGGTTCCAGACCTTTGACTCACCCTGTACACATCAACCGTAACGCCGGCTAACAGTCTGGCTAAAACACTTGCTAAACAACGATTTGCTTTCTTGCTGTGATTTTGAAAGGTTGTTGCTGTGCACAGATACACACAGAGCTCTCTTCTCAGCTTTCGTCTGCCTCACATTTTACCGCAGAATAATAAGGAATGGGACAGACTTAGATCCGTACTTAACACTATGATCAATCGACTCAAGACAACTGAATGAGACTTGAGCAGCAGTGTGTGGGGGTGGGCGGCCAGGAGACATCAGTCCACGTCAGATGGTGAGTGTGGCATCAAAGGCCACTGTTAGCTCCGAGTGGCACCATAACGGGGTACAACTGCACAGGAGGCGACACTTTCCATACATAAGGCAGAGAGGCGAGGTTGGCGGCTTTTCGGGGGGAAACTGCACGGTGGGCAAATTCATTCTGCCACAGCATGTGGTGAGATGTGAGCTTGGGGAGATAATGGGTATGGCTAGTTTTTTTAGCTGGTATGCAAAACAAAGGAGGGCAAAACTGTCAGTATTAAGCATCAGTCACACTTAGGGCAGAAACATTGCAAGTCACCCAGAACAAAAGCATCAGTTAAATAACAATCGACATTAATAACAAACATCCCGCACCATAAACAGGTGTCATTTCTAGGCAGTGCTGGAGACTAGCTGGAGACATTCAGTCAAGTTTCAACAAAAGTTACTGTGAATCAGCCAGGCAAGTCGGGGCCTGAGACGCACAGCAGCCGCTTTCTGCCGACACAGACACCAGTGAACTGTAAACAGCGTTCTGTGACCGAGGGACTGCACATCAGACACAACCAGTTGCAGGTACTGAGGCTGAAGACAGCAACCGACGCACGGCTGGACGAAAGGACGGCTATAGGCGTGGACTGAACCACGGTCACACGGCAGTGCAGCTGCAAAGCCACTTCCTTCATCACGAACCTCTGGACATCAGACAGGCGCTCTAATCGCTTTATCAAACTGTTTGGTTTGAACTAACAATCTGTTCTGTGCCAGACAGGACAGTTTGACACCAGGCAAGAGGTACCAGCAGAGCAGCACTCAGTCAGCAAAATGCTTGACAGCAGGGTTTACATTTTTCTTATTCCACCCACTCAAAACTTCAAATCTAGCTCAGTCTGTGTGGAGTTTGCATCTTCTCCACATGTTCTTTGCATTTGAGCACCATCATCCAGGTGCTCCGCTTTCCTTCCACAGCCCAAAGAGGCGTGTTTGCAGTGAACTGATGACCAAGTTGCCAGAAGTGTGTGCAAGTGTGAGGGAAAGGGCACGCGGCAATGCGATGGAGGCCTCCCGTCTGGTATGTAACCTGCCCAGCCTAACACCCTGACCCTCTGGGACAGATGCCACGCCATGGTAACCCTGCACTGGAAGAGCAGTTGTTGATAATGACAATATGAGAGTGAATTCCTTCCACCTAAATCTGTATGAGAAATTACACATCTAACAGCTTAGGGCTGAATATTATCTTATGGAAAGTATTGTTTTGAAGGCTAACAATCAGTACAAGTCTGACTTTTGTTGCCACATTTGGTGAAGTTCTGGAACATCCATGAACCAGCTTTAAAAAAAAAAAAAATAAAAAAAAAAAACCATTTGCCTGGACAAGATGATGTCAATGCAAAACATCCAGTCACACCTCTAGCAAACACTGCAGATACACAGAGGCAGAGGAGCGGCTCATTCCCGACACGACAAACACAAAAAGCTTTTACACTCAGCGGCTGCCTCCCCACCTGCTTGTCCTCAGGGACAGGGCACCAACAGCCTGTCAGTTTACTATTACTAACTAGCAGGTTACTAGACAGGAACTTCTGAACACACTTTGTTTACCTCTTCGCAACACGGCTTGGTGTTTTGCCACGTGTTGACGGAAAATACCATGTGTCCCCATATAAAGGATGACTCAGTGGTTGCGTCTCGAGTGGTTTCAATATCCCGCATGACCTTCTTTATCCTGAAGAAAACCTTCTGTGGTCTCCAGTCAGCTGTACACACTTCCACCTACCTTATTTTTACTGTAAACAAAACAAGTTTACCTCCTTTACAGCATTTTACACTTGCTAGTAGTACTTTACACAAAAATCCTTTTTAATTACAAAAAGTTACATAAAACTATGGAAAGATTATAAATTATAGGGTGTGTTTATTAAAGGAGTGTTATCTGTACTCAGCAGAAGAGCAACAACTTGGAAGAGATTAGAAAAGCTGGCAGACAGACTGACAGACAGACCTATATATTAACAGCAGCTCCACCTTGGGGGGTGACGGTTAATGCTAGTGTTAAATATCCAAATTAAACTATCGTTTATACCAGGAAAATAACACTTTGCAGTTAAATTAAACTGAAGCCGGGCATTCTGGAGAAACAGAATATAAGCCAAGTGATCCAAGAGCAACTGAACGTATAAACTGTTCAAACGTGTTTCCAGACAAACAGCCCTGTGTTTAGTGAACATTCGATTCAATACTACACAGAAAATCGGCTTGTAAGACGAACTCTAATAAGTCGGAGATGGAATTACTATTAATTTCAATTAGTGTTTTTGGCCTCACAAAGTCAGCCCAATTTTTGCTCAAGTTGTACCAAAACACATCAGAATGGAGACATATAAAAATTACATTTTTTCAGACATTTCTTTCCATTAGCACATAATAATAATAATAATAATAATAATAATAATAATAATAATAATAATAATAATATAACAACAACAACAACAACAACAACAACACATGCAGTACATAAACTGAGATGAGATGACAAGATGCGCACAAGAATCACGGAGCACAAGTTAGAAAACGAAGAACGGGAGACGGCTCCACCGGCCAACTGGGGGGGGGATGTTGTGTCCCTGTAGGCCCCTCACAGCACATAATAAAACAGACTCAGGGACAGGCAGCACATTTTCAACACAATGTTGCAAACACTCACACCGCTCTCATAGTCTCAAAAAACACACACACGCACACACGCAAAATATTCCGGTGACATTGAGCCCAAGAGACACAGTTAATCTGTTACAGATCTACCCTCACTCTACACTCCAGTGACCAGCATCTGTGAGGGGGAAATTAGCCTCAAATTTGGTTACAGCTTGGGGGGGGGGGGGGGGNGGGGGGGGGGGGGGGGGGGGGGGGGGGGGGGGGGGGGGGGGGGGGGGGGGGGGGGGGGGTGGGGGGGGGGGGGGGGGGGGGGGGGGGGGGGGAACACGGTAGCACAGAAAGCAAAGGTAAACATGAGTTTGAATTTGAACAATGTTTCTCTTCCTATGCTGAATCTTCCATTTTAACCTCCTTACACATATTTGTTCAGTATTATTTTACAGCTGCTGGTGAAGTGCAGCTGAACACAGCCAAACTAAATTAAACAAGCTGTGGGGTGTGTGGGGGTTAGTACGCAGTGCTGTAATCTGAAGGTCATCAGCTCAAGCCCCGGTTGGGAATTAAACATAATATCCTGCTTTACTAATTGGTAAAATTGTTAAATCCTCTGGTGAACATGAAATGATACGATTCCTTCGGTACATAATGGTGGTGAACAAGGACATACTGAAATTTTAAGGTACTAAACATGGTATCAAACCAAGTTGTCCTCTAAAACCTTCAATTCAAGTGCAACCTGACAATCCCACAAGAACTTCTATATCTTACAAAAATGCCTCTATAAAAAATGCATTAAATTAGAATATGGACAACCTCTGTTATCCAACTAATTCTTTCCCAAAAAAGGGCCGGATAAGGAACAATCTGGTAATGGGACCATATTCCCCATTATTTTTAAATGGAGGAAAACAACGTGTTCAACAAAAGTCCCTTCAAACAAATTTTTCGAATATCACTAAAACACTACCAAACACCTTGCAGCACAAGCAGTGCCTCACACACTCCTCTGATATCACACACTGCAACATGGCACATCACACACACACACACACACACACACACACACACACACACACACGACATCGCTTCTTGTGCAACACGTCTCCCCCTTGGTTCACAGCAGGGAGATCAGACTTGTCCAGAGATGTGAATGATTGACGGAGGACTGGGACCCCACCTAGTCAGTTCAGATTCTCTTTTCTCCAAGCTTAAAAATAAAAGGAGGAAGCAGTGCATCTGTCACAGTCATTAATGGGCATCTTTCTAGGCAGTACATCTCAGAACCAAATTGCATTTCCCTAATATTCCCCAGACAGCAACAAACAATCACTATTTCAATAATGAAATTTATGTTAAGAATAAGTGCAGACAGCAATTTAAAATGATCAATCAAGGCCATTTACTTTTGTTATTGTAACAAAAGAGTAAAGAGCCCACAGGAAGAGGAAACTGATGCCAACTGTCCTGTTTTCAAGTCTGGTTTGAAACTTAAATCTGTAGGACCACCCAGAGCAGCTTTAAAAAATCAACTCCTTCATCAACTTGTCACCCTCCTGTTAGGCCATCTTCTTCTGATTCCCAGAAAGTGAGACAAAGCTTATGGGGATCAACAATTCGCAAACAGCTGAGTGACCGCAGCAGGCTGTAGATAAAGACTTCCAGTCATGTACAAATTGAAATTTTAAGCATTTCCTGGAAATTTCCGTCAGATGTAGACTCGCTACGGTGGGTCAGTACGGGTCGGATAAAGAGGGTGGATATCAAAAGCTCAGGGCCACTACAGATGGAAAATCGTTTGCAGAGACACTGGAAAACGAGGGTTATCTATGTTATAATACAAGTTTCTAATGTTATTGACAAGAACCACTTTGTCTAAAATAACCATAATTTTAAGAGGAACTACTCGGTTCTAATAGCAAGGTGCCCATTTTAATGAATTCATTCAAATGTTGCATCAATAAAATGTAAATGACCCACAAACTTTAAGGTACTGAGGATCTGGAGGAACGTTAGCGATCGATGGAAATCCTATGGAAATACTGTAACGTCACTGAGGGCAGGCGGCTCTAAACACACCGCTTGACCCTAAGCGGCACGATTATTACTACGGAGATCGTCCGGTGCAATCCGAGCCGAGGCGCTGACCTGCCGACCGGCACGTGGCCGACCCTTTGCATGTAGCCCGGCACATTTGCATATGGAGATCCTGCTCAGGATGGGTGCAGTACGACGATACAAAGGACACGGCAGATGCTGCAACCTGCAGCCTGCAGGGAGGTGGCCTTGTGGAAAATGGCACACGGCATGACCAGGCAGCTGGAAACATCTGGAGAGGGCCTTTCCTGTGCCAGCAGGTCCCTTTCTGACCACTGTTTTCCATAGACAGGAGACTTGCCAATGGGCAGACTACGGGCCCCACCCAGGCAGCCGTATGTGTAAACATACCCCCATCTACACACACACACACACACACAAAGAGGAGACACCTTCAACGTGAAAGGGTTTGTTGTACCAGGTTGTGAAAACGTGAGCTGAGCAGTACAGAGGAGGACCTCAACCCAAGACCGCAGATCCACAAACACACAACTGCCCCACACACCCACACCCAATCCAGAGAGAGGGCAGCACAGGGGGCGGACTCCGATGTGACTCCCACAGCACTCGGGAGATCTGACAGCGACTCCACACGTCATTCCTGTCTGCAAACATTTGAGCGCCACTGAGAACTTCGCCCAGGTGAAAGAGGCCTCAGTTTAGTCTGGAAATACAGGAATTTTCACATTGCAGTACATGAAAATGCTGTGAAAGGTGCTCCACTCGTCCAAACCTGCTCTGAAGATTTACATCCTGTGGAGGTTACAGCACGGTGTATTTAATAGAGACACAGACACCCAGGGCAGTGACAGCAGGGCCAGCTGATGCTGTATAAGGCAGGAGCTGCACATCTACAGGGACTTTCAGAACAGTGATGTACAGAACCTTATGACAGCTGACAGCAGAAGGATGAGATCAGGAGCACTGACCACAATTTCAAAAGATAATGAGTTATCTTGTCAACTATGGTCAGGAAGAATCATGGTTCCATCAGGCAATGAATTGGCAGAAAGGCAGGATCACTTTCTATTTCCCAGAAGAGCACTGCCCTCCTCCACCTCTAAGGATCACAGTTTTGACTCTATTGTCCTGGATTGAGCTCCTTCTCTCCATCTGACCAAGAGAACACCTTTTAACATTCAAAAAGGAATCCAAAACATCTCATTTGGACGCATTTCTCTCCCGATTTCCATAAATTTGCACCCAAACATCTGCCACCATTATATTCATCCTACCAGACTCAATTCTACAGCCATCCTACCAAACTGGTGTATAAACAGGGGTACTGTTTTTACTGTGTTTTGACAGTCGTCTGTCTGCCTCTGTAACTCTTCGCCTGATGTTAAATGAGCTTTGTTCACTCGGAGCTGTATGTGTCTTTGGCGGAGAAAAGCATCTGGCAGAGAAATGTAAATGTACACTGATATGCTTTTAAGCAGGTACGTATGACATCAGACTGCAGTTCTGCAAACATTCAGGAAAAAGTTTATAAATAGGCAAACAAACACTCCACCCAGACACGCCAGTCAGTCTTCCCGGTACTCAGTATTTACAGCGATACCGTGCTGGTACTTTATGATTTTACAGTCGTGCCATTACAGTCACCTCAACTTATGAACCCTTTACAAGCATATCAATATTTTCACTTTAGCTGCTGATCTTTAGACATCCAGTTAATGTGTTCCTGGCATCTCACCCGATCGCAATACGATGTCCACTTTCCTTTGAAAAACCTAATCCATTCATATAATAACAGGTCCATAACATATGTTGTTTTCAGGTTAAAGCTCTTGCCAAAACCTGCACATCTCTCCCATCGCTGTGGGCTTTGAAGGTGTGGATTACAGCACTGATCCACATCTAGTTTGTATAAATTATAGTATTATTTACCATAAACTTAGAAGACAGCTTAACATTTGAACACCTCCCTGCCAACTGATGCAGATGATGGCAACATCTCCTATTATGTTGTATACTTAGAACATACATACGTACCATTCACCCAACAGTTAACCCTGCTGCACAGGTGTAATGTAAACTCCCGAAAGATAAAGGTACTGATGCCGGAATTTTTCTACAGATTTATAAAATAAGTTGTTCATAATGTTTTACATAAATATTTTTGATTTGATCAGCAGGTGTTATTTAATCTTTGAGGCCCGAACGGTGACGTGGCTTTTTTAATGGCGATCTGGTGTATTTTGCAGCAGGCAGTAATAGTTTGCTGGGGTGTCGGCTGCATGCGTAAGACTGTAATGATGGCTAAATATAACCGGTTTCCACCAACAGGTGGAATTTTCTCACCATTAAGCATCATTTTGTGAAATCACTCCTACATCCAAAGTCTTTTTTACAGCATTACCTCAAAAGAACCATGAGGTCTGCATATACAGTTGTTCTGTTAAAGACACCATTGTGTTGATCCACGGCCACCCACACTCTCGCGATGGCTGCTCACCTTCAAGTAGGAGCCGTAGTACTTTGTGACATAGGGGCTGTCGCACTGGCTGAGCACAGTGATCTCCTGCTGGATGTCCTCGATTTCATCTTCTGCCTCCTCCAGATCGATGATCTTGATGGCCACCACATTCTGTGAGCGGTTGTCAATGCCCTTGAACACCTCTCCAAAGGAACCCTTGCCGATGCGCTCCAGCTTTGTGAAGAGTTCCTCGGGATCCACGCGACTGTTCTGAAGAAGGATGGATAAAGTGCGGTCAGAAAAGCACGTCAAAACAAAGAGAGAGCTTCTCGGACGAGCCGCTGCGGCACAGACAACAACTGCAGGGGTCTACATAGTGAATGTTGTGAGGTTTACACAAGTACTAAGTTAGAGCATGTCTCCTGGATGGAACCTCGCATGTGTTTGATTCAACAAGCTTAAACAGTGGTCTCTGTACCCAGCCATAAGTGGTAGAAGCCATGATGAAGCCTGGTGGGGTGGCAACCCTCGACATTTTCACTCCAGCACACACAAGAGGCAGACATGGAACCACCCCTCCAAAAGCTCTCCTCAGCACGCTGGTCCCTTGGCACCACGCTCCGATGAGCAGGGCACAGCTGGCGAAGCTCCCCCTGCTTGCACAATGGATATAAATACGACGGGCACAACTCCAGCAACCAGCGGCTTTGTCATGCCACAGCTAACGCTGCCCCGATGGCTGCTGGGTAAGAAGCTGGATGCCCACTAAGCGTGTTTAACTGGACATTTGGTCCAGACTTTACACACTTTATGGGTAACAGAAATCCTTCTACCCGCCATTCATTTTTCCCCACCGAATCACTAGGGACCCACCCGGTCATTATGCTGAAAGAAACGCACCGTGTGGCTGACACGAAGGGGTGCGAAACACACACTGCTCTAGAACTGAGAGGAAAACTCCCAAGGGGTTGACAAAGCTCTTCTCAGATTTCACACAAACACGGGAGAGAAAGGCCAGGTTATACTTTAACCACAGCAGGTGGTAGGCTGGACCACTTGGCTAAAGGCAACATTACCAGCTAGCTGGATGACCGTTGCCAGTTCCACACACCACAGCCTTCACAATGACAACAACAGGATGTTCGGCAGCATGTAGCAACACTGGCTGCTGCAACACTGCTCTGATGTCAGGCTAGTGTCACATTACCTACCCAGGCCTGCAGTGATCACAACAAAGGCCGATCCAGCCGGTGTCATCAGCCAGACATCCACGGGGCTCAGCAAGCTGTAAACCGTCTCCCACACCGGCCACTGAAAAGCAGTAGTGATGCTTCCAGCTGACTTAAGTGTTCGAGGCTGAATGCCAGCTTTGGGAGGCCTCTAGTGTGAAAGGAGAAGTATTTGAATCCAAACTGTAACAAAGAGGTCAGACTTCCTCGACACCAACCCCCCCCCCCCTTCTTTCAGCACACTGCCGCTTCCAGTAAGGTGACTTGAGCGAACTGCAGTGTTCGAAGCGTCAGAAACCCTGACAGGCAACCTGACAAACAAGTGGCAGGACTGGTTTTTTCCATACTCCATCTGGATGTTTCACCAACAAGACCGGGCCAGTTTGAACACCTGAAACACTGGCTGGCGCTGAGAACACACAGCTTCTCGCCCTCCCTGCCCTATGGGTCTGTAGGAATTAAGTACATGGCTTCAAAAGGAGTCAAAATGGTTAATTTTCCCATTTGAATGACAATCATCACACTGTGGAAATTATCGCAGCAAACAGACAATCTGCAACTCATAAATAAGTCATGCCTCGGCGTTTACAGTAATCGCATTGATCAGACTGATCCTAAAAGGATCTAAAAGTACATCTGCTCAGCACGTGTGACAAATGCTGTTAAGAATCCCGCCAGTGTTTTGCTGACCGCGATTATCCATTATCTCCCGCTGCTGATTCACCTCGGAAATGTTATCAGCAGATGTCAGTTGTGTGTACAATGGGACGTGTTTGATCTCCTGGACGACGTTTGTTCTGGCCTCCCTGTGGGGGAAGCATCATCTTATCAAAAGAAATCCGTGCGCTTCATCGTCACACTGTACAACGATTCCTTTGCAATGAATTGTGTTTTATGGATGGTACAAAACACACAGAGGCCACTTGTGGAAATCTTTAAGGCCACAGTAGCAGACTGTCACTAACTGAAGATGCTATTAAGACACCAAGGGCACAGCACGAGCTGCCCCGGCATTTGCCTGACTCCAGCACACTGTAGGCCACAGAAAAGACAGATTAAAAAGTTAAAGAACACAAATCCCTTCGCTGCCCCATACAGATATAACTGGATGGAGGCTGATCATGGCCCACAGCTTGCAAGTGTGGTCAAGTTCCAAGTATTTCGTTCTTTTATCTTGGCAGTTTAAATTACACAATATCCAGTGAAAAACCTACATCAGAAGATGTCACACTTGTCCACCTTGTAAGCGGGAGGCAGAGTCAGGGTGAGGGACGGGCCACATGGACGGACAGGTCCACACTGCCAGTTCTCGATAAGGAACATCAGTTGGTGCCAATGAGACAATTGAGACTTTAATATCCGGCAGCAGGCCTGAGATGATGGGAGAACGGGGAGGGGATGGAACAGCTCCTTGTTCTCGCAGCTCTGAGGGCCCCACGTTTGGTTTTGTTGACTCGCATCTGAAAGGGTCACATACAAAATGCTCCCTTTGATTTGTAGAGGAGCAAAAGACTGTTATTTGTTTGAACACCTGCTGTTGTGTACTTTCATCACGCCCATGTGGCCACAAAGAGGGGGAATCCACAGCGAGAGCAACGACATGAACGTAGGGAGCCTGTCTGCCTATTGCTGACGGCAACTGTATAATCAATCTACAAAAGAAAAATTATTAGATATTTTACATTCAACTGCAGGAACACTCATCTTTCACCCCCCCCCCCCCACATTCAACACACCCAGACTGATCGCATTAAAAATTATGAGCATCTCCCAGTTGGTGGCTTGTTGTTGGTTAAAAGCTGGAGAGCATCAATGGCAGCTGCTACCGCCAGGGACACAGGCTCAGGTGACAGCAGGGACTAAATGTTAAGCAGGGTACTAGTGGTGCATTCAGAGGGTAACTGAACAGCTCAGCACCCACCCCTTCCCACACTGGCTATAAAGAGAAACATTAACTTAAAATCCACTGCCCAATGTTTATATTGCTTACAATATTATATTGTTAAAAGGCCTATTTCTGGAGTGTTTGCAAAGCCTACTGAGGCTAATTCAGCCCCAAACCTCATGCATGGACTAACCAAAAACTGTCATTTGCCAACTATGATATACTGCACAATATACATACACACTGTATACATGCATTTAAGTGAGATTCTTTAAAACCCCACAACTAACCCCAGACGCCATTTTGAGTGCTGCACGTTGCTAATGTTCCGGGGTAAAGACGGCTGTGTGTGACTTACACCTTAAAGCATGAGGAGCCAAACAACTGAGGCTGATCAAAGCAAAAGGTGGTTATATTGCTTATTTATGAACAGGATCAGCCAGAACCATCTACAACTCATAAAATCCGTAGGTAAAAATAGCACTTGCGTAAACAGGTGACTGCATCCCTAGAGACAAAAAAAAAAAAAAAAAAAAAAACTGCACATGATTGGCCAATGATGCAAACTTCCTGGAGCACATAGCACAGATCACACATTAGTGCCATGCTAGATTATCTCATCAACTTTGGACCTGGGGTCACAGAATCCTGTCCTGGGAGGAGGAGGAAACAAAACCTACAAAACACAAGTGGACGAGCTGCAGAGGCACAGAGGGTGGCTGTTGGAGGTTCACGGAGGAGCAGGATCGCCGAAGTGGCGCAGAGCGGCAGGGGCCAGAGAAGAGCTGGGGGCTGCAAGGCAGTGCCTGGGAGTAAAACAATGCTCAAGGGGGGGAGAAGATGCATGGTCACACCACTCACTTCCTGTGTGGACCCTGCTCCACCCTGGCCTTTGGCTTTAGGCCCCCTTGTGGGGTGGAGTGGGGGGGGCATGGGCGTCTCTGCAAAAATCTTCCACAGTCAAACTGGGTGTCGGTTTTGCTCCACGGAACCAAAATTACACAGTCACTTAGGTGGTTAAAAAAAGAAAGTCGGCGCTAGTCTTGCTCAAACAGAGAGCGGCCGGCTGGGACAGTCGTCCTGGGAAACGGCCTTCCGTTGCCCAAAGCGAGTCGCCTCGAGAGCCCAAAACAACCAGTGACCCCAGTCACTTTAAATTCTGCTCTCAGAACATAGACATTTAGGGGGAAAAGGAAAACACACTGCAGCCACGGCCTTAAGAAGTTTTGCAGTCGGTTTTCCTGAAGGGCTCAGCGACAGAGCACGCGGAAACATCGGTCCAAGACAGATTGTTACGTTAATAGCTCCACAGCATCACTTCAAATATCCTTGTGCCAAATACCGTGAGTCCTTTTATTTATATTTATCTATTTTACAGATCTGCTGTGGTCAGCACTGGGCAGCGCAACTGAACTCAGACACTGGCGTGTGGGAAGCGCATGAAATCACCACAAAACTCTTACAAAGTTTCAAGTACCAATTTGCTAAGATCTGTTGCCATCCAAATTGCCTCCATGTGTCCAACAGATAGTTAGTGGCACTACAGCACTGCCCGGCCACCCCATATCCCGGGCTGATGCTGGGTCAGCACCCGGAGCCTCTTCTCAAACACGTCAAACCCGAAGGACAGGTGCTGTAATAACCATATATGTGCATCTGGGAGGAAAAGTATAACCGCCAGATTTCAACTGAGGTTCGGGATAAAATCTTCTTACTCGCCGTGTCACCGGCAGCAGAGCGAGGACCTGACATCAAACCTCCCCTCCTTTTAAGTTGGGTTTTTAAAACACTTTTAGGTTGTACTTGACTGACTTGAACCTTTTAAGGAGATGCAACCCCCTGGGATACAGCAAAGAGCACAGAGGCCCAAAACTCAGAGCTCCAAAGAGCCTAGAGACAAAGTGACAATGCTACTCGTGATTTTTGGAGGCCGCAGCTAAGGTAAGCGGCTCACCTGAGGTTCACTGGGATCCAAGAGGAGCTTCAGAGAGTCCTGTTTCTACAGGGGGCGCAGTGGCTACAGCTGCCACCCTGCACCTGAAGGACCTGGGTGTCGATCCCACCTGCTACTGGCACTACCTATGAGCGAGACACTCGGTCCGAGTTGAGCGAATTACTCTGCTGGGTGGGTTACGTGGGTAAATCACTGTAAGCTGCTTTGGAGGAAAGTGCCAGATAAATAACACAGTGGACAGCAGCGCGGTCCGGGGGGTAAATAACCTCAGGTAAACGCGGGACTAAGGTCATGTTTATTTTTAAAACGTCTGTGGATTGTCGCACGCAGGTGTTTAATGGTTTTCCCCTCCGAATCACCTCCGGGAGACACACCTGCGCGGCGCTGCCTTGCGAAACCGCCCCGTCGCAGGGGCTCTACCTTCCCCCCAATGGGACCCTCAGCGCCCCGCGACGGACGACCTGAGCTGCGGGCCTCAGCTCACCTGCATCCCGGGAACCTGCACCGCCACCGGAGAGTGGGCCATCTTCGCGGCCGGACAGATATGCTACACAGGCGGGCGACGCTTCCTTCAGCCGGTCCACAGTGAGGCGGTCGGAGGCAGGAGAGAGGCGGGGGGAGGGGGTGACCACACCGGGCGCCTGCAAAGTTTCCTCGGCGCGCGCCGTCCGCGCCCGCTGCGCAGCAGTTTCGCAGATAGCTTAGCTACACGTCCTTCCCCGTCAGGAGCTGTGCGCCGGACTACACAGCCATGGCCTGAACGGGGCTAAGTCGGCGGTCCGTCTCCGTGTCACAGCGTGTCTAACCCGCAGTGTCGCTCAAAGTCCCCCGCGTGTTTTCATGCTCTTCTGCCCGCTCCGAAACCGCCGATGCGCACCTCAGAGCAGCGTCGCGAGCGCCATGTTCGGTTGCGCTCTCAGCGGCCGTTTACCGGAGCAAGGCGGGCCGGGGGCGGGGCAATGCATGTGGGCGGAGCCACGCACTGCGACGTTCGGTTCGCTGACGTCACGGCCGCTGCTCGCCCTGGGCGCGAGTGTGAGACGTCACCCTTACAATGAACCAACTGTTTATTTTTCTTTTAATATTTCACTGTCTTAGGCATCGTTTGCACTTTGAGGAGCCTTAAACAAATTAGAGCTTGAAAATGAAAACTTTGTTTTGCCTCATGCGAGACGTATGTGTAAGTCCTCTAGTATCGAACGAAACCTAAATTTTCAGTAAAACAGTTTTCTTTTAAACTGTTACACGAATGGGACTCTTGCATTATGCGTATTTCCGATACTTATTTTAACACATTATACAATTTATACTGAATTATAGTGGGCCCGCGTGAGGAAACCTTATGAAGTTGGAATAAAATCAGTTATGATTAATAAAACAGGAATGGGGTGTGTAATTCCGACAGGTTACTGGACGAGTCGAAAGGGCTTCGAACGCGCGACATGAACTTCGATCAGTGCAGAAAACGAGGTTGTGGCGCCCCCTGCTGTTTGATTTATTAATGTACGGTAGAGCGTCACGACAGTCGGGGTCCCTCGTAATGTGCAGAGAAAACGGTTTTATTTAAAATTCCCTTATGCGTCCTTTTTCTGGTAGCTATAAAATGTGTGCAAATAAAAAGGACAAAGTGAAAATATAAAAATTAATAGTGCATCACACACGCACGGCACTGCACACACTACTAACATAAAAATAATAAGTTTGGTGGCATATTTTTTTATTCATTTTCTCCCTTCCATCTCTCTACTGGACCATGGCTGGTGCTGAAATGTGGACAAATACTTTTTTCAGGAAATCAAACATCACAACTATCACACTCAGTCTATTGTGAATGAAAACTGATTTATTTGAACACACCTGTGTTTGGAGGCTGCCGGAGAGAGACGACTGGTTAATAACTAATGAAATGACCAGAAAAGTGCCACAGCGGTCACTTCCGCTCGTATTGGGTTTTTACACACTGTTAAACATTTTGAGAGACAAAACTGAGTCGCTTTTGGGGCCTGGGGAGCACCTGCAGAAAGGGTGTTGGGGGGGGATACTGCTCCTGCACTTAAACAGACTGATGGCTCAGAATGGCCTGCTGGGGGTTCACTGCCAACCAGCAGCTCCCTCTCCTCCCACTTCAGACTCCATCTGCATCAAATGACCCTCCAACAGCACAGAGAAAAAAGAGGAGCAAGAAAACGCCATTTCATCTCCAGGCCTCTTTTATGAGGCGTTTCTGGGCATCAGTGGGTGGCAGCAGTCAGCAGCTGTAAGGACCATAGAAAAAACATAAATATGTTTCCTTTTAGCTCTTCTTTATACTTTAACTTCCTTCTACAGGCACTGATTAGTTTTCTCCCCTTTATTTCTAATTGTTGAGGGTCCTGGGGTGTGATTTGTTTCGGCCACAGCGGATGGACAATAAATCTGTTGAGCTGGAAGGGGAACGGAGGAACTGAGCCGCCGTCTGTGTGTGAACTTGGAAAGACCGGAGCAGCAGAGTGTTTGTCATGCAAATACCCCTCCATTCAGCTGGGGCGCGAGAGACGCCGGTCGCCAAAGAGCGCCTGGCTCGGACCGGCCCGGATCAGACTGGCTCTCTGTTTCTCAAGCGCCAGCGGGACGGAGTTTATAACTGCAGTAGTGGACTGGTCTGTTGTAACGTTTTACTTGAACTCATAAATGCATTACTTAACATTTACGCTGGAGGCATGGCAAGTAACGGTATCAAGTCGAGGAGTGGAAACTGGAAAAAGAGCCCGAGTGCTGGAGGGACAGACTTAACCATTTGCAGACAACATAAAATGTGTGTCTGTGCACCAGGGATGATCTCAAACGCAACATACTACCTCTCCCGAGCATCAACCCGGCAGCCGTTTCCAGCCATTATGGCTATGATTTCCGTGCTTGAGATGTGATTTAATCTGCATGTAGTACATACAGTGCATTCAGAAAGTATTCAGACCCCGTCACTTTTTCCATATTCATGTAATCGCTGTGAAAGCTGCTTCATCAAAGCACTGAGTTACGGGACATACTTTTTTCAATGTGATATTTCAGATTTGAAACTTTGAATAAGTTTGCGAAACATTTTAAAAACCTGTTTTCACTTCGATGTTGTGTGAAAAAATTTAAACGATTTTAGCACGATTTTCAAACTGGTAGAGGGAAATGAAAACAGTAACCATGGCGATAGATGAGCAGGAGGGGTGTGGACATCACACGCAAATGTTTGTGTAGGTCCTCTGGAGGGGGGGGGGGTTAAGTGGCAGCTATAAGGACAAAAGCATCATCGTGACCGAGGGCCGTCGGCCTCTTTGTTTCCAGCGCTTTCTATATCGTCCATATTATTTTGCGAGTGCAGGCCTCTCTGGAGGCCGTCTGCCTGTGACGCAAACAACCAAACAAATGCGTAAATCTATCTTTGGACAGCGTGACGTGGGTATTCGAGCTGAGCGTCACTTTCAGGATGATGTCAGGATCTGAGCACGATGACAAATAAGACACTTAAGAATAACAACAGCAGGAGAGAACTGTCTGTATAGATAAATCGCCACCAAAGTCTCACAAATCAGATTTATATTAATTTTTTCACAACCATGAATCGACAGGGAACAATTGTACATCGAAAGATGACAATAATACGAAGAGAGTGACTGTTTTTGTGTACATACAGTAAACAGCAGATAAATTATAGTGGCTTTTAAAGAGTCGCGTCCACATTATCCAGTTACTGTTTTTACCATGACCACTTCTATTCAGTCACACGTCTCCTGCTCAGGATTTCAGTTAAAAACTATTGCAAACAGTTCAGACAAACAGGTAATTGTACACCTCAGGTGTCATTTGTAAACTGCACCATGGACTTTTTGGTATCTGACATCTTTTATTCCCAGCTCTGCATTGGTACCATCCTTGGTAATAAACCTTTTGTTGCTTTTAATGTGTTGATTATGCAGGAAAGTAAATGATCATTAAAACCTAAAGCGTGTAAAGCTAAAAAAGTCACATACAATTAGGATCATACAGTCACTTCATAACAATTATATTTAACCTTAATCCTGAATGAACCATTTCATTTGTGAGCTTTTCATTTCCCTGGATTTATTCGCCAAAGACTTTTCCTGAAGTGCAACATTGAAAGGAATTTTATTTTGCGGAGGTGGGCCTTTGCCGAATCACACCTGCCACTTCTATTATTTGTTCCTCGCACGTCTCCGTCAGACACACGGCTGTATAAGGGGGGAGGTCGCGTGTCCCAGTGGGTGGGGACATGTGGAGCCGCTGAGAGCGCTGGGCGTTGCTGTCAAAAGGCCTCCGCCGGCTCGAGGTGACGGACCCTCCTCTTGGACCCGTGCCGCAGCCAAAGACAGACGGAGGGGTCGTCGGGTTCCCTCCCCCCACGCGCTTGCGATGCAGCCTGAGCAACAGTGACGACCCCCTCTAATGGCCTGTACGCATTTCCATCCTGGACTGTAAACAAGCACATCGCCTTCTCAATATCTACACGGCAGCCAGGGGGTCAGAAGGTCTCCCTGCTCTGTCTGTCCCCGGCTTGGAACGATGCATCCTGTGCTTTATCAGTGTTGGTCGCAGCGAGGACCCCCTCCGCTGGACATTTGAGGCTGACCAGTAGTGTGTTGTCTGAGAATTCACGCCGCCAGCTCCCTGTTAGCAGCTGCTCTCGTGGCCGGTCAGGATGTACAGGTTGCTCAAGGCGGAGGGGTTCCCTGTAGGTGTGCTCTGCAGGATGATGTCCCTGAGACACACGGAAAGGAGACACGACCCGGTCAGCGGGCCTCAACGGCTCCGGTCGTATGCTTTTCGTAATCCGTCCGCTCTAATTTACGTGCCAGGACGAACGGAGCTGCAGGGGGTCTTGTTCACAGTTTAAAAAACTCACGTTTCCCCCATCTATCTGGTCACCGCCGCAGTCGAGTGACACTCACAACACCGGTGCGTAAACTGTTCAAGTTTATTTGAGCCGGTATTTAAGTTTATTCAGGTGCCTTTGAACCGTGACATTGTACACCTGCGTGTTTAAAGAGAACTTGTGCGCAGATAACGTACACGCTTCTGTGCTGGTGAAGCAGGCAGTTCAGACGTGAAGACTAACGGCGACTTACCTGTTTGTCCCCAGGACATGGAAGACGCGGCTTTCGTCCGTGATCTCCTGGGTGATCTGCGGACGCGGTGTGAGATGAACAACATTCAGAGCGAGTGACAATACAGCATCTCCCTATGAAAGGGGGCCCCTCCAGGTCTCACCTCGTTGCTGTGGAGGCTCCTTCCTTGCAGTCCGTGCTTCCAAAAAGCCAACACGCTGTCCTGCAAACACACTGCACTCCCACACGCGCACACACACACACACACACCTTTCAGTTATATTCTACAGGCTGCGCTCTAAGTGATGTTGTAATAAAAATTATTTATAAGAACAAAGTGCTTCCCAGTAGCAGCTTTCTTTTCAATAAGGTGCTGCATTTTGATGTGAAAACCAGGTAAAAAGTTCACTTTTCAAAACGTTACCTCTTTTAGTACAAAACCCAGATGTTAAACAATGAATAAAAAGGAAGCTATATGAGATTAAATGTGAGTTAGTCCTGGAGGACGGGGTGGGTTTCTGTAAAGGCAGCTTGGCCGAATGTGGATGTTGGTGTCACACGGCCTCTGACGGCGGCAGCCGCCGTTTCCACGACGATCCGAACTGACAGCGAGCGGCAGATCTTTCCTCACCTAAGGTCTCGATGGCGAAGTCGAAGGTGAGCTCCGAGGCAAATTCTCGGCTTGGGCGTCCCTGCAGGTCCACAATTTTCACGGTCTCTGGGGAGGCGGCAGAAAACGAGGACGTTTGATCGGAGAAGTCAATTATAGCACCTAGCCCACCTCCCATAACGTTTTTTTTTGGGAATTAGGTTAATTAGCTGTTTGTAATGAGACATCAGCTGAAAGCAGAGCAAGATCGTGTGGCTAACCGAATATTTAAAATACCCCCCCGGATTAATCGTCTTTATTTGTCAGGTACAACAGGGGTTTCCGCATTGGGACAGCAGCGAGGCTCTGGGGGGGGGAGGGGGGGCTCTATGTTGCCATGGTGATGGATGCTACCTTTAAAGAAGCATTTCAGCTATAGCATACAGGGAGGATGGAGAGTAACTGGGGGTGGATGCGGGCGGCCTACGCTGGGAAGGCATCTTCAGACGGGTCACTGCTGCTACAAGCTGCAGTTTGAGGCTGTTGTCTCAATAAAATGGGGACAGTTCAACGCGCGGGAGAACGGATTGTAATACGCAAAGTGTTGGAATGATTTAAAAAAAAACCTGCATCAAAAGTCAACAGGACGACGAGTAAATGGGTGAACAATTTAACACCGTTTTGTAATCAAAGACGGCGTCTCAAGCATCTTTGGAGAAAACCGTTTGCTAAATTGATTTTAAAAAAATAAATGAATTTTTAAAAAAATTCCAAAATAATAACAACAGCAAGAAAAACAACATGAGCAAGACGTCAGGCAGGTGTGTGGAGAATCCGGAGTAAACATGCACAGCAGCACGTGTCCCCTGAGGGACGTGTCCCCACGTGTCCCCTCGGCCGGCACTCACTCTCCAGCGCGATGAGGACAGAGTCACGGTCCAGCTGCATCACCTGCACGGCCCTGAGAGACACGCTGTCTGCAAAGACACATAAAGATGACTGACGCCTCTTTGCCGAGGTGGTGCGCCCAGCCCCCCGACCCCGGGTCACTGTCCGCCTTTACCTGGCTGAGTGTCACTTGTGTTGTTCAAGTTAATAATGTCAAACTGGAGCTGCCTGGAGCCTGACGTGGTCCCTCCCCCCTGGACACACTCCCTCAGGCCCACGCACACTTGTGGCAGCTCGTCGGTCTCCTGGACGAGAAGCTCGAAGATGGGGAGAGACTCTGGAAGAGACACCGCAAAGTGCTGCGATGGAGAGACAGAGAGGGCAGAAGGCAAGTGACCCCTCAGCCGAGAGTGGCTGATACACAAAGCCCACAGTAACGCATTTATAACCTCCACTCCCTACTTTGTGTGCGATTGCACTTTTTCCACACATTCAAATATGTAAATTGCTACCCATCCTGGAGGCTGCATGAAAGATCATCCACAAAAGATAATGAAAAAGCCAGGAAAAAAACTCAGTTATAAGAGCAAGAGGCACAAACGCTACTTCAACCACAGCAGATAGAGAGTCTCCAGCCACACGGTGAAGGAACCTGCCTTGAGATGCATGAACTTCTGCAGGGGTTCATACCACAGCAGCAGGACAAGGCCGGACGGCACGGCGGCACACAGGAACGTGCTCTCCGTGTAGGGATTCCGCACTGAGGAAGGGACAGGAGTCCAGCGGGGGGTGTCACGTCCAGCTTACTGACAAAGAACGGTGCGCGGGTACGACGCGAGGCCTTACCTACACTGCACCTCCGACAGCCTTTGGTGTCCGGGATCTTCACAGAGATGGCGAACTTCCTGTGGACACACAACCCACACGTTCTGCCAGCTGCTCAGTGCATGCTGGGATATACACCACCGACAGACCGCTGCCACACTGTTTACTCCCCGAAGACCTTTCACATTTTTCTCAGTCCTCGCTTATGGCTCCCATGCAGCGTCATCTTTTAACATGGAATACACCTGTACCCCAGTGTCCGAGTGTCACTGCTTCCTAGAAATGCCTCCGACGCCAGGAAGAAATTTCCTGAAGATTCTTTCCAGGTTGACGTGAGTAACCCCCATTAATCTCCCCAAAATATCCCCAACACCAAAATCATAAAGACTTTGGTGACCTCATTACCACACAGTTAATGAGCACATTAATATGCATTTGTAAACACACAAATAAACAAATGCGTATTATAATGTGCATTTTAATATCACATATAACTTTGTGACTTGGATACCCATTGGGGAATTAATAGATCCCGCTACTTACAGTCCTGTGCAAAAGTCTTGGGCACCTGTGAGAAAAATGCTATAAAGTGAGGATGGTTCCAAAAATAATGCAATGAATACTTATTAATCAATAAACCTTCTAAAAAGTGCAGGAGAAAAAAAAACCTCAACCAGATCAATATTTGGTGGGACCACCCTTTGCCTTTAAAGCAGCATCAATTCTCTTATGCAAACTTGCATGCAGTTTAAGGTGGAGGTTGGTAGGTTCTTCCAAACATTTTGAGGAACTGGCCACAGTTCTTCTGCACACTTTGACTGTCTCTGCATGTCCTCCCAGACTGACTGGATCATGTTGAGATCAGGGCTCTGTGGGGACCAGACCATCTGTTGCAGGATTCCTTCTTTTTGCTCAACATAGTTGTGTATGACTGAGATTGGGTGTTTGAGGTCATTCTCAGGCTGCACAATGAATTTGGGACCAACCAGAAACCTCCCTGATGGTGGATAAGAATCTACCTGTACTTCTCAACACACATTGAAGTTGCATACCTAACACTTTTGCACAGTACTGTATATGGGGAACTCGGAAACTGGGAGCTCGAATACTGGAGTTTAGATTTATATTTAGTTTTTACTGCACTCAGGATAAACGCAGTAGCACCACATGGGACTTAAACTGTTAGACCCCGTCTGTGTCATTAACTACTTTTCTATCAACTGTACTTTAGCTGCCAGAAACACACACACACACACACACACACACTCGCCCCCGGGTGAAACTTCATACCTGGGGTTGATCCTCTGAGACAGGCGGTTGGTGCTGATGGCCAGGTGGCCCTGCCTCTTCTGCAGGTTCGCCCGGTTCTCGAACAGCGCCGATAGATTGTGGGAGCAGAGCTGCGAGGATTTCCCTAAAGTCACACAGACAAAACCGTTACATGCCCTGTCCCGCACCTGCCAGGGAACACGTGGAAATCCGCTGCCACGAGCGGGCGAGCGGGGCGGGACCCCACCTGAGACAGACATTAAAATGTTGTTCATCACGTACAGCCAAGTGGACCTCTGTGGCAGCAGCTGCAAGGAGAGGCAGAAAAATTACAACCAAACAAGATCAACAATATCAAATATTTTTAGTTGCCACTTTGAAATGGAAATAAGTATTTATAAACGTATATGCAGTGTCACATGAGCACAGAGTGTATTGGATTTTCGTAAGATTAAGAAAATCTGAAGTTACTTTACAAATTGGTTCAGACTTCATGTTCATATGACACTTAGATATTGAGTATAAATGTGGGAAAGTGTTCAGTTGTTTACAACATCAATGAAAGCAGTGATTTATGTTGCTGTGTGAGAACCCAGTTGCTGGCATCCATTTCACCACACCTTCTCCATGGCATCTTCATGCAGCTCGTGGAGGTTCAGGGTGTAGACCCCCACGTCGGTGCCCAGGATGAGATACTGATCTGCAAGAGATGGATGAAGATGTTGAGAGGGTTGCCACGGTGGACAGTGGTCCTAGTCATCTTCTGGCTTTTACTAGCAGTGAGCAGCCTTTCGGTCCGTACCCCGAGTCTTCGGCAGCACCCAGGTGACGGCGCAGTGGATTTTGAGGGGGCAGCCATTGAACACCTTGGAGAAACAGGCTCCCATCTAGATGACAGAGGGTTACACCACTAAGCGCATCTAGATTGAGAAGAGTAAAGCTGGTGTGTAGGTGTCAGCGCGGGTTCCACTCACGTGCACTTGAGGGGTTGGCGGCAGTCCGTGGCACTCGGCTCGCTGAAACGAGAGAAACACCCTCAGGATCTACCTTGCGCTTCTCCAAAGCCTGAGACCACCTGAACAAACAGCGTGCTCCTTACAGACTCCTCCGTCTTCCTTCTTAGTGTGCTCCACTCTGGAGAAAGGGCCCGCCGGACGGGGGAAGGACTCCTCCCAGGCCTCTGCTCCTCACACTCTACACCTCCTGCTGGACGATACGCCATAAATCAGGTCCTGCAGACCCTAGAAGATTGGCTACAATCAAAGTTCAAGGTTCAAGGTTCCCTTTGCCGTCATTCTGCACTTATATAGATGTACAATCCAGGATGAAATGCAGTTGCCCTTGGCCCACGGTGCACAGGGCACTAAACTGACAGCGTGACGACAAAGGGCAACTGGTTCATGGATAGAAAGTAGAAACAGATCAAAAATATATCATACAATAGATAATTAAATGGCTACATAATATGTCAAGAATAAGAGGATCAGTGCAAACTGTCAGCAGTGCAGTTGAGGGGTGGTCAGTGGTTGTGGTAGTGATCGGTCCAGTGATCAGCTTTCCGGAATTCAGTGTTTAAGAAACACTAATTTAATCTCACTGTTGTTTACCAGTGTACATTTTCGCATATTTATTTTATTGGATATTTTTCCCCAAATTTTACTGAATTTATATCAAGGATTTGTTCTCAGAACTCCGAAGCCGACGGATACAGAAAACATTCTCCTTTCGAATAAAAGCTTCCATTTTTTTGTATCGAGAAGCTCACCCCCCCACGTACACAACTGTTAAAGTTCTCAAAAAAAAAAAAAACTCTCTGCTTTATTATTTGCTCTGGCTGTGCTGGTACCTGCAATGGGGCTGGAGAGAGAAGGTGTGTTCAGGCGAACGGTGGAGTTCGGGCTGAAGCTGAGGTCCATGTCCTCCAGGCCGGGGCACAGGGACTTAAGGGAAGCCAGGAGAGACATGCTGGAATCTGAGGGGGTTACCGTGGTACACCTCCGAACTGTCGCAAACTTATCCTCCTCTTCCTCCTCCCCCTCTTCAGCACATTGCTGCAATGAGAGCGCAAAGCGGTCTAAACCAGTTTGTAAAGTGTTAAGTTTTTTCTTAATATATTTTTAATATATATTTGTATATATAATCTAATAATATTTTATTGCAATAGGAAAGTAACTGCATCTTTGTTACAGCTACAGGCTGTAGCTGTCTTACCTCAGCAGGGGGCGCTCTCTTCATAGTCAGACTCCTGCAAGAAAGAGCCCGGGGAAGGATGTTAATACCGGCCTGAGACCCAGCAAGAAAAATGTTTGGATTTATTTGCAGGATTTCTAGGAAGACCTCCAACACCTCTCTGGAGAACATGGCATCGTTGAAATCGCACTTTATAAGATGCAGTGGAACTCTGGGAACTGCGGCACGTTCATTTTGGGAGATCATTTCAAAACTCACGTCGTCCACAGGATGAGAAACTGAATGGCTGGATCTCGGAATCGGTTGGGTTTTAAACTAAACTTGCTGGTTTAGTCGGTGTTGCCTGGGTCTGACCCCCCCCCAGGTCTCACCTCTCCAGCAGCGCCTCTTCCACACACTCCAGTAGACTCCTGTCGGAAAGGAGAGGAACAAGAAGCTCTGAGAAAAGAATGTCTTCAAGTTGTTGGCTATGACCTGTTTTACCTCAATAGTGTTTTTTTGTTGTCGTTTTAATTGGCTAAAACACCCCCCTGGGAGCTCTGGAAAGGCAGACAGACCCTGGACTCTGTGCTGCTGTGGCCACAGATGCCTTTTATTAATGATATTAATAAAAGCTTCCGCCCATCTGCACAATGTGTGACGTCAGTGACTGTAATATGAATAAAAATATTTGAAAAATCATAAAACATCCCCAGCGTCAGAAGTGCACGCAGGGTCGTCTTACGGGGAGTTTTTCTCGTCTCCTGTGATGCTCCAGTCGTCATAACATCCCTGGGAAACAGAAGCAGATCCTGCGTTATTTTCATGTTTCACTCCAACTGCAAATGTATTTAATCGGTCAGAAAAACACTTTTCAGAAAAAAGAAAAAAAAAAAACAAAAAAATCCCCAGCGCGGCTCTCAGCTCGGCTCGGGTACCGGAGTAAAAGCGGAGTAAAAACGCAGGACACTCACCAGGTCAGGGTGCGGCTCCGTCTCCTTCCTCATGGGGGGTCCGAACTTCACCTGCTCGACTGAGACAAACCAAACGTGACAACGAACACATCAACACGGTGCTACATGTAATATAATACAGTAAAAACGGGACTGTTGCAAGCCTAGAACTGTCATCTTGAAGATAGAAATAATAATAACGAAGCAGAAGATTGTAATAAATCATTTTATGAATAACGCCGGTAAAAACTGCCTCCAGCGCCTGAGGTGGGATCGGAGCCCACAGCGCTGATTCCCTCCACCTGAGGACCTTCTGTGGGACCACCCGACCCCCCGAGGACAGCAACTCTCGGTCACCTTGAAAGGCTCTCGTTCACCAACAGAGACGCTGGGCTTCTCCCACCTCGCTCCGGCTATGGGAGGGGAATTAGCTCAAATGGCAGAGCGCTCGCTTAGCATGCGAGAGGTAGCGGGATCGATGCCCGCATTCTCCACGTTTTGCTCCACGCTTCTCCAGCGCTTCTATTAGGGTCGGAACCCACAGCGCTGATCGCCTTCACCTGAGGACCCTTTGTAGGATCACGAGACACCTTCACCGAGACACAGCCCTCCTTCTTTAAGCAGCAGGAGGGGGATTGGTTCGCATGCGCGAGGTAGTGAGATCAATACCCGCATTCTCCACGCGCCCCGCCGCAGCGACCCGTGGGCTCGTCCCTCGCCCTCGTGTGGTTGTTGGCTCAAAGCCTGATCTCGAAGAATTTTTTTCGTTATAGAGTAAAACTGCTGGTCGTTGTTGGGAGATTTTCAGCGCGTGTTTAAAAAGGGAACACGTGGCCCGTACGGGGGTCGAACCCGCGACCTTGGCGTTATTAGCACCACGCTCTAACCAACTGAGCTAACCGGCCCGTAGCCCCCGCGGCTATTTACACTCTTATAGGGTTTACCTCACTATTACCACCATTTTAACGACTCCAGATGGTAAATCAGTTCGAATCAATTGATTTTCAAGTTTTTCATGTCTTTTAACAGTTATTTCCCCGGTTTTTACGATTCCAGAAATTGTTTTTTCTATTGAACTATTAAAATGTCTTGAATTCAGAAGGAGTTAAAAACGACCTGTTTCACTGCCTTTAATTTAATGTCGTTTTTTTGGTTTTATTTAAAAAGAGTTGAGTTGCTTTTATAGGTTACGGGTTTACTTTCCCACTGGTCGCTTCGGTTTTTCCAGACCTCAAAGCGCCCGCAGGTGTTTTCGTGACAGTATCTAAGGCCGAGGGCTCCACAGATCTCTGCTCCAAGGTTGTCCCTCTCTCAGGGCCACCATTGTCCCCAAGCCTGTCACGGGGGCCTCGGGGGACCCCCCCAACCGTGGGCGTGTGCATGTTTGTGAGGGTCCCGACCCGACACACTGCTGCCCTTTCATTGCCTCAAAGAGGGCCCATTGTGAGGGGCCAGCGGCCTCCCCTGGAACCCGGGCCGAAGCTCTGGCGTGCCCATAATCTCAGCAACATAACAATAGTCCTTCACAAGACAGAGCAATGCTGTCAAAACTAACCGTCTCTGTAATCCTTTTCCCATCTTTTACCCCCCAGGCTGGTACCACAGTGTTTGGAAAAGATGGATTTCTGGTCAAATAAAGTTTACGTGTATGGAGTTTTACAAATATGGATGTCAGAATATATCTGACAACATTTTTTGAAATGTATGTAGTTTGTGGATTTTTCATAGGCTGCTTTTGAACATCAAATTGTGCTATTTGGAGATTAGATGCCACCAGCTTCTCACTTGGGTCATAACAAGTGGAAAATTTAATAACAAGAAGAAGAAGAAGAAGAAGAAGAAGAGCCATTGAAATTGTTCCTAAAGAGTGGAAATTGTCTTTTGTGAGACTCATCAGCAAAGATCCAGACTAGGTTGTGTGTAGCAGTAAATGTGACTGGATAGACCCACAATAAAAGTTCTGTATGGAAAAGAAGACACGCAGAGAGAAGGGTGACAGATGGCGTTCTGGAGGAAGGGCCTGAACTGGGAACAGTGAGGGTTGAACACACAGAGTATGAGTGCACCTCACGTGTGTGAGAAAGTGTGTTTGCATCTGTCGTACTGATGAACTAGCTGGGAACTGCCTGAGGGGCACACGTCAATAATCTGGATCACAGCGCTCGAGCGTGTGTGTGTGTGTGTGTGTGTCACTTTCTAACCTGGTCAACCCCAGATAACTCAGCCAGTTTCTTCTAAAGGAACAACAGTTGAGGATGCCATCAAAATGGTGACAATCGGTCTTTTAGGTTTAGAAAACTTAGTATTTACCACTGAGTAAGAGCTCAGGCCTTGAGGATGTTCTTTGAAAACCACTTCTGAGAACAAAGAAGCCCGACCAGAGAGATGTTTACACTGCAGAAAAACAGGATGACACTCACACTGCTCTTCTGAGAGAGTCCTCTGTACCACCAGGTGTTTGCTTAATGACTGTATTTTATCTGGGAAGGCATCACACGTCTGAAAAACACAGGTAGGTGGGAACTGGTTAAAAAAGTTACATGACACCATCACCAGTAAATTAAACAGTGAGATCCTTAAAAGACCTCTGCACCTAGGTGTTCTACACCTGTCTTTGCTACAGACACTATCTTTTGCCTCCCTTCATGACATCATAATGCCATATATTTTAGACATGTTCCAGGCTCTGAAAGCGCTACCTCCAGGTCACTCTCATCCAGCGTGTGCGTAGAGTTGAGATCTGGGTTGCTGGCCATGTCCAGGAGCTCAATAACCAGGGTGCGAGTCAGCAGCTGGGCCATGAATGGGTGCTGAGGGAAAAGAAAACCCAGCCAGGGAGCTCGTGTTACTTAGCCTACAGCTCTCAGACTGCAAAGGCATCTTTAAAAGCCACTTAAGGCTCAATCCATCTTGCTTTTGACAGCAGCAAGTTGAGCAGAGCGCTACAGCAGCAGCACATCATCTCAGTGCGTCAACAGAGCGTCCATTCCACTGCGGTACAGAAACCCCCTGAGAATCTGCACCAACACAGGGAGGAAACGCAAGAAGAAAATCAAACCTGACAGGCCTCTTCTGTGCATGTGGATGTGATAAACCCTCAAAACAGAGCAAATGTGGAGCTGGAGCTGACAGGAGAGCCAGCGTACCTGCAGGAGCTTCCCTGCTGTAGGTCTCTTACGGGGGTTTTTCGTGAGTGACGTTTTTAAAAAGCTATGGAAGTCTGCTGACCTAGAGAGAAAACAGACCTTAGGTCAGAACACGTTAAAGCCTATGGCCGGCAGCGAGCTCACCGTCTTGTCTCGCCATGTTGCTATCATGCCTAATTCCTACCATTTGGCCTTCTCCTTCAGCTTAGGGGGCTGGAAGCTGCTCTTCGACATCACCATCAAGGCCCTGGAACAGAATTCAGAAGCTGTTTTGGTGACAGAGAAGGCGGGACTGGGATACAGCAGATGTCAGGCCGATGCGGAGGCGGGGCTGGTCCCCACCGGATGCCGGAGGCCTCACCTCATGGGGTGCAGGTCGAACATGGGCGGCTGGAGCTCGGCGAGCTCGATTGCGGTGATGCCCACGGACCAGATGTCACACAGCTGGTTGTATCCACCTTTCTTCTCTACAGCTGCCACTTCTGGTGCCATCCTGCCAGCACGATTCACCAGCTGTTACACTTACACATATGTGAGGTACATTTTAAAACCGTCATCAATAAAGACGCGTCCAGAGGCCCCCTGGACGGGACAGCCTGTCCCATCACAAACGTTCACAAACTTTTACAAACGTTGCATCAATAAGAGTTTCTTTATAAGGGGAAAATGTCTCTTTGTTGACGGAGAAAATGTTTCTCTGTTAGGAGCCGTCGTCCTCTGAAGGCCACACTGGCTTATCACCTTTCTCACAGCCACAGCTATCTGCTTAGCAACACCCTCCCAAAAATGGGCTGAATTGTACCACCCTGAGTTCATGGATATGCAAGTTTACTATAAACTTACATTAAAGCTACTTTATACACATAGGCCTGCTGGTAATTTCCGTGACACAATCTTACACTGATTTACTCCCACATTAGGGGTAACTTAGAGTCACCAATCCACATGACACACATGTCATTGGACTGTGGGATGGAAGCAGAGCACCAGGAGGAAACCCACATGACTGTGGAAAGAATGTGCAAATTGCACACACCCTGAGCCAGAGTCGAACCCATGTCCAAAGCCGCCAGCCTCACCATTCCTCCTACATTTTCAAGCCCTTGTTGAAAAAATGCATTTGTGGTACATTTCAGAAAAATCAAACGGTGTATTTGAAAAGCCACCGATCAGAGCTGCTCATAGTAAATTGTCTGGATAATGTATATATGGAAAGAACTGGAAGTGCGAATATATCAGTCGTGGTGGGTAATGTGGGCAGGGGGGGCAGACCGAGCGCTGGGGCGCCTCACCAGTAAGGTGTTCCGATGAAGGACTTCCTCTTGGCCACGGAGGCGTTGATTTCAGCCGCCACCCCAAAGTCGGCTGGACGAGAAACAAACAGCATGGGGGGGGTTGTCACTCGCATACAGCAACTCCATCAAACACCATCATCACCCAGAGCGCGTGCCCCTCATTTTCACAGCTTCAGCAGGAGACATCATTTTTATTTTTAAAGAAAACAAAACAGCCCAGATAATAAAATCTAGTTCTTATGTTTAAAATGTCCCCGTCGTTGCAGGTGGGTGCATGTGGGGGTATGTATGTAGGTGCTAAGGGAAGCTAAAGCTTTCACTGACCCAGTTTGACTTCTCCCCGCTCTGTCAGGAGGATATTGGCTCCCTGTAAGCGACAGACAGTGACATAATGGGATCACAGTAAAAGGCCGCCACTCGGGGCTCGTACCACTGCCACACTTGCACCGACTGCGACATACTAACACAATAATAACCTCATAAACCCCACCGAAGTGCTAAAGCTAAGAAAATGTGATAAATGTGGTAATGTTGTATCAATACCGCAGGGTTTAACCGCTGTGATTTTTATTTTTTTTTTGCTGTCACTGGCACAACTGAAAGACAAACATCACACTTTACCGCTAGCATGATGTGGCGACCTGCCTGTCAAGTTACTTCAAACAACGATACCTTGATGTCTCTGTGCATTTTTCCAGCTTCATGCAAGTGATGTAGACCCTGTAAGGGGAGGAATGACAGCCAGACAACATGAGGAGTTCTCAGGCTGTGACAGGAACAGGGGCTGTCAAAAGCAATGCAGTTACAGTTCTGACAGCTCAAAGGCAGTCTTGTACATATAACATTTATTTTTATTCAACCCCAGGATCTCCAAGTAAAAAGAACGTAAAACAATGCAGTTAGTGCAATATTTTATGGTTTCTGTGCTTCTCACAACTGCAGCTCGGCAAAGTGTTTCATGAACCGTAACGGTAAAGCAAACTTTCGCTCTTTCCCATCATTTGCCCAGTGATTTTCATCACAGACATGTGAGATGAAGGTGTAAAATACGTCCGTCGTTTCTGTACCCCCCCCAACCTCCTCGCAGCACCTACCTGGAGTGTTTCCCTGCAGACGTAGGCGATCTGTCGCTCCTTCAGTGGCCCGGTAACTGTGGGAAAATTCTCATTCACCACGGCAGCCCGGCAAGTTTAAACACAAGCAGAGCAATGGATTCAGGTTGTCGGAAAAATGTCCTCCGCGCAACCTGGTCCATTTGCGGCAGTCAGTGAATATCACGACAAAATAAATCACCACAGCACATTAATCCACAGTGTACGGACAGTGAATCTTTGAGATACCAAAACATGGTTATTCTTACTATGGTAGATGTCTTGAAGGGAGCCTCCTCCGCAGTATTCCATACATATCCACAGCTTGTTATTCCTGAGCAGCAAGCACACACAGAGCAGGTTTTACTGAATGCTTTGTATATTTGCTGTTATTTGCTTACTCTGGCATCATTCCTGCTTATCACACCACAGCCCACCTGAGGTAGCCGCCAAAATACGCCACAATATTCTTGTGCGCACAATCTTTGATCATGGTGATCTCCTGCTGGATGGAGGAGATGTCATCGCCTGGAATGCAAAGCGTATATTTGCCGCAGTTACCAATAGAAAAAACCAGCCACGTCCTCATTTTTACCCTCAAAGTTATGAAAAAAAGATGAGCAGGCGGCTTTATATTAGGAGGAAACTGGTCACCAAATACGGATGTTGATAAGTTACCTGGATCAAGTTTGACAATTTTCACAGCTGTAATGACTGATGTCTTAATGTTGCGGGCCTGGAAGACAGGAAAATATTTTATCATTGGAGCGAAGCATGATGCAAAATTAGTGAATGGAGAAGAAGGACTTTGTAAGAGGCACAGAGACACTGGGGACTGTGGAAACCACAACTGTCAGTGAAGCCTGTGTTAAAATCACACTACACTAACTAACTAGATGTTGCTAACAGTAACTAGATCATTGGAGAAGGACATGATGCTTGGCGAGTTTGAGGATCAGCACAAAGGAGGAGGACCTGCAATGTGACGGATTGATAGAATGACTGCAGCCATGGATGTCCTTCTATCATCGATTGGGTGTCTGGCTGAAGACTGAACGTGATACAGGGCAACTATCCACAGAGTCACCATGACACTCGCCGGCACTTAACAGCAACACATGTAACCAGTTCTACATGTTACGTTTCGGATTAAAAATGTCCAATGTACTTTGAAGATCTGAGGATAAAATCGCTGAAAAGCCCAGCAGGTGCTTCGCATGAAGTTAAGTTCACCATAATCGTCCATATGACCATTCAGGAGTTGCCTCTTAAAACTCTCATTCGCAGCCTCTTAGGAAGCCACTGACAGAAAAGTCGACACAGTCGTGTTCTGAGAAAAGTCCACAGGCACGTTCCAGCACCACGCCTGGTGAGAACACGCCAGAACTTGTACCGTTCCTTTGGCCGGTTCCTGGTGGACGCAACGCCAGTCACCTGTTCCTCCGGCATTCTGCGCTTGTTGGACTCTTCACCCTGCGGCCCGATCAGGACCTGCACTTCTCTGCCTTTCAGTTATCAGGTGGCACATTCCATCACCAGTATCTCAATCTTTTGGGTGGGGAACAAAAACACCCATATATGAGTTTCATACAGGAAGTCACCAAAGGGATTTTTTCCATTGTGTGATGGCATTTTGACTTTGGATGATGTCCACGAGAGAGAGGAAGTGGGATGCTTTCATACAGAACAGAATGCTGCTTTGTAGTTCAGCGAGTGCAAATAAGCCTTATCTAGAATTCTGCACATTTTGCCCCCTCCGTGGCCAAAACCTTTCATTGCTCAGTCAATGTTCAGCAGCTACGTCTTATTGCTTACGTGACTTGAGGGGTAAAAACCACTACGTACCATCAAAACAATGCATTGCTTCCATCAATCCTGAAACCTGGACTTAGACCCAGCCCAGCAGATCCGTGCAGTTCTTCTCTCAGCTGTTTGCTTGCACAGCTTGTTTTGTTCATTTGACAACAACCACATTTTCCCTCTTTAGGCCTGAACCTTGGTTGACCTGGTCTGATCAATTTACCAGATATTGGATGATATGGCTCCGCTCAGCAGGGGAGTCTTAATCCCCTATAACCAGCATCTGTTAATGTGTAATGGTTCCTAATGTAATTTAAAAATGCTGCTCGTGTCTGAATATAAAAAAAAAAAACTGTAAAGTATGGCTACGATGTTTGCCATCACAGTCCATAAACAGCTGCATTACAGAAGCGGGGAAAAGTGCAGCATAAGCTGCCTGTACAACTAAGTCCACCGTGACCTCAAACACAACAGTCCATTTTGTACACACAGAAGAGAAAATATTTCTTAGACTGTGCTGTGGCGAAGAGACCAAAGGGTGCTACTAAGCCATAAGCCATTCTCCAGTTGCCATGGTGACAGACGTAGCCAATAGCCGAAGATGTTCAAGAAAAAAAGAGGAAAAAAAGAAAAAAGAGTGAAATGTAACTGTGCTCACTTCCTGTTTTCTTTCCTGTTTTTGCCAGCAGATGTAAGCCGTTCTGAAACGTGAGAGCAGCCAACACCCTTTAGAGAGAACATTTCACCTATCAAACCTGGCAAAGTGTGTAAGAGAGCAGGCACCCTTTTAAAAGCATTTTTGGAACGATGAACACGCCTCTGCGCCTTTACGCTAATACAAGAAATAGTGCGGACGGCGTTTTCATGCAGCCGTGACAGGCAGCTCTTCCTTCCTTTGCCGTTTCTCTGGTTTTCCTGTCGCAGATTTGCAGCCTGAGAAAATATCACCGCAAATGTGAAAACAGTACTTTTCATTCATATCTAGCTTGCTGAACCAAAAAGACCAAAGAACTCCAAGAGCTCTGCCTTTTCCCTCATAATCTTAGCAATACTGGCCTCACACTTTGGGTTCAGCTACTATTTCAAGGTTCAATGTTCACTTTATCGTCATCCAGCACTTACACAGATGTACAAGAGAGAGAACAAAATGTGGTTTCTCCTGGACCACGTGGAACTTTACACTGAACAGACACCGACACCATGGGGACAAGACAGTGTATTTGGAGTAGTCAGTACTGTGGGTAAATAAATAGATAAGAGAATTAAGAAAAATTGATAAATAGATAAATAAATGAGTGGTTTCAAGCAGTTGCAGCAGTACAGACAGACAGGAGTGGTGGAGGTGATGGTACGGGGTGGTGGTGGTGATCAGGCCCTGTCCTGAGGGGGGTCCAGAAACCTGACAGCCTGTGGGGGAAGAGCTACTCCTCAGCCTGGTCATATTACATCTTCCAGACGGCGGCGGCGAAAGCGGATACTGGAGAGTGTGTGAGCTGCGTGGGAGGAGTGTGTGAAGGTACGAGCTCTCCTGACCCACCACTTGTTGCAGGTGGTCCGCATGGGGAGTAGTGAAGTTGTAAGTGACGTACTGGCCAGCTTCCACTACCTCCTGCAAAGCTCCCCGGTCAGAGGCAGTGCAGTGTTTGCATTAGTTTGGGTAATTCGCAATAAATTTAGGACAAGTCGAGATGGACACTCTGTGAAGCTACGTGCCAGGTGAGCTGGGTCAGAAAAAACATTTTGTCTTGGAAATGTTTGCTTTGTAGATATACACAGATGCACGTGGCACCTGAGGAGAGTAGAGAGAGCTGCGCAGAACAGGCTTTGTTTCCAGATTATTGCAGCAAAATGAAACTTACGGGAAAACGGTACCTTTTGAAAAATAACATGATGCACCACGTGTTCAGGAAAAAAAGAAAGACACTAACTGGATGGGGGCCTAGTTTTGCCCCCCAAGGGAGGAAGAGCCTGTGGCGACATCAGCCAAGCTGGTCGCCGGGGCTGTTCCTGTGCAAGTGCAGCTTCACCAACTGCTACACGACCGAACAACAGAGTTCCAGCAGCCTAACAAAAAGCCAAACATCTAAGCCATTTGTGGACCACAGCAGGAACGTCCCCCTCTTGTCAGACACGGTCGCGGTGGCTCAGCCTCACATTGGGGCTTATTTTGACCTCTGTACGTCCATGAAGGTGTTAACAGAAATAACCTTCTCATCTGTCATTGCACACAAAATAGGTTCACACGTTTCCTCTGTGACAATGGCTTTGCAAAAGCAGACAGTCAGCACTGTGAAAGTCATCGTGACACCAAACAGTTTCTCTTAAAAACATCTGAGACATGACATCCCAGCCAGCAGGAAAGGGCATCAGTGAAAGGCAGGAGCTGGTTGCAGGGGGCGACCGTTCTTCACCAGGCTGATGAGGAAATATGATTCAAAGATTTACTATAACTAGCAATGATGCACTGAGGGGTAAAAAATGTTCTGAACAGTAACACTGCCGTAAATCGGCTGTTTCAGCATGTCCATCTCACTGACTGTGATGTTGGTGTGAACATCAGACGGACACCTTAAGCATGTCAGTGAATCGTTCCTCATAACTGCACTGTTTTAACTTCACGAGTGTCACCGTTCCCGACCATCCCGAGGTTAGAACACAAACGTGGTGGGAAACGTCGGGTCTGGAGCCGATAACTGATGGTTTTAACAACGCCGAGGCGCTACGCGTTGAAAGGTGCGCGAGGACGAAATGAAACTACGGGAGGTGAAGTTGGGAGCCGAATTGAGAAAATACCTTAAAAACGTCGCCGTAGGTCCCGCTGCCGATGCGGTGCAGGAGATCGTACTCGTCGAGGGGGTTCAGCGCGGAGACCCCGATCGCGTCCCCGAGAGCCTCCATGGCAGCGCGCGTTCATGACAGCCCGGGATGCTCGTGGCCGTCGCCAGTCAGCGAGCCCAAGTGCCTGGGGAAGATGGCACCTACTGGCGACCTTCTTCCGTCGCCTGCACGGAGAAACAGCGTCGCTTCCCGGCGTTACGAATCGCTGTTCGGTTTACGAGCGACTGAAGCGGAGGTGCGCGACCGGGTTGGGGGGGCAAACCCCCAAACCCCCCCCTGACCGTTTACACGGAAGAGCCTTAAGTGGCCGTGTAACGTCTGCGAAAACAGGAAATAAGAGATAACCCCCCGTGGAGTTAACATCGACACCGCGCCAATACTGTGTGCAGAATAATGAAAATATGAGATTCTTCTGTTTTCCACCACATCGCAACGCAGCACAGTGAATTTGTTTTTTTTTAAAAATGCATTCACTATAAATAAGTTTTATTCGATTAGAAAAGTCGACGTTATTTAAGGTCACGACGATGACTATAATAAACCAGCAGCTTCTTCCTTAACGCCGTAACTATGTTGATACTCCTAATTTTACTTTCGCCAAAAGTTGCATTTATATTTACGGTTTATATTTGCTTTCAAGAACTATAACATGCGCTGCTGAAAAATCTTTGCGGCTGAGTTTGCATTTGTTTTCTGGTGGATGTGAAGCGCCGGGCTAAATGGAAGACAGCAGCTAAACAGGTTACTTCAGAAATGTCTCAGAACAAAAGCATCCACGTGCCAAGCGTAGCAGATGCAGGCGCGGTTTATTTTACATGCTGGAGAAGTAGACTGAACAAACCGTTTTTAAATACGTTGTTCCAGGGTTAACCAGAGGTTAACCAGAGGTTAATTCAAGATGACCATTTAATCGATGACACAGATAAAAGAGCAACCGGTAGTGTGGTGTCAAAAGCACGAAGGTCGTCGGCTCCAGTCCCCCTTCCTGCGGTGCTGACCGTATCTCACAGCATAGTAAATAATCTGAATTTCTGTCTTGAAAATATCCAGTCAAATAAAGGGATGGGATGCTGTAAATCAGGTTGAATTCACGTTTTTTTTCCCCAAAAGGCAAATTTTCTGAGCTCTGCAGGAAACGTACGTCAAATTGTAATCTGTGACGAAGCTCTGACGATCACTTGAGAAATATCGACAGTGTTCTGAATAAAGGTGTATTTTCCAAAAATTGATTCACTTAAGTTTTCAAATAAAACTTCTAATGAGGAGTTTGTGCTGTGAGATGGAGGTTGTATTTTTTTTCAGAGAAGCCCACTTTGGTGCACAGATGACTTCCTTTGACATTAAGCAGAAAATATACATTTTCTCAACCTGTTTAAACCATCAGTTTAAGTAGAACCAGTGATCCACCTAAGATGAACAGTTGGCCTGGCTGGTATTTAATGGTCTGGGGCCTGTTTTTCTTATGTGACACTGAAACACCCATTAATCTCCCCCCCCCCCCCACGATGGGCAGAGGTGTTGTAGGGGATGATAGAGAATCATCTTTAGCTTTGGATAAACTCGAAAGGCTCACGTCCACCGTTTCTGTGGCTTCACAGAATTGGTCAGATGTTGCCGCACCCTGAGGTACATTTGAGAGATTTTCTGAGCTGTCACCCAGACTCATGTTTTTACACATTCATTTGCTACTTTTTCAAGTAACAATTGGTCTTAAAGAGCTGAAAAAATGTGTTTGTTTGCCAGTGCTGGGTGGATGACTTATTCTTACTTATTTTCCAAATTTAACTTGCAGTCAATAGAGGACAGGAAATTAATGCAGCAAATATACAGCAGTTTGGTCAATATTACAGTGATACCTTCAGTTTACAGACAGTACAGTTGCAGTGGAGAAGCATGTGTTAGAACCAGGAAACATTTCTACCATCATCTGGGGCGTATGACGGGGGTCTTGGGACAAAATGCCGCAAAATGAGTACCACCCATGGCCCGTACGGGGATCGAACCCGCGACCTTGGCGTTATTAGCACCACGCTCTAACCAACTGAGCTAACCGGCCGGTGAGCGCATCGCCTGTTTGCAGTACAGTACACTGGTGGAGGTTTTACTATAGTAACGCGCCAACTGAAATATACACACTGTTTTAAGAGAAACATACGCTTTACTAAAGGTGATACAAACTCGTTTGAAACAATAATGACAATACAAAAACGTTTAAAATTACACACTTTCCAAATGTCTTTAACAGCTGTTTCTTCAGTGTTTATATCGAATTCTATTAACCAACAGGTAACCATCGATGTACTATAGTATAGTTGTGTAGCAGGATTAAACCTTGCGCAGTTGCGGTGTCAGTGGAGGCTTTAGCTCAGTGTTAACGATCGGATCGCGGACCGAATGAAAGACGATCCTCCTCCAGTGTTGACCCAGCAGGACAGCAGAAATAAACCAGCTGCGGAGGGGAAGTTAAATCACAAGTTGTCACATAAAATACGGGTTTCGTACACTTCGCAACGTTAAAAAATCCAGACAATTGTGTGTTGGATATTCTACAAACAGTTTGACACTTATTAACGACTTATAGTCGTTATAAATGTTCATGAGCTACTTGGGAGCCCATTGTTTTAGAACTGGTTAAACGAAGAGAATGTTGAAGTTTTACTAATATCTAAATATCAGCGTAGAGGTCAAGTAAACAGTGACGGAGATGAAATTTTCCAGCGCTTGGTCAGGTTATTGGTTTCGAAATGCATTTAAAGAAGGAAGGAAACGTGAGTAATTTCTTGAGCTGGCTGCGGTTATTACGTCGATTTGAGTTTTGGGGACATATTTAAAATTACACCTCACGCCCAATTTTTTAAGTTTTTAAGTTTCAACCTTCCGCTGCTGTAGCTTTAAATGCAGATGACCTTTAACCTGCGAGCCCCCTCCCTCCAGACGCCCAAGCAGCTGCGTGCTCGTCCCCGGTCTCCCCGCATCTACAGCGCGCGCACGCGCAAACCCGCCGCCCCGCTCGGTTCCTGCGTGTGTGAAGGATACGCGTACGCGCAGACACAGACGGACACACTGCGCTCCGCGTCTGAGGGGACAAAACACGCGAAAAACACCAAGTTTTGAGAGCTCTGAGCACCGACAAGATGGCAGATTCGACGAACCAGTCCGCTTACATCTCCTCATCGCAGGGCTTCGACACCCCGGGACAGAGCTCGGCGGCGCCGGCCAGGGACACCGGTAGGGCGGCCGCTCGATCGCCCCCCACTGCGTGTTTAACTCTGATTGTTAATCCGAGGCTGAATCGAACAGAAATAAGCAGAAAAACGAAACACGAAGCCGTTCGGAGGGATGTGGCGCTTTTTGACGCCTGTCGCGTTGGGGCAGCAATATGGTGGCACGTCGCTGTTACCGTCTTGCAGCCGTGATACTGGCCACGAACTGCTTAAGAACGAAGTATCCGATTTTTGAAGTGTTCTTAGACACTTTGCTGAGTCATCTAGCTGGAAAAAGGGGATAAAATGAGCTGCAGTTAGACTGAGAGCCTCGGCCGTTCAATAAGAATTATTTTTATTATTAATGAAAGAACAGCGGTCGTGTTTTCAGCTTTTCTTTGTCACGATACGGGCCCGTAGTGTGGAAATGTCCCTTTTGTTGGACACGAACACGCAGAAAACGGGCTTGTTGCTAAGTGTTGAACTTGAGCGTCCCAAAAAAAGTATAAACAATAAATTGAGGCAAGGTGTATTTGAAAAGCATCTCGGTTTCTACTGCAGAAGTGGAAGGTGGTGCAAACAAATCCTGAGGGGTTTATTGTAAAGGGGGTCGGACAGACCCCTCTGCAACAGCACCTTGTTGGAGGGGGGAGGGGAGTGGACCTGTCACCACACCTAGGTGCTGTGACCTCCTACAGCCTGGACACCACAGATGTGCTTCTTGTAGGCTTCTTAAGTGGTTTATGTGCCAAACACCTTGGCCTTGCTGCATCACGCAGGGTGGCTCACCTGTGTTCCATATTCCTCATTCATCTGGCCACTGCTGTCCCTACAGAAACGTCCGGAACCTGTCTGGATCGAGAGCAGCAAGGCACGTTGCGCTTATGCCTCACAGTTCCAGGGCTGAGGGTTAAATGGCGAATTTGAATCGCAGTCGTTCTACGTGGAGTCTGCATGTTCTCCCCATGTCTGTGTGGGATCCCCCCCACAGTCTAAAGACGTTTGTTTCAGGCGGAGCTAGTGGGTTTGGATTCTACACCACCCTTAGTGTGTGAATGTGCATGTGTGTTTCTGGATCTAGCACATCTTGGACAAAGGAGTTGGCAAAATTTTAATTGTCATTGATGATAATATTAATAGTAGCCCTGTAAGCGTGAGGAGAAATGGCAGAAATCATGTTTCTTGGCAGGCCTACCTTCCGTTGGTCCCGCATCACCCTGTAAATATGGAAGGAACTTTTTCTCGAGTTAATCGGTACCATGTTTGGCAGTCAGAGTTGTTTTTTTTGCCCGTGGGAATGTGAATATTTGCCAGAGCGCTAGATTATGGAAAGGGACCCTTTCAGAAAGTTGGCGGCCTGTGGAAATCATTCTGAATACGTCCAGGAAAGTACGAGAGACAAGCCACACATTGTTTGAGTTCTAGTGAACACTTTGTTTTTCTTCTGGTAGAAACTGCCCTTGTGTAAAACTGCACGTTGGACTATAAGATCAGCAACAACTTTCAGCTGTGCTTTCCAAAAAGAAATTAAGATACACAAGTCTTAATACCCCCCTGGTAATGTTCAGAATTGGACTTTTGTGCTGAGCTGCAGATTTGCTAGGATGAACACAGGTCATACAGCACAAAGGAACGGTATAATGTTGTTTCAGGTCCAAACACGGTTACTCTTTTTGCATAAATGGCTCACAGAATTTTGTGATAAAAATTAAGTACATGCTGCAAAAAGAATGAATAGATTTACTATAGATATAATGTCAAATGCTGTAAAATAGTTTTTGGCATGTTTTCCATTAATTTGCTGCAAATTATGCTTAAAATAGTTACCCTTTACACACTGAAGATGAGAAACCCACCTTCCCGAGGTGTCGCTGAACAGAAGTTTATCCTCATCCGGTCTTATGTTGATGTCGTACAATTTTACTGTTTGTTTCAGTGAAACCTTTTATTAAATATGTTAAAGTAAAATGTACTGACCTTGAGCTCAGCCTGTATTTAACGTCAAGCCAGCTACTTTTAGCCGAGATTGATTTGGTTGTGAGTTTAAATATCCAACAACCTTCAGATAATGATTTGCACCAGCATTTAGGAGTATTAATTTGTCCAGTTTGGTAAGTCTCTCTCCCCCCCTTACATAAATGATAATGGATTTCTTTCCATTTCACTGCCATTTTGACATTGTCACACTTAGGAGAGGGACACTGTGCCTAGAGCAGTGACACAGGAGGTTTGGCGGTGATGGATTGTCCCTGCAGTGAAACGAGACTTTGCCCTGGCTGTGTCCTGTCCCTCGCTCGGCCCACCCAGCGTTCCTTGCGCCGCCGAATCGGCTGAGGCACCAGCTCTCGTGTCTCGCTCGTGTGTCCTGACTGCCATCCCTAGTAGCAGGACGTAAATGGCCAGTGTGACACAGACACTTCTTGGGTTCAGAGAAGGTCAGTATGCAGCGAGCAGGAGCCAAGAGGAAGGCGGACAGGAGGGGAGCTGTAAAACGGATTGGCCCCATTACCAGTGTGCACCGTGCCATTTGTCACCCGGTTTAACTTCTGATGCAGAAAAACAAGTTTCAGCAGCGTATTTTTGCCTAAATGTTTTTGCAGGGTGGAAATGGAGTAGTAACTAATACTTTTAAACAGTCTTATTGTTATTTTCTAGTTTGTGTTTTTACTCAATTTCTTCCACAATGTCTTTAGCAGGAGCAGTTTAGAAATAGTACATTGCTCAAGAGCAGATCCCCTCGTGGCTTAGACCAGCAACCTTCACGCTACACAGCTTTGTCCTTTTCCAGTGCATCACCAGCTTTAGATCCAGCAGGTGTGTCTCTCTGTTACATGGTTCTTACATGTGTCGGGGGACACAGGCCGCTTGTGTAGAACTGTTTGCTCACATTTTCTCCATGAGAACTTATACTTGCATTTTCTGTAATTTGGGTGCAGTGCTCAGGTTTGTAGGGCCTGTCCCATGTGAGACAGATGAATAAGGGACAGGGTTCTACAGGTATGTCACGCCTGTGTTAATCTCTAAAAAAAAAAGAAAACCAGACCAGCCTGTCTGCTGAGAACTTTGGGTGTTGTCACCTCACCCATGAAACTGGGACCTTGGAATGACTCATTTTTATTGAATGCAAAACTTGTTATGCACTTAATCCTGTCAGTAACGTGTGCTCTACATGGCAGGCTTGGTAAAAAGGAAAATGTAGTGGTGAGCAAAAAAGATTTCTAATGAGCTGTCACTACAAGGGCATTAATATTTTATAAACCAATAGCTGACATGGGTTTGCCTGAATAGCTTATCTTTTAAATATTTATGAAGAGCTGTAAGGTAAATATGCATTGAAAGTACAGCATGAAGGTATTGTGTTAGATGTAATAGCTTAGAGATGAGCAGTTGATCTGTCTTCTCATTTTGATGGAGGTTTGTTCTTAGGACTGAATGTCTGGCAGGTGTTGAGGGTTATGGCAGACCGCAGTTGTCTCAGTGTTGTTCTCCTTTTTCCAGATTCCTTTTTTGTCTCTTTGCCTCGCTCTCTCATTAAGTCCCCTCAAGGCAAGTGTTCTATTGCACGTCTCCTTTTTCTGAGAGTTGTTAATGCTGTTTTGCCAGCGATTCTAACTGTCGCTTTGCTGCTGTTTGCCTCTGGCCTGCCTCTCACACCCGCAGCCCTGGGTCTGTACCTTAGAGCACTGTGAGGACTTAATGGAAGAGGAAATTCGGTGCCAATTTCCCACACGTGCAGCAATTTAAAATGATACAGCATGTGGAGCGTCTTGGGCTTTAACAAAAGTGCTGCACGCTGGAGGTCTTTGGAGGCCTGTCCTCATGTCCCCACATCATTCTGAAATGTTCTTTCCTTCCTCTTGGCCACCTGCTGCTGCCTTAAAGTGCTTGAGCTTTTGCTCCATTACAGTAGCTGGACTTTTAAGTTGTTGCGCTTTGTTAAAACAAAGTAAGTGTCCTAATCCTTTTGTATTTCCTTCTAATCTGGACATCTGTTATCCTGACGTGGATATTTGGGTGTGGACGCTGCTGCTTCCTGTTGTGGAAATTATTTTGGACACAGCTGAATTCTCCACAGAACTGCACCACTGACCACCCGTAATGTCGGTTCCCAGGATGAACGTGATAAAGCAAATAGAGCCATAAATTTTTCCATAAAAACTGCCTCTGCAAGATTTATGGTGCAGAAAAAAACGACTTGGTTTCGTGGCACTAGACAGTCGCTGCATAACTAAAATTCCAAACATTTCAATTTCCAAGGCAGCAAGCGTTCTAATAGTCAAGATTAATAAAGCCCGCTTTTTCTGCAGAGCAACAGAAATGAATTGGGATCTGTTGGATTTAAATAAATGTAAATATAATTTTCCCCCCGATAGTGAAGAACTCCACTCCCTCTTTCCAAACACAGCTGCGTGGGCCTCCCTTTGGTTGTGGTCGCGTGAAGTTTGGACACAACTTTGTTGACCTGCAGGGACAGAAAATTTGTGCATTTCATTATGAATTATGAAGCAACCAAGTGGTGGTTGTGCAGCATCACCCCCCCCATGAACAACACACAGATGACCGATTAACTACAAACTGCTGAAATTGCAGAACCCAAGGAAAGACGGTTGTTTCACTTTGACTCGCACTGGTGTATTTTCTGCAACTTCACGATTAAATCGTTACACCCCGGTTTTTATATCCACTTTTTAAAAAATTTTTTAATTTCATCACTTACTATGTCCTGTTTACTGAACAAATGTTAGTTCTCAGTGCAGCCTTGACGTAACCAAAATGGACAGTTGCCTTTCAGTGGCAGTCAGAACAAATTACACTCGCTGTTTCTTGTCAATACTGCAGACAGCTTTCTTCCTCTGTGCATTTTCACACATTTTAAATTTAGCTGAATTCTTAGTTTCTGCTTCTCGGAGCCTTTCTTATGCCACAGAACAACATATTGCACCGACTCTAAGCCTGTTTACGTCACATCCTGTGACCTCATTTTGATACTTGCCTGTTCTGTGCCACCTTTTCCCTCTGATCTATATTGTCTGTTGTCATCTAATGGACATAGATTTCTTACATCTCTACTTCTAATGTTGTACTTCAGCTTGGAATTTGAACCTTAAAAAAAAAAAAATAGATGTTTTGGTGATAGAAGATAGGGACTTTGCAATGGGGATTTAGAGGGCAGTAGCAAATTGCAAGCAGAGGGATTTTCAGGGGAGCTGCAAGCGTTTTATATAACTTTAAAAGTTACCGTGCCTATATGGAGAGACCCTGCAGATGTATTATCTCAGAAGAAAACCAAACCAATGTAGCAAAAGGAAGTGCAGGCAATCCACCGTAATCTGATGTAAACTTGACCTCAAACGTGTCCCACAAGGTACAGCTACAACAAATGTATGTTAGTTTTAATATTTCATGTGTAAAAGTTACTCAAGTACAAAAAGGTCATATTAAATACAACAACGGCAAACATTTCAGTTTGGCTTTATGCGGCGAAGACTGACAGTGTGGTCTGGGGGAACCTAGAGCAGTGATGAAGGAAGCCTGTAGAAGCACCAGAGCATGCTGGGATAGTGTTAGACCCCTGCAGGCCTAGGTGTGGAAACAGGGATACTGCTGCATCTTTACATGTGGACCATAATCTGCAGGGAACAATGGAGGGCTTTCTTGAGTTCAGTTGCTTCGTCGAGCTTGGTCACAGTGGAAAACACTGTTTTTAAGCCGTCACATATTTTACAGCCTTAGCGGTGTTTGTTAGTTAGACCAGCTTGTACAGCTCGCATTCACGCGTTGTATGAATGGAAACATTTGTTTCTTAAGCTCAATTTAATAGTTTACAAGGCCATGGAAACAGGTTTTTGTGTGCTGTGAAGGTTAAATGCAAGAGGTTAAAGGTCATTCACCTGGAGCAGATTCTGTAAACCAGTCACTACTAATAGATTGGAACAGTTTAGGTCTTTTGAAGATATATTTTACCAATTCAGAGCCTCGTCGCCCAGAAACAGCCCAGAGTCACACAACATATGACGCCTCTGTGACTCTGTAGCTGCTACTACGTTTACACACAGTTTAGCACCTCGTAGTCAAGTAGAGAAAGGAGCCGAAACAAAATGTCATTCAGCTGTTTCCCGGCTCTAAAAACACTGGTTTGGTGTTGAGAGATTCTGATGAACCACTGTTTGCTATTAACTAAAGCAAAAAATATCTAAAATTTGTCCTAATCTTCATTTGGCTATTGAAGCTATAACAGCAGGACTAGAACCTGCTACTTGGTGCATGCGTGTTGTACAAAACCCGCAGTAACTCAGTCCTCCCATACAGAGTGGACACAGTCACTGTGTTTCATGCTAAGATCATATTTGTGTGAATAAAGGTGTGTGTTTAATTTATGTTTCTCCTGCCGCCCACTTCTTCCTAAGTGAAAGATCTGGTGTATTGGCGGGACCCCAAGAAGTCTGGCGCAGCATTTGGCGTTTCCCTTCTGGTCCTCCTGTCTCTGGCGACCTGCAGTGTGATCAGCGTCGTGTCCTACCTGCTGCTTGCCCTGCTCTGCGTTACCATCGCCTTCCGCACCTACAAGTCTGTCATCCAGGCCGTGCAGAAGTCGGAAGAGGGACATCCCTTCAAGTAAGCTGTGGCTGAGGGTAGAGGGCACCAACTAACGCTTCGATTCTGCCCAATTTTTTGTTTGTTTGTTTATTTATTTATTCTCATTTTTTGATACAGTGCATAGATTTGTGTGCATATAAATCTTCCCCCATTCATGTACATCTAATTTATAGATCGTATCAGATAACATTAATGATTTATGTGCAGTATTTGGTTTGTTTCTGACAGGTACTATTGCTATTTAGTATATCTATTGAATGTATGCTTGGCACACTAATCTAAATGTGCACTCTAGAATAGTCTTAGACCTGATTCATGGCCACTTTTCAACGTTTAGGGCCCTGCTGGAGAAGGACATCAGCATTCCACCCGAGACTTTCCGAAAGCACACGGACGCCTGTCTCTCCCATGTCAACTGTGTGCTCAGACGCATGAGACACCTCTTCTTGGTGGAGGATCTCGTGGACTCGCTTAAGGTTTGTTGATATCAGATCCAAAGTTCAGGATTGGTCCCAAAAAATAATTACTTTTGGAAGCTTCCTTTAGGTGGATCCCTGTTACTATTTTGCGCCGGCACTGAGCGTGTGTTCAGTGTGTTTGTCAGCTCCGCCCACTGTCTTCAAGCCCATAGTAGTCCAGTTCAATATGGCAAAACGACTATCATGCTATCAGGCTATCATGTGACTGTGAGACCGAGTGGAACACATGCCTTCCGTGTCACTCTAGCTGCGTCAGAGGAGGCTTCTAGAGCTGATCATGTGAGAATGTTTTGGATGGAGCAAGAGAGGAAAGACAAGGGGCTCCACAGAGCATTGCTCTGCTGCAGAAGCAGGCGTGTCACAGTTTGGCCTGCTTCAGAACAACAAATGCAGCAGAAAACGCAACGGATCACACCTGCCTGAGGCAGCAGCTCGCAGCATTTTGCTTGGTATTCAATGTCTTGCAGTACAAAGAGCTAAGTTTGTACCTCTGCTCCTCTGTAATACAATTGACACTCACCCCCAAGTGAAAATAACACCCACTTTTATAAGGAGGCAAATAATTGTATGTTGCGCATTTTGCAAAGCTAACCTTGTCACCTTGGACAAGGTGTGAACTAAATGGTAAGAAATAGCTGACGTGGGACTGTTCAGTAATGGACGACTGACCGTAACACGATGGTGTCCAGAGTAATTAAATTAGCAAAGAAACTGACGTTTTTGCAAATTTAGTCCTGTTGACATTCTGTGTGGTTCTGACAGTTGGTGTGCGTAGGTGTGGCGGTCCAGTGTGACAGTCCCTGCTTTTTGTTCCTCAGCTGGCCGTCGTCATGTGGCTGCTGACCTACGTCGGTGCGATCTTCAACGGCATCACCCTCCTCATCCTGGGTGAGATGCGTCTGAGTCCTGCTTGCTGTTAACAGTGCAATTGCTTGAAGCCACGGAGAGCTTTCTGCGCTTAACCTGTCTACTGTGTATTTTAATATGGTATTACAGGAAAAAAATGTAGTTGACATCAAATTCTCATTGTAAACATTCAAATTTGTGAAAAAAGCAGGGATTTCTTATGGATGACAAAAAAAATGTAATCGCATTATAACGTTGCCTTTTTTAATTTTCACCTGCAGCGGATATTCTTGCCTTCACTGTTCCCTTCGTGTATAAAAAATACAAGGTGAGAATTACAAGCTGTTTTTTTTTTTTTTTCTTTTTTCTACCTTTTGTAATCATACGTTTCCTTTGGAACAGAGTCTCAAAACAGGTAGCTCCTTCAACACTGGATAGACTTTCAGCTGAAACCATTAATTCTGCTTTGTTTGAGGTGTTAGATGATGGTCCCCCCCAGGTCTTAAACATATGTATTGTATGTGTTCTGGATTTGTGTATTTTCATTGTTTATGCTGCTGTACTTTTCAAGATTCAATTTGTGTGTTCTTAATAATGTTGAATTATTGTATGTATAAAACTGCCGTACTGGTATATTACTGTACTGTAGCCAAACAGGATCATCATGGATATAATATGGAGGGTTGTGTAGCTCCTGGACTAAAAGAGATAAAAATATCTGACAATGTAACGGCAGCCCTCTTTGCACAGACGGAACTACGTTTGTCTTTGAAATTAATTTACTCTTTCTTTGCAGACCCAGATTGACCACCATGTGAATCGTGTGCGCAACCAAGTTGATGCCACCATGGCAAAGTGAGGAGTTGCTGTGTTTAATCAGTGTTTTGCAGAGAAATTTGAGCCATAAGCTTTCAGCATTATTGCCCTACCTGTATAGAGCAATAGCCCAGAAATGAAAACTGGGACTGTAAGCTGCTTTTTTGCAAATTCTGTTTGCTCACCAAAGATTTAAAAAAGAAAAGAAAGGAAAAAAAAAAAAAAGACTGGCGCAAGTGACTGTGAGAATTGTCCAGTTGATATGCCTGATTTTCACAAATAACTAAGGACTTTTTCTTTTGTCACCATTCAACCAGGCTGCAGGAGAAGCTTCCGGGAGCAATGAAGCGTACCAAGATGGAGTAACTGTCTCGCCACTGGAGCCGCCAGCCTCACCCCCACTCACCACCCAGCCACGACCGTACATCCCTACCCCTCCTTCCCTGCACACACAACCAGCTGCACAGTGAAACCTACCCAGCATTCAGAACCACCGCGCTACTTACATACACTGGAACCAAGACGCTCGGCTCGCTCGTGCAGGGCCACTAACGTACCACGCTCTGTCAGGGACAGTACAGGCAGCCTGAGCCCAGCTGGACGACTTCTGCAGCGGGTGGTTGCAAACTGAAGTTTGTTTTGGAGACGGGTGGGTTTGGAACTGCTGAGCGCTGTCACACACTCTCAAGCAAATGTCTGTATGCATCTGTTGTGCTCTATTTAACAAAACGACGACTACGTGGAAATGTAATTTGTTTGGGCGTATCTGTGGTTAGTTTATGTCCGGTGTTTTGCTCCCTTGTGGCATTAGTATTGTCACTGGTCTTTCCAAAGGTGTCCTGTTCCAGCTCAGACCAGGGTGTTCACCTGTGTGGTTTGGTGTCCTGTTGTGCTGAAAGGTGCCAGTTGTTCAGTTTGCAGGTTTCTGACACACACTAGTGTTACCTGTAGTTTTTTTGAAATGCTTTGGCAGGAGTGGACAGGCTGAGCAACACTAAAGGAAGCAAGTTGAGTTTTTTTTTTTTTTTTTCTCCCTTCCCTATTTTGCTCATTTTTCTGGAAGTGCATGTGAGGCAGTAACGTGTTCTGAATGGGATGAACTACAGTATTGTCATTGTTAGAAGCCTTGCTGCCGTCTTACTTGCATGTCTGCATTGGTTGAAAGTGGATTTTGACACTGGAATTTGTTTCATCAATTTTTTTGACTTTAAGGATTTTACTCAAATTGCAGTCTTCATATTTTTCCCGAAATGAATTTTGGCGACAGAAAGTCAGCAGTTGTGTTAGGATGGCTCAAGGCACGACCTCTTTGTCTAGAATAGTAAAGTTAAGTTTTCTATATTTATATAAGACACACTTTTTCTGACTCGTTCCCTGATTCAAAAATATTCTGGAACATTCCTGCTGTATGTGAACTGCAGGGAAGACTTGTCAGATCAGAATGCCTTACAGTGATGTTCAAGAACATCTGCTTTTGTGTGTTTCTCAAGCATTTTTACATTTAACCTGCACCGTCGAAGCCGAATCTTGTCGTGTAGAAATTGCTGTCTCCCAGTCTTTATTTCAGTAGATCTCTTGTGAAAATGTGACTGGTATAGTAGTATATTAGTACAATGTGTGGTCCCCCCCCCAAGCTGGAACTAAGACATCTTGTGTATAATGCTTAACATATTTGATGTTCTCTAATGAAAACATTTTAGACTAGAAATGATGGAAAGACAAGAATGATATACCTTTTGAAGGCTGCAGTTTTTTTTTGTTTTTTTTTTGGAAATAAACATTTTTGGAGGGTTGTTTTCAACAGGGTAATGAAGACACTTTTTGCACTGCTTAGTTTGTAAAATTGCCTGTGACTTCAAAAAGTTATTTTTCTCCATTAATCCCTTTTTGTGTATATTTTGCTTGTAGGGGGCTTTCCTGTATGTTGGACTTCTGTGTCTGGGGGACTAGACATGTAGTGATGATTTTCTGTTGGGTAGAGATATTGGTTGCTTTTAGGGAGGGACAGAAGTTGAATAAAAGTGGAATTTTTAAAAATATCATGTTGACATGAGACAGTAAATGAACACTGCAGTTCCCACAAGTGAAAATTTTTTTCTTGAATCCGAGAATGATTGGTTGTCCATAAATAAAACCATCAAACACTTTCAAAGTGGAAAAAGGTAGTTCGTGATGTGAACATGCAGAAGAAGACATTTTTATAAATTGAAAAACGGAAGATGGTGAAATGCTCACTCACTTACACCCCTCTGCCCCGATTTAATACTCTGCTAGGACTGACTTTGGCAGCTGTTACAGCTGTGGGTTGCTGGGTAAATCTGTCGTGATAATGTTGCTCACTAGTCCTGGCACCGCTGGATTCTGTCTCTCTACACACCTCTCTGACGTACTGCTACAGGGGAAGGTTGCACTTGGTCCTTTGCCTCAATGGTGTTGAATTGCAAACTTCATCCACCCACACATATTTCCTGACCATTTGCTCATTGGTCATTTTCCAGCCAATCATTTTTGTGTGATCATCCTGCTTGGCTGTTGTCCACATGGTGTCCTCATAGCTAGTAGCCCACCTACACCCAGTCTTCCCTCTGGTACACTTAAAAGATGGAGCCCATGCTATGCCTATAGCCTAGAAGAAGGGACTGGGTCTGTTGGATGTGCCTTCATCTGATGTTCATCATGCAAGCAGCAGGTACCATGGTACACTACTAACGTGCTGGTTCTTCTACACTTGTCCATCCAGCACTGTAACTAACCCACCTGCTGGAAACAGCTACTAGGTAAGTACTTTGTCTGCAACATGGCCCACACTGCCCCATGTTCAACATCTGCTTGGGACCAGGTTACAGGAGAGGGGAAGTGGGTTGGTATTCTCTAGTGTTGCCACCACTTTGCCCTGTTGCAAAAACACAGCACTGTTCTGCAGCTTTGAGCAAAAGATTTCCCCCTTGGTCTCAAACAGAAGAGAAAGAAAACGGTTTCCTCACTACAGATGGGAGCATCGATGTTCACATCTAAGGTCTACTTGGCACAAGGCTTCAGGAAAAAAAAAAGGCCAGTTAACCACATTTTTTGTTTGCATATTCTCCTTCCACCCTTTGTGCCTTCTCTTCTACACACCTCACAGTACCCTCTTGCTCCTCTTTAGCTCCCTGTCTGAACACCATTTAAATGCCTCTTACCCATTCCAATTTTCTGGACTCTGGTCCAGGTTACTGTGTTTCTCCTGTAAGCTGAAAACCAGCCAGCCCAGTGGAATGTGCATCACACGATCCCATATTATGGAGCTATAGCAGGTATTCCACACATTAGTTAGCCCTTGTGCTCCGTTAGGAACTATTACAACTGTAAAGATTCTCAAGTCTGGTCTTATGATGTTTTTTGTACACGTTTCAAGAAAACAAAACTTCAGCATTAACAACCTAAACATTTCTTCTGTAATGTAATTTTCTTAAGGTTTAAGAATGAGCATAGTAAGTATAAACATACCAGTTTCCAACCAAAACCTTACTGATATCCATTTTGTGGCAACATCTCCTCATGTATTTGCTCAGGAAACGACATGAGATCTCAATACACAGATGGGTAATGGTGCTGAAACCTCGAGGGAAATAATTAGGAGGAAGGACTTGTCTGATCTGAACTCAAGTAAGTTGTTGAGCTTCTGTACAAGTTACATATTAGCCAAAACAGCAATTATGTCCACAAAGATTCACTTTTCAGTTGTGTCCCTCACCCATGTTTTACACTCTGGTGTAAGGAGTAATGAGGAATCCGCTGATCTCGAGGCGGTGAAGGCAGGAGCACCTGGCAGAGGCTGTGGTTCATAGTGACCTCAACTATTGGCTGGAAGAAGTCAGAGACACCGATTCTGAATAGACTCGGTCAAAACTACTGTTAGAGGCTGCTGTAGCAACTTGGCAAAAACCTATTGGTGGAAGCTTATCAGGTTAAAGGAGGAGTTTGACCATGGAATACTAGCATGTGGCCCTTGCAGAAATGTACTGACAGTTTTGAAAGAAGGTTCTCAAAAAGCTTCTTTCAAAATATCTGGTGACACACCAGGGGAAAAAAGTCATCTCGGCTGCAGAGGTCGTATCAAGGCAAAAAGTTAACTCTGAGGAACTTCTGCATCCGGCAACCTATTGGTCTTTCCAAGAAGTAGTACCAAGCATCTGTTGGGAGGTTATTTTAGCAGTGGAACTAAATAGGTGAGATGGGTGAGATTCAGCCAGAAAGTTACTGTTGAAGATACTGGAGGTTGTTGAAGTTTCTTAACTAAGACACCTCTTCAATATTCTGCAGTGTTGGTACAGGCCACAGGGTCTGGGAAATGGTTACATTTTTAAAAAGATCAGGGGATGGCTTCTAAACCCTGAGGAATCCTGCTTCTCAGCTTTCACTGGAGTCTACCTGATACCAGTGTTCAGAATGTGATGTTAAATGTGCATTACAATGATTGACAGTTAGGATGAAGGTTCACGCTTCCATAGTTGAGGTGATGGTCCTCAGCAGGAATATAGTACATTGGGGTCTCCTCTATAGGTTGGGAAGAGCTGGCCCAGAAAAAGCAGTTTAAGTTACACACGGAGAACTGAGATTTAGCAATGGTTTTTTGCAGTCGCAGTATTGCAAATGCTCTACAGAACTGTGAGGGTGAAGCCATGACCAAATCTTTGGGTGAAGCTTGCAATTATTCAGTGTATTTCCCTATGTCCCCATCTTTCCCAGAGGCCATCACCTCTGGGTAGGTCTAAAAAGAGTAATGTGTGGAAAAATCTTTCATATATAGATTTTTTTTTTTTTAAAGTTTAATCTTTATATACTTGCACTTATCTTTATTTATTGTTTTCTTTCCCTGGTTTCTATGCATCATGAATCCGAGGATCCTTATTTCACGTGCTTTTGTTACACCTATTGTAAGGGTGTTCGAGAATAAACGATTCCTGATTCTTGAAATAAAGAAACTGATCCAAATTCAGAGATCATACAATTGTAATGTAAAACAATCTAGTACATATAGTGGACCTAGTAATCTTACCCATCTCAAAAGCTATTTTTAGTGTGATGCAAAGATTTACTTTTGTTAATATAATTTATAGAGTCAGGTTCATAGTGCGCTGAGCCCAAAGAATAGGCGTAGTACAGAGGCAAAGCAATCACCCTTACAGGTAATACACAGGCATCCTCAGCACACGTACCTACATACAGCTATATATTTCCTTATCTGAATATACAGTAAATCAGAATAAGGGGGAACTGAGGGACAGAAATGATTGATTCTGACTAGTGGGGGGAAATTAGATAGTTAAATGTTTGTAATGATGTTTTTGTTATTTTAACTATCCTTATACTTTGTAGAATATTTCTTATGGAAGTCAGCATTTTAACCTGGCAGAACATTCTTGTTAACGACTGATGGATTCACGCAACAGGTTCCACGCAGAATGCTTGTCCTGCTCAGGAACATTTGTAGCCTGGAGCCTATTCCAGAATAAATAGATGTTTGACTAGTTGAGTTACTGCGTCTTCAAAAGCACGACAAACCCATTTATGATTTAATAAGAACGAGCTACATGAGCCGGGCAAAAAGGTGTAAGCTGGAACAACGAAAAGCAAAAATACGTTACGTAATGTGTGGTGAGAAATTCTGCCTGCGTGACTATGCACTGCATGTGCCACCATTACTCCCACTTCTGAGCCTTGTCAGAGAACCTGAATTTTACACTTTCTGAATACAAAGTAACCTTTTTAGAATTTAATGAACTTTAGTGCACAAAAACCTCACACTGTGAGAAGTACCTGTCTGCTAAATTTCTGGTAAAGTCAAGTCTGCTTAAAAACCAAATCTGTGCATAAAAAACAGACAGACAAACATACATGGAACGAATGGCACAATGAAAAAGGTCAAACGTCATTTTTTGTTACATCTTCTTGCCTTTACTTTCCAAAATGGTACAGATATTAAAGCAATTAATGATTCTGAGAAGACCAGTTCAGTCTTTCTTCATAAAATGATGTGCACTTATGCCAGGATGTTTCAGACTGTAAAGCACGAAATACTTCAGTGGTTTCATAACATGGACAGTCTAAGGAGGAACTGCAACCATGGAAAACACTCGCAGTAAGTAACAAAACGTTGCTCCAAAATGTATGAAATTACCTAGTTGAGTAATTCCTGTGAACACAACAATCCACCCACCCTTTATCAATTGCTACCTGTCCGATGCAGGGTCCAGATCTTTTCCTGGAACTAGGTACACTGTAGGTGGGACAACAGTGTGTCACAGACAGAGTACTTCACTTAAGAGCAATTTGGGAGTCACCAGTTCAGCTCAAACAGACATGTTTTGACTGTGGAAAGAAAGCAAAGTACACAGGGTAAATCCACACAAAACACTGGGAGAACATGCAGTATCCACATTGAGAAAGTTGGATTCAAACCTGCACCAGACCGGTAGCCCAGGAACTGCAAGGTAACAGCACTACCTGCTGTACCACTATGTTACCCACATCCCACGTTCACTGACAGTGAGACAATAAGAACTTGCAAACTGGAGGGTGGGGCTTTGTCTACCCCATCACAACATGGCTCCCAATGAAGAGGACAGTCACCCCTGTCCACTCTAAAATCCATGACAGTCTTGTTCCCAGTATGTGGAGCATCTACAGTACTTCTGATGTCAATTTCAAGGGTGTAGGGGCCAGTAGGGTGTGAGTCTGTCCTGAGGGACCCAGGAGACCACATCAGGGAGTCTTGCAGCAGGGACTATATAGCCATACCTCCATATCCCCAGGTATTAAGACCTATCATAAGCATGTTTCTGCTAAGTCCCTGCCATCATCTGTTGCTAACATGCAAAATCATCACTGGTCATTAACTGAACAGTTTTTTGAATCTCAACAGTCAGCAAAGAATATTCAATCTATCATTTCATACTCCATTAACTACGACTTTTGACCCTGTCATATGCCATGTCCCGGTATAGTGAAACCACCCTGACAAACAGTGGCCTGATACCATAACAGTTCAGATCACTGAAAATAATGGGGAAAAACCCTAAAACATTCAACAGATACAAGACAGTAAAACAACTAAATTATGTGTAATATTGTATATGATCTTCCTGGTCTCATGCTACTCTAATTTTATTAACAATTAATAACATTTAGTGCTTTAATGAAACACAGCAAACTAATGAACATAGATGCTTCCCAATAAAAATATTTAGTCATTTAATATGATTGATTGAAGTTTTGTAAAAAACTAAAAACAAATGAAAACTGAATTTGGTGAGGGAAGTATTAGACCAAACACCTGACCATGCCCAGCTGTCAATCTCAATCTCACACACTGAAGCAGGCCTGGCTACCTCCATTCCACAGACACCGTTTTGCAAACCTAACACCACCCCATCTCCACTATGACCCTGTTCACAGAGTTCCAACAGGGACCTCGAAAACCTCGAATGACATTAGATGCAAGCCTTCAAGTAGACTCTATGCTCCAGTGCGCAGAACACCAAACATGTCACCAGTTAAATGCTTTCAACTCCCGAAATGAAATGTTATATCAAGTGCAGATGCTAAAAATGTTCCAACATTTCTCAAAGTTCATTTCATACTCTAATTAAACAACTAAGACGAATGGGCAGTTCATTTTTTAGTTCAGGGTTAACTCCAGGCTAAAAGAATGGATTTGGTGTCAGTGCCCAATGTCCAGCACTTCAGCAGACAACTGATCTCTGTTGTGCAGGAACCCTTCTGAGCTAAAGCAAACTCACAAAAAAAGGATTTATAAAGTCAATACTAAGAGCAGCATATAAAGTACAGTAGGTCTTCGTGAGGATGACATTTGCAGATATTCTGGAAGACCTTGGCAGCTTTGGACGTTTCCAGTTCATTCATGTTACACTTTTATCTATTCCAGGTTTGTTCCTTGCCACCCAGAATATCCTGAACAACTTCACAGGTGGAGTACCTGGACATCACTGCACCGTACCTAACCGGACTTCTCTAGCACTCAGTCACGACATATCGGTGTCGCCATTGAGTGACAAAGAAATCCTGCAAGCATTTATTCCAACAGAGGATGGATCGACACTGTCGAGGTGCAGGAGATACACGGAAGCGCAGTGGCGCCTCATAGGGACCAACAGGAGTATCACTACAAGTGATAGAAATGTCACAGAAGCTGAAACAGAGACGTGTCGAGACGGATGGACTTATGAGAAGACAGAATTTCTCTCCACTATAGTCACTGAAGTAAGTGGGTCCTCGTGTTACAGAGCATCGTGCTCCTGGTCTATTCAGTCCAGTATTTCACCTTGACCATGATCGTAACCTGAATTACTACACCAATACGCTACATTTCTGATTTTAATACACTTTAGAATGAACTTGAGCTTCAGCTAAGCCAGTCAGTGTCAGAAAGTAAAGCTTTGCCCGTCTCACAGTGGGATCTGGTCTGTACCCTTTTGCCCCTCAAACGGATGAGTCAGACCATTTACATGGGAGGTGTCCTGACCGGAGCCATCGTTTTTGGGGGTCTCTCTGACAGGTAACACCTTTCTTCTCCAAACGTTTAAACTCCGTTCAAACAACAAACAACTAACAAACAGGGTTTCAGCACAGAATTTGTTGCCATACAGATACTGTGTGTGACATCTTCTAAATTACTCAAGATTGTTCCAGAACTGCAACTAAATGGTTACTAATCAGAGTTACTGTATTTTACACCATGGGGATAAACATCCTTCAGAAAATTACTCAACTATGTACCATCCATTCAGGGTAAGTACTTTGCTCAAGAATACCAACCAAAGCAGAGAATCAATCCTGGGCCCTCTGAGTGGCCTTTTAACCACTTTTACATTTTCTACAAGCCTCTGTCCACGTTGAGAGTGCTCTGGTGTCCCAAAGGTTTGGCCGCAGGGCTCTGCTCATCTGGTCACACTTCCAGCTGGCCACCCTGGGGTGCTGCACTGCCCTCTCAACAAACTACCTGGTCTACTGTATCTTCCGCTTCCTCACGGGAATGTCTGTGTCTGGGGTCATTCTCAACGCCTTCTCTCTCAGTGAGTCAGCCCGTCTCTTCAATGATCAACACTTTCTCGCGGATTTCCTAATGACCCTTAAAAATTAAAGACCGTGTCCTATAAAAACACATTTTGATCAAAACATATCTGGTCTTACAAATTATGAAGTCAATATTGCCTTCAATGAATATTGGGGCCAAGATTTATGCTTTAATGTCATTACTGTACACATTGAAAAAATAAAGCACAGAATGAAAGATTAAAAAAAGAGCACAATTTGTTCCTCTTGAAATGAGTTTCATCCAAGAATAATCAGACAGATGTTGCACAAAGAGCCTTCTGCAGGTTCAAGCTTTTCGTCTGGAAAAGAGTGTTTGTGAAAACACGAAAACTGTAACATACATGTGCCCGCAGGGATGGAGTGGGTCCCTACCAAGACACGCGCAGTGGTGGTTCTGGTTGGTTCCATTTGTTTCACTACTGGCCAGATGATACTAGCGGGTGTGGCCTACTGCCTCCGAGACTGGCGCCATCTACAGGTGGCTGTTAGTGCCCCCCACTTCATCATCTTCATCTACAGTTGGTGAGATTTTTAAGAACTGTTTTGGAATTCAGTGCTTCCTGACGGTACTGTATTTCTTACCCAGGGCAGATGGTTTTCTCTAGTGCAGATCCAATCTAAGCGGTGATAACTGTTGCCTCTGCAGAGGGAGTTGGGTTTTTAGGAGAAAGCAAAAGGTGTTTTCACACAGACTGCTGAACAACAGTTGAGGTTTTAACAGAAAGTGGAACTACACGATACAGATCGTCTGCTAGTAATGCATACAGACCGTTAACTGTCTAAGTAAGCCAGCGAGAGGGAAAATAAAGAACTCCCAGTAGCAGGAAGGAGAAGAAAAATAAACCTCTGGGGGTCCAAGTCAAGTGGCTGTCCACTGCTCCTAGGCTTTCTGTATCGCTGTGTGAATGAATAGATCCAGTGTTTATCCGTCATCGCAGAGCTGAAGACAGGGGGAAAACGCCATCTGTATCCAGATCCACGGCTGCCGGTCCATTTGGTGTCAGTAGAGTCATGGGCTCCAAGCCACAGAGACCAATAGACCTGTTGCACTCAAACACATTTTCAGATCCAACAGCAAGTCGGCATTTTGTGTGTGTAGAGTGCGACTTGGCTCATGCTAGTGAGGAGAGCAGAGGTGTAAGCTGGTGCAAAATTTTCCAGTACCTTATGGGCTGAAGGCAGGAAAGCTGAAGTGACACGTATATGCAGCAGGTAGCCGACGAAGTGTTCGAAGACCTAGAGCGATGTGGCAGTATTTCCAGGAGCCAGTGAAAATCCTGGCTGCCAAGTTCTAGATAAGCTGGAGGGGAACAACAGTGTAGGCAGAATAACGAAACAACAAGGAGTTGCAGTAGCCAAGTCTAGTGGAAACAAAAGCATAAACTAGATTCTCAGTGTCCGACCCAGGGACACAGTCATTCAACTTGAAGATACTTTTGAGTTGCAAGAAAGAAGTCTTTGTAACTAAGTTAATATGAGGCTGGTATGAAAGCTCTGGGCAAAAGAGAATCCCGAGGATCCCTATACATAATACAAAGTTAAAAGGTAAATCTGTTAGATTCAACAGTCGGATTTGCTCCTAGAGGCCTTCATTATGTTATTTCACATTTCCTGCAGACGTGTTCGATGCGAGAAGCACCTAGTGACCCATGGGATTTAAGAATGGCAATCTGCGTAGCTGGCAATATTTGGAAGCAGTATAAAGTGTTGAAATCCTTGTACAAGACAAATGAATTGTTAATTTACTTTGGTCTGCTCCAGGTGGTTTCCCGAGTCTGCTCGTTGGCTGGTGGTGCACGGCCGGTCAGACAAAGCCCTCAAAGAAATCCACCGTGTGGCGAGAATTAACAGGAAACCAGAGATGATAAAAAAGATCACACTGGAGGTAAGAAGATGGCAGAGGAGTATAAGACAGGGAGAAGAAACAAAGTGAGATACAAAGAAAGATGTGATAGAAGTTTGTGGGCAGAGATTTCGGCTCATATGATGTAAAGGAGGCCCATTGATTCTGAGAAAGTTTGTTGTGTTTATTTCAGATCCTAGAGTCACACATGCAAAAAGAGATCCAGTCCAGCACAACCGTTTTCACAGCCATTGATCTGTTGAGAACCCCAGTGATTAGAAAAATATCATTCTGCCTGATGTTTGCCTGGTGAGAGTCCCTTTTTTTTTTTTTATACACCAGCAGCAACACTGGGTCACAGCAGAACAAAAACAAAAAAAAGCACCATAGTCTGCTAGATACTTCACAAATTTGTCCACTGCCCTAAAGAAATGCACAATATTCTGATAAGCTGTTATGCAGATCAAATATTAATTTCTGAAGGCTAACAAGTTGTTATAATACAAAAGTAATACAAAATGAAGTCCTCCTTATTAATTATTATGGTATCACGTAGTAAACCCAGTCATACAATCTGACAAAGAAAAAACAAACTTGGACATGTACCTCAGTGCAGTAGAAAAAAGAAAGAAAGAAAAAAAACACAGAAAGAGAGGAAAGGAAGGAGGCAGGGTTTGTTAAAATAGAAATGCTACTTGTCCAGTGAACAAACACTGAAACTTTAAATTCTAAACAGTTGTGTTTTGCTATTTGGTACAAAATTGAACCTAATAATTCCCTTTTGATATGGGACAGGTTCTCTACCAGCTTTGCCTACTATGGCCTGGTCATGGACCTGCAGAAATTTGGTGTGAATGTTTACCTAGTTCAGCTCATTTTTGGGGCTGTGGACATTCCAGCCAAACTAGGGGTCCTTGCAACACTAAACTCTGCGGGTCGGCGACTCACTCAGACTGCCTGTCTCCTCCTGTCAGCAGCCATCATTTTAGTCNAGCCAAACTAGGGGTCCTTGCAACACTAAACTCTGCGGGTCGGCGACTCACTCAGACTGCCTGTCTCCTCCTGTCAGCAGCCATCATTTTAGTCAACATCTTTGTCCCCAAAGGTAAGAGATATTAAAGGCTCTTCCATTTGTTCAATTCTTCAGCTCTTTACAATAGGTACACGGTGGTGCAGCAAATTGTGCAGCTGCCTCAGGGCATGTGGACTGCATGATGAGATGTAGATGCTGACTGTGTTTGTGGGGGTTTCCTCAGGTGCTCCAGTTTCCTCCCACAATTTGAAGACGTGGGTGTCAGACAAATTGCCTGTATTGTGTGTTTTCTGTGTGAAAGTGTGTGTGGCTAGTGTGTGACAGACTGGTGTCCATTCAGGGTGTACTTTTCCTAGCTTGCACCCTACACTTCCAAAAACAGGCTTTGGATCAGTGTGATTTGTGCACATGACAAGCACTTATCAGTAATGTGTAAGCTTAGTAAAAAATTACGTCCTCAAGTTTTGTTCCGGCTTTTCTTTCATTCATTTTTCTGAATTAAAGATTTATCAATGAGGCTAAATATTGCATCTATGTGTGGTTCTGTGTACAGAGATGCAGATGTTACGAACCAGCTTGGCTGTGCTGGGGAAGGGATTCACTTCAGCTTCATTCAGCTGTGTCTACCTGTACACTGGAGAGCTGTACCCCACAGTCATCAGGTACCTCCATGTTTAACATGTCTTTTTGACTCTTTAAACATACTGTTGGTACCGACCAAGTTTCCTTTACCATTAGTAACTAGTGGTCATTTTTGGAAGGAAGTCTATACAACAAGACATATTATATGACTTTATGTTTGAAAGTGTGTCTCTTCATCAAATCCACTTGGTGTATATATTAAGTGTCATGCTGCACCTCTTATACCCTCACCCCCCTCACCCACTTCTGATAGGCAGACAGGAATGGGTTTTTCCTCCACCATGGCTCGCATCGGTTCAATGGCGGCGCCAGTGGTGCTGATTCTGGCGGACATCCTGCCTGCCCTGCCTAGCATCATCTACGGGGGCTCAGCAGTGATGGCGGGCATCTTGGCCATCTTTCTACCTGAAACCCGCAACATTCCCTTGCCAGACACCATCGAGGATGTGGAGGAGAAATGGTGGGGCCACAAAAGAGTTTTTCCACTTTTTAATGGCTGCACATTGACATTTCAGAAGCAGTTAGACCATTGACGCTGCTGCCTTTAAGTTATAAGCCAAACTATGTCCTGACTAGTAGTGTTCAGGGCAATAGATAGATTTTTAATTTAACTCCCACAAAAGATGTAATGGAAACCAAAAGGGAAGATTTTTACCCAAACTGCATGTTGGCATGTTTTGTCACATTCCAGGGCCAAGAGCAAGAAGAAAGGTTCAACTCCTGAAGAAGCAGAAAAAGAGATGATGAACATGGAAGAGATAAAGGAATTCCCAGAGGCTGTTGATGGGAAAGTAATCTAGTTCAGAGCCTTGTGATGAAGATTGTACTTGGAACAAAATAAAATAAAATAAATGCACCACGTACAGCAGACCCAGGATGAATAGACACAGTGACACACCAGGTACACTGAGCAGCTGACACCTTGACACCAGGGTTACACTGGACACACAATAAAGAGAAACGACGACCCACTGATCTCACTGGATATGTGAAAGACAATAAATAGAATCACTATATGGATACAAGGAATATTGGTCTGCTTGTATTCTGTATCTATAACAGGCTAAACCTTATATTCCTTTGTAAAGATATCAAAATACCCTTTGAAAATGCAACAGAAACATTACTTGGATATTAACTTCATTCAGGTTCATGCGATTTGGAACATTCAACCATTTTGGTAGTAATTGGAGACACTGAATAATTGAATGACACACCTTGGTGGAGTACCATGCACACTTTAACCCAAGGGTCTGAAGCTCACTGCTATATGGACTATGTTCAGACAGTTTCACGAACAAGTAGTTTAAGTTGTTCATTAGAGTTTACGTTCTAAGATTCTGAATCAAACCACAAGACGGTTGGAATAGTTAGAGCCAAAAGTTTCACTTTAACTGAAGAGTTTTAAGGTCATATCAGTCCAGGCCAAAACTTCCCTTAAAATACGTGAAGTAATTTTGAAGTTCATGATGATTAGGAAAAAAAAACATTTTTTAAAAAATTTTATATATATATATATATATATATATATACACACACACACACACACACACACACATATACACATATATATATATTTTTTTAAATCAGTAATTAACATACTTTTCCACATGCAAATTAAACAATTTCCGTTCAGATTAATCATCTATCTATCCATCCATCATAGGCTTTCTTGTTACACAGCCAGCCATAATTTAAATAGTGAAGGATTTTTCTGGTCACTGCTTAATTTCTAAATTTGGGGATGAGAAATCAAACTGTCATAAGCAAAAAGCAGCACTCAAAATAAATCCAGGACAACCTTGATTCTGCCTAGAACAGCCTGTCCATTCAAACTGAGTGTGCAGCACTAGAAGTACACCATTCCTCCTGTGAAGTATGGTGGTGGCAGCAACATGCTTTAGAAAGCTTCTCTACAGCAGGGTCTGAAAAGTTCTTTAACTTGTCAAGGAGGTTAAAATGAATCCAGCAAAGTACAGGGAAATCCTGCTGCTGTGTCAAAGTAAACTGTGACTTGGGAGATTTATGTTCCAACAGGGCAGGAACCCCAAACACAAACAAAGCCAAAGCTACACAAAAATGGCTGAAAGAGAAAAATATCAGTGTCCTGCAGGGGTCAAGTCAGAGATTGGACCTCAATCCATCGAGAATTTTTGGCAGTACTTGAAAAGTGCGGTTCACTCAGTCCCCATACAATCTGACAGAAAGAGCAGTTTTGCAGTGATGACCAGGCAAAAACAGAAATATCAAGACTAAATGCTGCCAAAAGTAATTCTACTAAATATTTATTTAAAAGACTGAATATGTATGCTGTTATTTTGTTTTTATATTTGTAATTAATGCAAAATGTAGAAATTGTAGGAATTTTGATGTGTCAGAAAGCCTAACTAATCCACTGTCTTCTATTAGTTTAGTATTTCACAAACACTGAAGTCCATAGAGGTGAATATTTTTTATATGTACTATACAAATCATGGAAAAACAATAAAACAATAATGACAGTCAGTATGTCAGTAAGCTACTTATATTACTGCAGAAATAGACAAATTTCTGTACAAATTAAAACACCATTTTCCCCATTAATGCTTAACCTTTCCTTTTATAACCTTGCTTAACTTCTACCACTTTGCTTTTCCATGCACTATTTTGCCGATTCTTTCTTTACCGCTTCAGCTACTGCTTTTCTTGTTTCACCACTTGTTTGAGAGTGGAACTGTCACTGTCCTTAACTGGACATTTTCTTCAATTTCAATAGTCAGCAAAGAACATTAAATACATCATTTCACTGGCCATTAACCATGAATTTTGAACCTGTCATATGCCATGTTCTCATACACTGAAACCACCCTAATAAACAAAACAGCAACTTGTTAGCATACCGGAACAGTTCAAATTATAAAAAATAATGAAAGCAATTCAGAAACTGCAATTCAACAGACAGTAGTTGTACTATCTGTTTGTTCTAAGTAATTTGTAATGTTCTTCCTGTTGCCGTGCTACTCCAATTTAAATAACACTTCACACTTGTTTCTGCTTTATTGAAGTGCAGCAAACTGTACAGACTGAATAAATCTTTAATGTGTAAATGTGGGTGTTTTTTATTATGTCTCCTTTTCCTGTGTCTGTGTGTGAGAGAGGCTTCTGATCCGTGTATCAGGTGAGCTGCTGCGGTTAGGATACAAGGCGTTCTTTCTTTGTCACGAATTTGTATTTGTTGCACTGGCAACACTGTGTTCCTCCCTAGCGTATTCATTGCTGGATGTTTGTTTGTGTGCGCGCGCATGCGCGCTTCTGGGTGTAGCGTTCTGGTGTGACAGGTGCAGCAGAGGTCTCCCTTCAGGTCGGTGTCGTTCCTTGTGCGTGCGTATGTACAGAATTGACACTTGTTACTGCTTTATTGAAGTGCAGAAAACTGTACAGACATCGACTCTACTGTTTACATTTAGAGAGTCAATTAATATCACTAACTGAAGTTTTAACTAAACCCCTGGCCACGCACAGCTGCCAAATATATAAAGACGAATATAAACACACCCTGCTAATTCTGCCTCAAACAATAATAATATTTACAATTAAAAAGTCCCTTAATACCATTAACTGGGGGGGGGGCAGAATTTAGGGAGGGAAGTATTAGACCAAACAACAGCACATCCAACTATCTCCATCCTGCAGACGCAGTTTTTGTAAACCCACCACCTCAAGGGGGGGGGGGGGGGGGAA
>UFQX01000640.1:0-16440 GCA_900497675.1 Arapaima gigas
TCCATACCACACTGTACTACAGTACATTACACTGTACTACAGTACTCGACAGTACTCCACAGTGCACTACAGTACTCCACACTGTACTACAGTACTCCACAGTACACTATTACACTACAGCCCACCCAGTATCTCTGCCCTACAGCAGCCTAACATTGAAATAATGTGGTTGTCAAACTTACAATATTTCTTTACTTTTCAGTCCCTGCAGTGATTGTCAGTCTGTTGTGGGTATTTAAATTCCGTTTGACCTCCTTACCATTTTAAAATGGTTTGAAAATCACATATTTACAAAATTTCACTACTTGCTCATTCTTTGGATACAATTAAACAAGAAAATGCCCACAAAAAGTTAGTGAAAACATTGTCAGGAAATAATTAAACATTAACTTACAATTTACTGTTCATAAACCATTTTATTCTATTAGTGTTACTCAAACGTGGCGACAGTTATCGCTTTTCATGACACCTTCAGATAATGAAAACAGAGTGGAAAAAACTCCCGTATAATACAGTATATTAACACACTGCATTTTGCACATCTGGTTCTCAGTGTCCTGCAGAGTACCGGGCGTGGGGTGTGGGACTAGGGGCTGCTGTTGGACAGGGAACATTTGGGAGACTGAACAGGTAACACCACAAAGGGGCAGTTTAGTTGTGACAGGTGCTGCTCTGAACCTGGAGTCAACGTGAGGCTCGAGGAATCAACACAGGGACAAAAACACACACTGTGGTGCAGATTTTTTTTTTTAAACAGCCAGCATTGGGTGAATTTAGATGTTCCTTCATAAAACACCATAATCACAGCACTTTATATTGGCTTCTGTTAATTCAAAATATTGTTCATGGAATATTATAAATAAAGATCTGATAAATTATTAATTCACAAAAGTGTCTGGTGACACATTTTAAATTCTTTCACTACCTTAAATCGACTATTAACTATATGTTGATAGTTAGTCCCAGCCCCAAAACTAGCATGTTCTCCATGGGGTGGACTGCAGGCTTTCTGCTGCGGGACTTCAAATTCGCTTAACATAACCATTATACCACCTCTGATGGAAGGGAGACCAGGACGCCCACTGCAGCAGCACCAACAAACACCAGAATAATCCTGCTCTGAAGCAGGACACACTGGCTGCTTTTAACATCACTAAGATAAATATCACGTTGATGCTGCACATTTAAAAATAAATAAATAGATGGACAGATAAGGTTGGAATTAGACAACAGAGGGAATTTGTGCAAAAACGTCTAAAGTGATTTAATGAGAGCAAAAGGAGCAAAGAGAGTGAGAGTAACTGTGTTAGAATCCAGGCCATCTAACCAGCTCTTCCCTGATGTGTCGGTCTGTGCACAAAACCTCAGAGTTTCCACTGCAAACTGGGGACTCAAACTGCTCACTGTTCTCACGCTACTGAACAGGTTTCATCCCACAAAGACCAACAGAGAAACCTGGGTTCTCTGGAATTTGAACTATTTTATACAACACCCTCCAGATGAACAAAAGACGAGGACGAGGAGGAGGGAAAAAAGGGAGAAGGAGCATACAGCTATGCTATCTAAAGGCAGTTATAAACACGCAGGTCTTGACACTGGATTTGAAGGTGTATAGAGTAGCTGTGGTGTTCTTGGTAGTGTTAAAAAAAGGCCACAATTTGGAGACACAGCAGGTAAAGGCCCATTTTGCCAGAGTGTGTGAGTGAGCTTGAGGGACATGTAAGAGTTGACCGTCAGGTGTCTGAAGGTGGCTAACAGGAGAATAGACTAACAACAAGTCATACCTACAGAGGTGCCAAAGCCTCACAGAGCTTTACAAGTGAGCAAGAGGATACTGGAATGGACTTGGAATCTTACAGGGAACCAGTGCAAGGTTTCAACACAGCTGATATGATCAACTTCCATCAGACTTGCTCAGGATTCTGGCTGCTGAAATCTGAACAAACTAGAACTTGTTGGAGGCGGATTTTGAGGCCTCAGCTAGGAGGACATCACAGTAGTCAATTCTGAAAAAATATATTGACTAACTTTTAAGAAGTGCAAAAACAGGAACTTGTAATACTGTCCGGCGTTTTTAACTCCGTCAGATTTAAAAAAAAAAAAAGATAAATAATTTGAAAATAAGACCAGGATCAAAAATTCTTTTTTTCCCCATTTAGTTTGAAACTGAAGTACCACTCCATCTACGTATGGATATGGACCCAGCACTTATTCGGCTTAGGTGATGGGGGGCTCCCCAAGATGCATGATTTTGAACTCAGCCTTGTCACTGTCCACTTACCCCAGATGTAATATCAAAGAGTGAGTTGGAGAACACCCGAGCTCGCCGCTGTGGTGCCAGGTTTACGATGAAGATCTGAGTATCGGCAACATAACGATAATTTGAGCCACGTGATTGTAGTACGTGATCAAATGCACACATATTAAATGCAGAGGGCCTAGTATTAAGCCCTGAGGAACACCAGACTTTCCAACACTAGTGTTGACAGGAGACACATGGATTTTAAACATTAACTTTCTTCAAACCTGCCAAACTCAGCATCTACCGTGCAGGTGTTTTCAGAGATGGGTTGCTTAGGGTGTGTTGGCAAGGGGACGCTTATCGGGTATATGTGTGTGTGTTTGATTGAGTGGAAAGTTCATCAGAATTGTCACATACTCAACAAATGCTAAATATTTTCTTTTTTACCCCATGACGTTCTTTGCCATCATGTGGTTGGACAGGAAAGCTCCTCCTACACTGGCTCAGTTACTAGCCTCATTCCCCCACCCACAGGGCCCCCAATACACTCCTGGATGCAGTCACAAGGATCTGCTGGCCTGTAAGTGACCTCAAACAGTGAGGCTGCAAATAAACAGTTGCAGATTCCTTTTCTCAAGTGCCTACTTCCATCCTCCACCACCAGTTACTTGCTCCCTCTCTCACTCCCCTGCACAGCAGTAGCTCCTTTTGAACATTTTTGCACCTCCTGCTAATGGCTTTTAAACACATTGCTTGTTAATCCTTAAATTGTTCAATCCCAGCTGTTTGGTGGTACTTCTGCTACACATTCAGTGCTAAACCCACCCCGTTCTCCTTCAGTCCTTCTATCCTTAGATGATGATGACAACTACAACAATAATAATAATGAAAATATTTCAGCACTGAAACACGTAACAGGACATTTAATGCTCGGGAAAAAGACTATACCCTTACAAACCCGAAGCAAGAATGGAAAAAAAAATAATTTGAGTGATTCTGGAATTTACGATGTACAAGAGTGCCTAGGGCCCCTGCTTATCTTTAAGTGCTCTGGCATCCTTTGTATCTATAAAGCTCTACCTCTGTTCTTTATCCACACCTTTGTTTTTTAAACCACAGACTTAAAATTTCTCACCCTAAATTAAGTTTGAAGTTCATTAAACTCCAAAAAAGTTACTTACTCTTCTGAAAATGTAAAATTCAACTCAGACAGGACTTGGAAAAGCAGGACTAGTGACATCACACACAGCAGGTAGTAACGTTACCCGAAAATTGTACATAAAAACTAACGCTGACGAATTTTCTCACTCTCTATCGCACACACGCTCTGCACACCCATGCTGAAACACACTCTCTCCCACAAACTCACACACACGAGCTAAATTCAATAAGCTGAAAGATAAAAAGTTTGGTTACACATTATTTGTTACACACATACACTTTCTCTCACACACACAAACACTGCAAAGGCTCCACACGTGCACATACACTGATTTACTAAATTCAACAAGTTGAAAGGCAGTAAGGTTTTGTGATCTATAGTAGAACTGGGTGGGGTGGGAGGCACTTCAGAAATGAAAAAACACCACCATCCCAAGTGGCAACAGGAGCCAGTAGCTGTGATATGTGCGTAAATGAAAATGTACTAAAGGAAATAAAATTACATATGACACCAATGTGGCACTGCACACATTAAGGATCTACAGGCAATGACTATACATTTTGTTACTTTTCCACTGAATGCTCACTGGTCTTCTGCTGTTTCACAGCACTAACAATTCTTATGTGCTAAATGCAACCACTTTAAGGGTAATGCAGTTTGTTCATATGTAATGTGTTACTACTTTTTACCTTTACACTCCCACACTTTCTCACCCGGCAGCACCAGGTAACTCAGCTATTACATATGTATAAATTAAACAAACCATGTATGGTGGTAATATGAACTGTGTGAGTATCCCAGCAGCAGACCTCGCAGCTTTGATTACAGACTGGTAAAAATCTGGTAAAAACTTATACTGGTAAACAGGCTGTGAGTGAAAATACACAAATCAAGTTTCGCATCCTTCATAAACCTCATCACAAATTCTGCTGTGGTCAACAAAATAATCAGCTTTGTCATTATAAAACCTTTTAACTGTACACTCAAACTATTAGCATTAAGTGACATGATAGCATCTAAATACTCAAGATAAATACCTTAAAAATTCATAAATCTTAAGATAAACAGCATCACAATTTAGCAGGCAATTCGGAGTAAAAATCACAAGGGTTAGAAGTCAACAGTATTTGTCAATTATTCGCACAAAGTTAGTTAATGACCCAGATGAGGTTTACCGACTGGGAAGTCTTGTTCTGGTGAACTGGGTGGTTTAGTTAATTGGTTGTTGGTGATCTACTGCATTTACTGTACTTAACACTTCATTTAAGAGCTTGTTAGTTTTTCAGAATCATGTTACTAAAATTCCAGTATACAGTCAGACTGATCTTCATGTTGGTGTTAGTTTGTTAAAACTTAAAAATAACTTGCCTCTGGAGGTAAACACACGTGGGCGGAAAGCCACTAAAACAAGAATATACAAATAGAGCATTAATGCACAGAGATGCGGTAGTGACAGCCTCAGAGTTGGGCTTACCTGGACAGCACAGAACAGGTGGGTATTGGTTCATGGCTGAAATACCATGACTGTATCTCAACACATCAACAGAACCTCCACAGCTGTCACTATGGCTACAACATGGCTGGAACAGTAAGCTTGACATTAGTGAGAGAGAGCTACCTGGTTTGAGCTCTGGACACAGGCTGTTCCATCAAAACATTGTACAACTCTAGAATTGTGGCTTTGTCCAGCCTTTGGGAGATCCAAAGTGCACCGATGACGAGACAAAGAGAAACAGCGGTAGGAGAATGTTAAAGTTATCAATTTCCATGAGGTAGAAAAATCTGCTTGTCCAGGAACAGATAGAGCTTCTACAAACTTATCCAACACTAAAACACACAACCTCATCGGAGTGACTACTGTTTTGGATAAAACTGTCTCAGATCGGGACCCTCCGCTAGCATCCATGATTATTTGGTCAAAAGACAAATGATGAAGTACGAATTTGCCACCCAGTTTAGATAACCTTAGGAACCTCGTGGCCTTCTGACATCCCTAAGGAGAGTTACAGCAGGTCGGCTCAAAAAGAAAGCAAAGGTTAAAAAGTGTTGCCAAGCAAATGCGATGCCGATATGGACCATCCATGGATGTTATAGCCTATTTCTTATATCAAACTAATGATCCAAGAACTTATCAGGTGTACTGAAGGCCACTCAGTTTGGGTGTGCTTCATTACTGCGTATGGTTTTATGTATGTTTTTTTCCATACCTTACTGATCTTCTAAACTCATTTTAAGCTCCTGTTAGATGTTAAAAAAACAACAGAGGAGGTGTTGGAGTGTGCAAGCTCTCATAAAAACTGCACTCTCAACTCAGAAGCTCTTCTGACTGTTCTTGAGATGTGAGGGAATCACTGCTTGGCGCTGGCTAGTGGGTGAAAACAGTTTAGGAGATGCTTTCAGAAGACTTGGGCTGTGCTGCTATATGTGTTTTGGTGTTGGGTGAGTTTCTAGGACCTCTGAGTTCTGTTGCTGGACAAGCAGATTATGTTGGGTGTTGATAGTGGTCCAGAGAATGGTGCAGGAGATTGTTTAAGGCCCCAGGGGGGTTGGACGTCCACGTGTGCTCAGCCATGTTGTGTGCAGGCGGGTAGCCTCTCACCTGCCAGATTGTCGATCTCCTTCTCCTGTAGCAAGCTGACTGCATCATCATCACCTTCCAGCATCAGCTCTGTCTCGGGGTTCTGGTTGACAAGCGCCTGACTGCGGAAACCCTTCCTGGACCGGACCACATCATCCTCCTCGGTACCTGTTTGGAGATCCAAAAGCGAGAACAGCACTTGTCAGAGACTGGAATTACTGGCAGAATGACCAGTAAACTGCACCTAGAGAGAGGTGGAGCTGCATGTTCTTCAGGAACTATAATCCAATACAGTTATTTGTTGATTTCTTTCTGATCTGAAAATGCTAATTATATACCCATCTCACCATAAACATTCACCCCGGAGACAAAGACAAATTTGTGCAGGTGACACCGTAAGGAAACGGAGGCCACAGACAGACATGTTGGGGGCGGTCCCAACAACCACGTCATATGACAGCACGGTTCAGAAGGGGATTTGTCAACACTAATTATGCTTTGTGTTCTGAGATCATGTTTGCACATCAGAACCATAAAAAAAAAAGTCCACACAAAACGTCAATCGAGGCATCTGACACCCGCAGACACGTTTCTGCTCAGCACTGCCTTGATCTTACACCTTTGCTCCTGCTTCCTCCCGGAGGAATAAATCTTTTGTGAAACGATTTATTTATTTGTAGTTTTTGAACAGCAGCTGCAGTGCAGGCAGAGACAGGAGAGAAATAATTTCTGATCTGCCGAATGCATCCAAGATGTTTCTGAGATGTTCTGGAAATTAAATTTGCATAACGTCAACTGCGGAGACAGGCGGAATGACCCTGAAGATATTGGTAAGTCGAGTGGAATACAAGGATGCTGTAAACCACCATTACAGAAGCTTTGGAGTAGGTAAAGGCAGGCAAGGGAAACCAGTGAGAAGAACCATGCCGGCAGGAATAAGACCTCACTCAGAGCCTTGCATTATCACCCTGAAACCCGCGACTGCCCCCTGGGGGACACAGGAGACAGTGCACTCAGGATGACACATGGCTGATGGGCGGTCAAACGTTCAAATTTCTCTGCAAGATTAGGGACTTAATAAATGCCTTCTGTGCAGCACTAGAGTATCGAACAGGATTAATTTTTAATTCCTCATCAGGAACAAAAATGTTTGGATGTGGGGGACAGGGAAGGAGCAATTGGTCAGGGGGTATCTGGAATACATTGCTGCCATTGGATAATTATTTACCTTTGGTGAATAAAGAGGTTTTCGGCAAAAAAAACATGCAGGGAGTTCACTTGCCTGCCAACTGCATGGTATTTATTCTCAAGTAAGTTTGTGGCAACAACCACGGAGAACCTTGACAGCCACTCGGATCTGATCTCATCGCTGCAATAACAACGTGTCTGCCGGCAGCGTAAATATTATGAGATTATGCACATGCACATAAACAGGCAGCCTGTCCAGTTCAAACAGTAGTCCCAAACAGCAGCAGGAATGTGACGACAGTATAGCTCTGCGGTTAAACGACGCTGGGAGATGAACTAGGTGGGCAACTTGTTCCAAACGCAGGTGGGACAGTGTGATCAAGAACCGATGTAGGTTTCACAGTCTGACACCTCTAACAGCTGAAATGAATCAGGCCCCAGTGACCCTGCCATCCTCCTGCAGGCCTGAAGCTTTACCATCTCATTACAATTACAGAAATATGCATTATAACCCCGTAAATTAAAGACTCAATCTGACGTGCTACAATCGGCAGTAACGTTTATGACTTACTCCCATTGCACCCACAAAATTCCAAACAAAGTTAATTCTCTGAATCGTGGTAGAGGGATGTAAAACACTAATTGTGAAATCACATGGCACAAGACCTGCATGCATCTTCCCATAAACAGGGCTTAATCGCTACCATGGCGATATCAAACAGAAGTACATAATTCTCATCCCTGGAGATCCTTTCCAGGGAATGATTTTTGTGGACTTCTTCAGTGTCACTTTAGTTTCCCTTAGAATAAACTTGCTCTTTACTACAGTCCAATGCACGGCACATGAACGCATTAGACAAAACCAGTGAAGATTTTCTGGCTGTACACTCAGGAGAGATAGGCAAAACACTCGCAGGTCCAAGGCGATTAATAATCTGATAGGAAGAAAATAACATTTAAGTGATAATCACTACATCACAGTGTAAACATGACTGTATAGGGGTGGTGAAAATGGTCTGTCCTTTCAGCTGGCCTTTTCCTTACAGCGCAGCTCACAAGGATGTTAGTGGGTGGAGCAAGCCATTTCCACAGTTTGCTCCTTGTCCTGTGCTGGACAGTCACTGTGTCAGAGAAGCAGACAGGGCCATAAAAACTGCTTCACCCCACATATTTCCGAGGGAAAAACAACTTGGCCGTGGAGTTATCTGAGCAGAGAAAAGAATGTCACTACTGATTCTTTGCATAGCGAAACCATAAAAGATTGTCTCCTTACGTTGGAAAGAAGAAAGAGGTAGTGAAAGAGGAGAGGTACTCAGTTAATCATGCAGCAGACTTCAGAGAAGAATGGAGTAACATCAGACCAAAGGTAATTCCATTGCATGACAGGCCTATAAATTATTCCTCTTGTTAGAATTACCAAGGGGTTCCAGAATCTCAGCAAGTTCTCAGTCACTGCTGCTACCATACAAGAGGATCTGCAGATATGCAAGCAAATGCAGAATTACAAAAGAAAAATAAGATCATTCGGGTGTATTCTCATTGTTGTTGAAGTCTACCATCAACTAGATCATATGGGGAAAATGGATATAAGCACCTTTCTTACTTATAAACACAAAACATGGGACACAAGCCTCAGTGTGTGTTTCTAGACAGACAGACAGACAGATGTAGTTTCCAGTCCACAGTGATATTCTTGTGTACTGAGGCTGGTGAAACTGAGCTTAAATGGTAATTTGAGGGCAACGAAATAATCAAAACTGTAATATTTCTCAGGATTCCCAGACGCAACAACGCCCCATTTTTGAAAAAGTCTAATGTCTTGGGGGAGGGGAAAGCGTAAAAAATACATTTATAAAAGCTACCTGTTTTATTTCATCAGACCTTTAATCTCTGGCTGTGGTCTAAATTTGTGAAAAATGAGGGAGAAAAAAGCAGATTCTCATCAGTTTCAATAGCAAGATGTCTCAGTGGACAAGTGCGCTACAGATGAATCAAACATGTTGATGAGTTTCAGTCGACTTTTCCCTTGATCTTTTGTTAGATGTGCTCTACAACCTTCAATTACGGAGCGGAATTGAAGTTTGAGGTTGTTTTCTGGCACTGAACCACCTCCTTTAAAAAGACAGCACTTGTGTGACATGGAGCAGAGTTGACACTTTGGAGCTGACAAATACAGCAAAATGGACAGAGCATAACATTACACAGCAACATCAGTTACCAAGAAACTGTGTTGTATGGGATGACTTTATGATCTTTAATAGCTGAGTGTCTGGAGAATGTAACACTATGGCTGCCTTATATCATCATTTACCATAGTCCTCCAAGGCCTTCAGCGTGGAGTCAGCATGGGTGGAGCCAAAAGGGTTCCGGACAAACCGTCGCCTACGCCGCAGGTCATCTTCCCAGTAGTCCAGGCGCCAGAAATCGTGAAGCTGGCTGCAGAGAGAGGAGAAATAAGGCAGGAATTAGAGATGAACCATCCTCCTTGCACACCTACGTACAGCCAGCTTACTGGCAATTACAATGGAGCAACGTGGCATCGCTAGCTGATTTTCCATTTCTTGCTTATCCTATTCTACTGAAAGTCTGGATGCAACATGTAAAAACCCTTTAAGTTCTGTGGCAGACATCCCTTGCATCCAGTTTTAATTACAGCAGACATGTTCCGCTGCCAGTTGCCTGGTAATTCCAAGGTAAAGAGACACTTTCCGGCACTTAGTTGATGCGCTGAATAATCACATACAGGTATTCCTTGAGATAAGAGGCTTTGGCTCACACGTTTCCGCATGTATGAGTACAGTTATGCACTACCCTTCACCAAGTTATGACCAAAGGAGGATGATTTTTCACATTTATGAGCAAAAAGAGCCAAGCGTGTCGGAATTTTCAAAGTTTGAATCATTCTGGTAATTATGTTCTTTCACCTCAAGAACCAATTTCCAGGAATGCATTACACTCCTATGTAAATGGGTACCTCTAATAGGTTTTCAATGGAATTCGCAGCAATGAAAAACTGGTTCTTGGTTCCCCATGACAACCCCTTAGTTCTGAACTTGCGTCAAATCTGAAAACTAAATTCAATCTTTAGCTGGCTGTCAAGACAGGAAATGGGTTAGAGACCTTTTATCTCACACTCCAACTACAGAAATACGGTACCTGCTAGACCGCCACGGGAATCCTGCTCCAAGATGATCACAAACGCACAAGCGCCAGAAAGCAAACAAAGACCGGAAAGAAAAAAAGACACCAAGAAAGAAAGAGTGAATTGTGAGGAGTGTGCAGAGCTGCTGGAAGTCGTTTTTATTTAGCACCGCAGTCCACGTGGCCATGACCGTGCAGGTGAGAGACTGTGGGCCTGTTAAGAACCTCAGTATGAAGCCCACCGCCTGTCTCCTGTCCCTGCGCACTTTTAACAGCTACATCAAAGCGGGGACCTTGGAAAAAGACAGCATGTAATATAAGAGTGTGGAGAGTCTGCAGGCTCATGAAAAATACACCTCTCACGGCTTTGCCCCTCCCCAGCCCCCCACCCCGCATATCTGCAGGCATGATTAAAATAATGTGCTGAAATATTCATGGAAACAACTCCCAGGACCCCTGGAGCAACACGCAGAAAATTGCACTTTTATTCATTATTAATAACACAAAATTAGGACTGCTGGATAAAAACAGGCCTAAGGGTCACAGACAGCTCCAGCATGTGGTTACCATCTTTCTAAAATTATTATTCCAACAATGGCGGATCTGAGATAATTTTATTGCATGCAGCTAATGCAAACCATTAAGAGCCAGTGAGGCCATTGGGTTACTAAGAGCTTAGCTTCATCTGTTCAGCTCTGTTTGGACAAATTCCAACGGCTTTTGCATGTCCTCAAAGAACAGAATAGAAAAAAAACGACTGCGATTAATTCAGATCCCAGCAGCCAGTTTTGAAATAGGCAAAAGGAGAGAAATGATTAAAATTCTTCTGTAACAGATGACTGGATGGAATGGGGACAAGGGCCAGTAAACAAACATTCATGTGGTTTGACTTCATCAATGGCCAAACTGAGGAGAGCCAGAAGGGAACGTGGGGGCTGTGTCAGGTGGTTAAGTGTCTACAGATTCCTTCCTTTGCTTCTAATTCATATTACATTAATATAGGCAGTGACACAATAAGGAGACCCACCCCACGTCTCCGGGAAACCTGGAAGAATGAATGATCCAATCCTCGATTGCCAGAAACAGATTCTTCTCAATGGCTCGGAAACATGGAAGGAAGTGAGTATTTTGTAATATTTTGTGACTTTGTTCTCTGGTGTTGTACAGACTTAACAAAACTGTCAGGTCTTTCTGGACAGGGCAGGAAATCTAATTGCCATTTTTTCCTTTCACTATGTAATAAAAGTCAGTCATTGCAGGGAGAGGTACAGGCAGTCAGAGCTGCTCAGGAGCCCATCTGCCACCACACGCGGACTCCACGCGTCTCGGCATCACAGAGTCGGTTCAGCTTCCCGATCAGCAGCCGCGCTGCGTTTCTGCTGGCCGCACTCCACGCACACACTCACAATGTACATCTCAAAGGCTAGGATGAACTTCCCACGCAACTGGCGGCATCAGAACCTGGACAGGAGATCAGACACAGGAGCCTGAATTAAATCTTCAATTTACTACAGACTGATTTTTGTGTGTCGGTTTATTCTTGCCAAAACCGAGGGAGAATAATCAGATTAAAATGTAAGGAGGGCATCGCATTACAACAGCCACTTGCATATGTGATAAGCGTGTAACAACTACAGACACCAGTAAAGAACAGCCTTAGCCAGGCTGGGGGCAAATCCATAAAGCTGCTGCTGGAACTACCGCTGCATATTTCAATGCATCATGATCTATTGTATCACACCGTGATAAAATAAATGCTCCAGCTCAGACAAGACTGCTCTGCACATAACTGGTTCTCAGCTACCAACCAAAGAGAACATCCACCCCAGCTGGGTGGACAGGGACAGAAACAACAAGAACAAACAGCAAATCCATTAAATAGTGGCTCTTTCATTCAAACTCAAACCGTTGGCACAATAAGGACAATTCAACATCACCAGTTCACCTGAAATACATCTTGTGTGAACTGTGGGACAAAGCTGGAGCACCTTGAGTCAATCTCTGTACCACACTGCCACCGCAAAGAAGGCAATGTAGACACATGGGCACACTAAAGGGTCAAAAAATTCATGCGTAGCCTTCTGAATCACTTATGAAGGTCTGATGGCAGAAGCCAAAGGACCAGACAGAAGGGCACTGGAGGAGCCCTGAAGAAGTGTTGCCACAGCTTGGAGCAGGATCTGGCTTCAGTGATGTGTGAAATTCTCATGAAGTCTACAAATGCTGAAGAGGAGTTAGCTGCATTCAGAAAGGGGATGAAATCCATCAATGTAGGACAGACTGAGGGAGAGATTAAATAAGTAGTACAAAAAAGGGGTTAAATTGTTCTGCCTTATGTTCCTGACACAGAAATATCTACTCCAGAAAAGGCGACAGATTATTGATGCAAACCCTAGAATTCTTTCTTTAGCAGCTACATTCCATAACAGGACACACAGGACTGGGAAGGAACAGGGACAGAAACAAGAAACAACAAATCCATTAAATAGTGGTTCTTTCATTCATAAGTCAAAAATTTTAAAAGCTATTAGTTTGAGTAGATGCTTGAGAAGACGCACGTGAGCATAACCGTTTCACCGACATTATTCGGAAAGCAGTAATAAGTAACAACAATCGAAACAAGACTGACAGCCAGCATGTCTGACTGAAGAGAACCAGAGTCCTGCTGGTCGACTTCCGTGTTAAAGGGAACCAGAATGACATAATTTCCTTGCTAACTACTGAGCAGACTACCAGGTCCTGTGGGTTTCAGAACAACAGCCACGTAACACATCCCCCTACACAGAAAAATGTGCAGCAATCTAGCTGTGAATTTCAAATCATCTGTCATGGTCAAAAGACAAAATGCCAAATCCCCTTTTCTGTGTGTTGAATTTAGAGCAAAATAAGACTTGTCAACCAAACCACCCAACCTTCCGTTCCTACTCAAAAACACTACAGCATGATGTGATTTAAGGGAACGAGAAATAAAGAAAAAATTGTGAATTCATTTGTCAATTAGTCATCAATCAACCAAATGGATGTTTAAACTGCATTATAAAAGACCAGTTTCTTCCTTGTCACTAATAACCACAAGTATCAGTCGGACTGACATGGAGCCGATTATCTGCAGTCACTCTCAGGGTTCCAGTACCACTGTGTCCCCCTGTCCCCCATCCCCAACCCATGTGCGACTCACTGCCATCTCTTGTAATATCAGGCAGATTTTCTGTAATGCCCCCTGGGCCTGGGGGTCCAGGACTGTTTAATGTCTTCCAACAATTCATTCTGTAATGCTTCTGTATTTTTCAAGCAAACGGGGAGAAACAAAGCCTGCGCTACCAGTTTGTGGTTGACAAAAAGTTAAAACTCTCCAGCATTATAACGAAAGAGAAAAACATTTATTTGTGAATAAAAATGGATATTAGTGAGTAACTGTAACATGAGCATTTTCTAAGATGAGGTTTTAATTAAGCGAACAAACACGTCACTTTTGTTTCAAAGCAAACTTGCACACTAGACAGAATTTACATTAGGGGACGATTTGATTTGACAGCTTGATCGGGGCAAGACGCCAGTCCTACTCCGGTCTGGGGAATACAGCCCGTGTTCTGATGAACCCACAGCGGTGGCACACAGATCCTTGTTGAAAATCCCGAGTGCCACAAGAAACACGGCTCACTCCAGTGGTGACAAGTGGGCTTTGAGTGACAACACTATGCAGGGGTCAATTATTGTCAGTGACACCTCACAGTCTTGAACGGGCAGACCAGGTGAATGAGGAAGATGTGGAGTTACACGCATCTCAGACTCCGCTTTCCTGTCCCCCCCAGCGGTATCCCACCCCGACAGGTTGTTTGCTTGGCCCATTCCACAAACAACAAAGCTCTAACAGTCGAGAATGCAACACTTGTGGACTGCTACTCTACCTTTCACATCCTTGTCACTAGAAATATGACAAGAGTTAAGAAGTCAGTGATATTTGGCTCGCCTCGGTTCTTTCAGGGTCAACCCTCCGAACGATCAAGTTCACACAGCACAAGCACACCGCGTGCACAACGCGCTCAATGAGGGTTCCTGCTGTGGGCCCTGGTGCTCCGCGTGACCGCAAATATACACACCGTTTTAAACAGTACTTACAGAATGAGTTCTCCTGCCTCGTGCAGAACAGAAAGTATAATGGTTTGATGTAAATAAACTCTTTCTCTGCATAACATATTCTTCTTCCATACTTCACACAGTTGTCACTCACTACATCAGATATTCGCTTAAGCTAGAAAGCTAAAGGCAGCAATTACAGCAAAATGACCGATGACAATACATCCAGTCATCCATCCATCCTGGTCAGGGTCGGGCCAGTCCAGCACCTGTACAGGATTCACTGGGCGACAGGCTAAGAAACGACACCCTGGATGGGTCCCTTGCAGGGAGGCCTCACACACAGCCACTCACACACATTTACACACTACGAGCAATTTAGAGCAAAGCATTTCTGTCAGAGGAAACCAGAGCATCAGGACGACACCTATACACCGAAAGGGAGACCATGCAAATTCCACCCTTGTCCAAACAGCTCAGGCATGGAGAGGTGTCAGTGCTTCCCAATAGAAAAAAAAAAAACTAGCTATTGGAAATATGACATAACTGATAAGACGTCATCAACTATGGCAGGTGTACAGACAGATTTCAGTTCCTTTATTGACAGCAAAAACAGACATAAGAAGGTTTCTGGCACTTCCGAGACATCCAGTGGTTTGTTTGACCACACGACAGGCAACTCCTCTTGAAGGAACACTGAAAACTATCTCTTTTGTTCCTAAAAAGCTCCTCAACCACGACACACATTGGCAGCCACGAGAACTCGGCTCATTCTGCAATCCCCGTTTCGGCTCTGAATTAAGATAATGAAAGAGGCTTCTCCACATCTGGACTTGTAGGACAGGAGGGTGTGCACAGTAACCTCAATAAGTTACAGACAGCAAACTGGAAATAAGACTGTATGTCAGCTAAGTCTATGACTTACTATTAAAAATAGTTTTATCCTGGTTTTCTGTTAAACTGGCTAATTCTCTAAAAGCTATTTGTGGAAACTGGTCAGGCAGGTGATAGAGCAGTTGAAGGATGACTGGTTTAATGTGTTGTAAAAAGAAACTCATTTTAAATTGATAACAACTGCATACACTTCTGGGTGACAGTTCCTAAATCAGCGGGGCACTTCAGTTTGCCGAAATGATTAACTTTTATTTGCAGCCTGTGCTTTAGATGTCATGTTAATATCGGGGGTGGAGGATTGGCTGTTGACCCTGACATCTGGCCCCATGCAGGGTTCCAATACAGTCTAACACTATCCACTATTTGACAGATAATTTTTTTTTGGTTTTTTTTGCTTCGGTAACCAGAGAGAAAACGGACTGTGCCATTTGTACACGTGGGGGGGGAGATTACTCTCTTTACCCAGCATGGCATTTGGTTCAAACCCAGACCCATTTTATCCAATGAGAGCAGAGATAGGAAACTGAGCTGTCCGGCCAAAAGACACGTGTCGAAGTGACACTTCATGTGCCTGAAGAGCTAAGAAAGCCACTTCCTTCACTGGAGCGCAGAAGGAGTGAGGTTTGGTGGAAAAACAAACAGAGATGGAGAAATGGAGCAGGGGAAATTCAGTAAGAAACCATTACATTTGCTTTAAATGCTTCCATTCGAGGGATAATGGTAATAAATGGGAGTAATCAGAAGCTGCTCTGTTAAATGAGGCCATGGGGCTGCTTTCTGTCAGGGTCACACTGGCCTTGCGATGTTGTGGTTCTCTGGGAAAGGAGAGGGCCAAGGTAGGGGGTGTCAGATGGAGGTGTGCTGGGGGAGGGTAAAAGAGTTCTGAGTGGCAGTGACCAGTGCTGCTGTAAAACTTGGCTGCTGTGGGTGTTTCCGTTTACAGAGCCTTTGCCAATATGTGCCCTCTCCGTGTTTAAGACAAAAAAATCCTAATAACATACAGTAACTAGCATGAGTAATAACCATTTTATAACTATGAAACAAAAAGGCAAAAGGCAATGGAGTAAGGGAAAGATAGTTCCAAAGGCAACTGAATGAGGAAAAACCTTTGGGGGGGGGGGGGGGAACAAAAACCAGCTGACGGCCAAACCCCCCAGA